>VZRN01006213.1:1826982-1914852 GCA_013397935.1 Dasyornis broadbenti
CAAAACCATAAATGAGCTGGCTTAAAAACAAAGAAACCAACTGGGGGGTGAACACTGAAAATTCCTAAGGCACTAATATTTGCCTAACATTAGTAATGATTTTGTATTAATTGTGAAGTGAGTACACAGATATATTTTTTTCTCCTGAAATACTTTGGTCTGCAGTAAATAAAAATATAAATCGATAGTTTATTTTGCTCACTTGTGCAAAAAAAAAAAAAAAATTCAGAGTCTCCTATACTGTGGATAAAACTATTTGAAAGACCAAGGTTCAAGTCCTCCCTTGTGTTTGGGTACCTTTATCTGTTCCTGTCTTAGGCAGATGAAATGAGGAGAAAAGTCTTTCTCAAAAAGCCTGTCCTTCTTGAAGGGAGGCAGCCATCTGTCAAAGAGCTGACTTTGCTGAGTGTAGTTTCCATGAATGCTGTCCTACTGAGCAACAGGCTTGCATGTGAGAATGATAATGACCAAGAGAATGGCCTTTGGCCTTCTTTAAACCTGCTTTTTCTAACACCAAGATCTCTGAGGATGTAGACAGTCTTAGTGCTTTAAACTAACATCCATTCAAGCAACATGCTAAAAGATTTTATTTAGTTCAGACTGAGTTAAGCAAGTGGAAAAGTATACAAAACACTGGTCTTGGTCTTTTTGTTGGAAAAACAATATTTTATATAAATAATTGGATCCATTTGCTTTTATTTGCTTTTATTATTCAGTGTTTGAGAAAGCAAAGTAAAGAAGCTGACCATTGTAAATTCCTGAATTAGAAGGAAAAGTAGTTAACTCTGGGAATATTTAGATTTTCTTTTGACTCAGTTTGCACTTTTCAACATTAAGTCAAGTATGTTTTATGGTACTGTTAATTTCGTTCTGTATTCCTTCTGAAGAGAGTGTATAAATACCTTTCTTCATATTGACTGTGTTTACCGGAAATAAAAAAGGTATCTTTAGGAATTTTGGATAAGCAGTTTTAGAGGAATTAAGCAGAGGGTTAGTAATAAAAATTATAAAAACTGATGGAATCAAGAAGTTAGATTGATGTTGATTAAAATATTTTAACATTAATAGTCTTTTTTCAAGAATACAAGAAATTAATCTCTGTGGTCTCAAGAACTTAATCCCATCAAGACATACATCTTTGAAACACATTGCTAGGTGCAGATGGTACACAAAAGTGTGATGGATGTAACTTGAGAATGTGCTTCTTACAAAAGTCTTTTCTGGGTATGAGAATTATTTGTGTAGGCTCTCTATACACACACACATTTAATTATTTTTTTAATATATAATACTCTAACAATTTTGGATTATGAGTTTTGAACTAACAAAAGGTACAAGCTCTCACCTAATGCCCCGGATATTTATTTTTATATTCCAGATATGCAGTTAATCAAGATACACTGTCCCTGATAAAAATATTTCTTCTCAGGATGTTAAGATTGCATATCCATTATTATTTTCCAAAGGAAAAAAAGCCATGAGTTTTCTGTTGCTAAGGAAGGTTGCAATGCACATGTCTAGTATCTTACATGGTCTTTATTGTTGTAGTATAGTAGCAGTCTCAGAACAGATGGGGAAACATACAGTGAAATTAAATTCAAAATTACACAGGAATTCAATAGCAAACTTAGAAACTTAAATGAGTCTCTCAGTTTGTTTAATATAAAATTGTCCATTCATTGTAAGAAATGCATTATCTTATTCAGATACTTATTAAGTAAGTATCTGAAACTTCTGCATAAACTTTCCGGAAATCATAACAAGCTGTTGATACATGGAAAAATTAAGTTCTTATATAATTTTCAGGTTTTCATGCATACGGATTAAGTCATTGGTGTTCTCTTAAAGCTACCTTTTCAAAACTTTTTTTAATAATTATTAACTAAGAAATACACTGTTAGCTGATTTCTTTTTTTTTCCCCCACAAATATGGATTTTTTTTTCAATCAGAAAATGAGAAATGACCCTGAAATTTGCCATCCACTGAGTCTTCTGTTTCTTAACACAGTTTCTGAAGGCTGTATTCGATATTTAACTGTATGATGTAGGTTGCATCTAGTACTTCGCTATGTACTGGAAGGTTCTCATGCTTTTCAGCATTGTTATATTTTTCCCCTATGATTAGGGTTAAAGCAGGTCTTGGTTTGTAATAATAGATGTAAAAATAGAATTTTAATTACCATCTAATCCTCATTTTCATCTCCACTTTTCCTTTGTCTTTAGGCTGTACTGTTTGATAGACTGTGACTATGATTTCTTTTATGGAATCTTTTACCTTCAGAATCTCCTAAAAAGCTTTGCATACATTTGGACTAGAGATATCCTGGAGCTGAAACAGGGATGCTGCTGGATCCTGCAGAAATAGTGAAGCATATCCCAGGAACAGGATTTTATGGATCAAATATAGTACAAGAGGGTAGTTGCATTCTGCAGCCAAAATGCTATTAGGGAAAATACTTCTGACTTTAAGGCACCAAATCTTTAATCAGCATGAAACATTGCCCCTTCGGACTGCAACTAATTGGGGCTATTTATCATGTGCTTAGTTAAATGAAGTATTTCTGTGTTGGAATACTACAGCTGTTTCTTAACACTGAACAGCATTTCAGAATAGTTTAAGTGAGGAAACAGAGAAGAACCTGCTGAAAATGTAGTTAATTTCCTCAGACTATGATTACTTCTGAAGACTCTAGAACCACTGATAGCCAGATTTTCTCCAAAGGCATGGCATTTCAATAACTCCATGTGGCTAGTGATGAACGTGAGGTGAAAGGGTTGTGTTTATCAGAGGTTTTACGTTTCGAGCTTAAATTCTGGCTTAGATTGTTCTCTGAAAAAAGGATTCTAGTACAGTGAATGCACTGTTCAGCTAGTACAGTGATGGCACTGTGTTCAGAAATACCCCATGTGTTTTGTGATGTTTCTATCCAAGTACAGCTAATCCTGCTCTAGCATTGTTTTACAATCAGAGCCTGAGACTGTATTGCAATATTTTATTACAGCAGTCTGCAGTAAAGGTAGCATATTGTTTTTACAAAATTATTTTGATTTTAAGCTGTAGTGCAACCTAAGGATACTGTTATAGCAGATATAACTGTCTTTTTTTTTTTTCCTCTTCCTTTTTATGATATTGATTTAATTTGGTTAATCTGTCTGCCAGTTAGACTTCCACTGGCATATTTCTTTGTTTCCTAGACCATTATCCTGGTAGTTATGTTTGAATGGTAGTGTTTCCTGGATTAAATTTTGGCACCAAGCTTTAATCCTATCTCCAGTTCTGATGTTTAATCCAACATGGTGATGTATTTTTGCAGACCATGGAGACTCATATGTGCTAGTAGGCAGCAACAGGCATTTCAGAATTTGGAAGCTGTTTCTAGAATCTCCACCTTATGTTGTCTAAAATGGAAATTACTTTATTAAAAATAACTTGATTTGCCTCAGTGCACCTGTTTCTATGCAACAGCAAAGGCACCTGTGTCCTATTAATACTTACATTATGCAGCACATTTGGAAATGTTATAACTCAGGTGGATTATCCTCCTGGGAACCACATGCATTGCTCCTGCCTCAGCTCTTTCTCTCTGTATATGTCAAGTTGTTAAATGATTTTTGGGTTACTTCAATGCGTTTGCAGCTTGAATTCTTAAAACGCGATACTCAGGCAAGTAAGAAGAAACTGTTTCCAGATGGTTGGTAGCAGATCTCCATGTTTCTCTATATTCTAGTTGTCCAATGTCTATTTTGAATCCATCCATTCTTTTGTACTGCCATTTAAAAAGAACAAGACACATAGCTGGTAGGTTGCCTACATTTGCTTCTCTCTAATTCAGTCTGTTGTTCAGCTAGAAATAATAATGTCTGTCATGCTGCTTCTTGTCTAGGTCAATTATTTTCACTATAATATCAAAGATTTTGGAAATACGTTTAAGAGGATTTGCTGTGTTATTACTGTAGAAATATTTTATTAATATTTACATTAACATATGACAACTGGAACTCAAGCTTCAGGTGACTACCATAGAAAAGATGAATAAGAAATTCACTTCTTTTGCCCTGAATCTTATTCAATTGCTCTATTGACAATACTGGAAATTAAGATCAAGGCTGTGGAAGCAGGTTTCATATTACTTGTTAGTTAAATAGGATGTGAAACTTTTTATTTTCTGCAGTGGCATCCCTATGCATGGCTAGAAGTAGTGTACTAGGAAATGGCCAATACAGTTACATTTCATATCTAGTACCCAAAACTGACTGAGTAGAATATTAATCTTACCTAAGTTATGAAACTCAATGGTGATTATCCAAGATCTTTATTTCTGTTGATTTAGAATAATGCCTTCCCTTAGCTACTTTGTAGTTTTTCTCAAATCAGTATCTTAAAAGATAATGGCTTGTACTAAATAAGGTTTGCTGTGTTATACAGCAAGGAAACCTACTCTGAGTAGTATAGCACTCATCCAGGATGAGTGGGACTCTACTGAAAGAGACCTAAACAGGACAATTAGGCTACTTCTATCTTCAAAAATCAGGTGGTTTTTGATCAGATGTCAGATATTCCTGACATATATTTATCTAGCCCATTCCTAAAACCCACATCTAGACTTCACAGGATGCCTTGCTTGTCAGGTAGGCCATATAAAATTTCACAGAACCTGATTCTCTATTTAAAAAATATGTCTGGGCCTATTTTTTATTGTAGTTTTTAATTTCTTCCTGTCTTCTAATGTCACGTTAAGTTGACGAAAGTTTGATCTGCTGATATCCTTGAGAAGATGTGATTGTTGTCTATTCGCAGTGTCTTCATTATCTTTATTTGGTCCTAGGCATAAATTGTAAATGGAATATAAATTCCTACCAACATGCTTTTTAACCTGGTGTCTTAGGTGGGAGGAACACAGTGACTAGTGTCTTTTCCTTTCTTTGAATTTAAAAGAAAATGGCTGGAATAAAATGTATGGGGGCAGTATGGCTTGTGAGAGTTAGAAATCTGAGATCAATTGTGTCAGGACTATAGCAATCATCAGTTAGTGATTGAGGCTAGTAAAGAATTTTTACCCACTATCAAAGTAGTTAGGACCTTGTTGGTTGTTTGATTTTTGTGTCTCATTCTGTATTTTAGAGCCTGGGCCAGTGTCTGGTGTCATGCAGTGAAATGCTTGCAAGTGGCTGTAAGTGATTGTTGGAAGAGCTGTGTAAAATAGGGGAACTAATGTGAAAAATCTGTTACATCTCTGTTACAGCTACAATAAAAATTCTGTTCATATAGTGCTCCTTCTAACAGGCTTTTCAGGAGCTTTTAAATTAATTAATGTCCTGTCATCTCTTTAAATGGTTCTTACATGGTTTAGTTCATTGGAAAGCTTGTGAGACACACTGCATTCTGGCTAAAGAAAATTATATCAGTCTCCAGGGTAGCCAGTTTAGATAGCATTACATACACTAACCACTACTTTTTTTTAATGCATTTTCACCTACTTGCTCTTTGCTCTGTGTGAAATGGAAGCTGATACTTACTGTCTGTGTAGTGCACATTCCTTCATTTTTCAGAGTGTTTCAACTGAGATCCAGATTCCAAGTGCTTACATGGAAAATTTTTTTTTTTTTTTTTTTTTCTGATGCTTTCCTAGATGTGCCCCTTGTCAAATGCTGACAATTTGTGAAGATTGTAGATTTTGGTAGAAGGTATAGCTCTGTTCTCATGAAAGTAAAAATGTGTATGACAACTGCAGCATATGATTTATGAAATGGTTGTGTTACTCTCTTAACCATACATCATATCTGCTTCTACTATGTTTCTGATGATTCTTATTTTTCTGCTAGAAGCAGAGAAATTGTGCTTGTAATTCAAAAAGTATGAAGTTAATTTTGATTAAATATCTTTTTTTAAGACTAAAAAATTTTTAAGAAAGAATCATAGTTTGTTTGTAGAATAAATCTCTTTAAAGAACTAAAGGACTGTTGTAGCTGTCAATATACAAACATCCAATGGATTAGGAAAGAGGATTTTTAAATGGACCAAGACAGTACTATGGATACAGGATTTTAAAATCTTACTAATATGTTCTTATTCTTGTATAGTATCCAAAGCAGAAAACTTTTCTAACTGCTTATATGTACGTTCATACATGAGATTCCTTAATGGCTGATCTTCCTGAGTGAATCAATGACCCTGATCTTAACTGTGAAATTAACAATTTGAATGTCGGTTACTAGTTTTCCTTTGAAATTTGTCCTGAGCGCCACTCCTAGCAAGTGTTCAAGTATTTAAATATTGAAGTATTTTTATTGATATGAGAATTAACTAGAAAGATAGTAATCACATTTACTGGATTGTGGATTTGGTTTTGGTGTGTTGTGGGCTTCTTTTTTTTTCTGTAGCTAAACTAGAAGTAAAAGCTGAAAGTTTTCACTACTAGAGACAATTCTTACAGGTTTTTTTTTATTTTGTTATTTAGGATTCTTGTCATATCACCATGCTGATTCAAGTCTGTAGTACATTACAGCATTTTAAATTGACATTTGGTTCTGCCATATGTCATTCTGTGTTGTGGCACACCACAGTAATATCATGTTTTATCAAGTTTATCAATACTTAATTTATCCTTAACATAGTTTTATCTAATCCATCTATTCATTTGACTGATACTCTTAGTCACTAAATCCCACAACACAGACTCATGGTTTCTCCTGGAAGATGGTATTTTGATGCTGTAGTTTAGAAGTTTAATAGTGGTGTAGCCAAAAAGTAATTCTGTTACATTATAGCATTTCTCAGATAAAATTTCTCATGGGTTGATTTGGAGATTCTACCAACAAGTTATGGGGATTTATCTAGAAGATAAAAGACTAAGACTTGAATGTGTGAATTAAAAGAGTGATGTTTTTGGTTTAGTTAGTTTTTCACTATCAGTGTTGCATTTATCTAGCCATATATATAATACTTTATTAATAAAGTCAGCACAGGGAATCAGAATATAATTCATCAAGAAATATGAAGAGGCATGACTGGTTAACACTATCGGTACCCCCATTAATTCACACAACACAGCAAAACAATTTTCAGAAAGTGCATTGCTGAAAAAAGTTAAGGGGAGCAGATAGACAAAAACTGTAACAGATAAAACAGTGTTCCGGGGAGATTCTGTTTTTAATAATGTAATAATCTTTTTTCTCTAATTTAAAAAATAAATAAATAAATTTATATCAAAGTGGCTAATTAGGATCTGGGTATGGGAAAGAACTTTTCTGGTCTGCAGTGATTGCCCATTCAATCATGCTGTACAAAATACTAAGCATAACAGCTCAAATAAGGTGGAAAATTTCTTAGACAAAAAGAAATTACTCCATGGAAATGAGGTTGATTTTGCACATATCTATCTGGAGGTTGGCTCTTCACTTTGTTTTACTGCAACAGTGCCCACAATAAGACATAACACAACAAAAATTAAAACTTGAAGATACTGAAAGTATTTTACTAGAAACGAAATTGTCTTGAAAATTAGATGTAAATGCATAGACGGGGGAATATGTAAAAAGACAGGAATTTTAACTTCTGTGATTATTATTGTCACCACTAGGAATGCCATGAATAATTTGCTTCTGCTGTGCCTTTCATCTGCTCTTTGCATAGAATGATATTCCAACTGAATGCTATGGATTGTGGAGGAAGCTCAATGTTTCCTTAGAAAAATATAGTTAGGAAATTTTTCTCTCTTGTCTATGCTTTCCATTTAATATAACCTTCTAAAATGTACATATGTACACGTCCTTTGAAATGACCTGTGGAAAAGGAAGTTTTGCAAATACCATGTGAATATATTTTCACATTGGATAATTTTTGCAGGAGCATCAATTTTTTAGTGTAATGAATTCTGTTCTTTCTCTGATGTGTTGGTCACTAAAAACCTAATCTAAAACCCAGTGAAGTGCGTGAAAATCTTTTCTCCATTTGTCTTTCCTCTCAGGTTACAGTCACTTATGTAATGAAAACCAATCAGATTTTTTATGTATGTGGTAAAAATCTAGTGATTAAAATATTTCACTTATTGATAGGGATTCTTGCTGTATATTTTGATCTATGTGGATCTTAGTAGATGTTAAATCTCTAGTTTCCTTCATTGAAACTGCCCTACATCTATCATCTTTCTCCACCCCAAAGTAAAAGCCCTAGCAATAAGGTCAATAGTAGAGAGTCTTAAATTCTGTTGATATGATAAATTCATATTTATTTCTAGAAAGGTTAATAGTTGGGAATATTTTGTATGTAAGTGATGGTTCAGAGACCAGAACAGAAGTGCATCTGCAGACAACTACAAGCAATCCTTGCTAATAACTTTTCATCCCTCAGTGTATCTGTCACATAATTTTTCATTTAATCTTTGTGAATTTAATTATTCATTAATAAAAAGTTGTTAACCATTGTTAGCTGACTTAGGAGCCTAATTCTCATAATCATAAATTAATTACGTTAAGTAGAAACCAGAATCCTATTGAAAACCAGTTAATTTTAATTCTGTGAGTGCCACTACAGAAAACAAAGTTTATGCTTAAAAATCATTTAGACACTTGAATATTTTTGTGCTATTTCGTTGCTAAAAAGCAGACACAAATTTTCCTGCTATTACCCATTGAATCTATGGTAAAGATATATGTGTAATTTTTTTTTTAACATTTTATCTGAATGAAACAACCATTCTACTCAGTAATTTTAGGTCCAACAAGCATAAACAGTTTAGTAAATTCCTGTGTTTCAGTTGAAGATACTTCGTGGTAAGCACACTCAGATTGTATAGAGACCTCCAAGCCTCAAAAGCCTCACACAGTTTTCCTAAAATGGTCATGACCAATGGTGAGTTCTGAGTTCTGCTTACAAGTAAGAGAAGAGAATATACCAAAGAGGAGTAAAATACTAAAGAAGCTCCTGGAATTGCCTGCACACAAATTCCTACCAGTTTTAGTACTGACCTGATTAGTAGTGCGTTTGCAGGGAGCTTGCATGTTGCTCTTGTGACTTCTGTTCTTCGACTTCTTAGTGGTAAAGTTCCAGATCTCACCGACATCAAACAGCAGGAATGAACATCTGCGCTCATAAACTTTCATTAGATATCCTTCCTGATGCCTCTGAGTGCAAGCCTGAGTATGGCCTTGGAGATGTATTATATGGAAGCATTTTCCAGGGCAGATGGCCAAATTAAAATTATTTACTTATATAGCACAGATACAGTATTAAATCTGCATAAATTAATCCAAAAAAGTATACATTAAAGATGAGGGGGAGGAGAACTATGGCTTGATGTATAAAAATATGATATTGAATTAGCTTATTTAAAAAAAAAAATTGCTTAAGTGGGAAAATCTGAGAGTGGTAAACTTTAATTTTAGTGTGCTAAAATAAATAGTCATATCTGCTACTTTTTCCATAAGTGGAAGTCATGCATTTTGCCAGCACCTCTATATGTATCACAGTATATAGTGAATATATAGATATGTACATTTACTCAGTCTGTGTGTGAATTGCAAAATATGGGCTACATGTAATAATGGAGGAAATTAAAAAGGAACCCAACTGTGTATGTTTGAATGTTTTGTTCTTGGGGGCTTTTTCTTTCAGAAATAAATCTGCTTCCTTCAGTCATAAATACAACAAGTATTGTTACACAGTTTTAAATCTTAATCAGAGTATTAAGATAACATAGAGCGCCTTAGGAAAAATGGAAAGTAAAATACGTTATAAGTAATAATCTTGACTAATTCTTGATACAAAAACTATATGACTGGGGATGAAATACACAGTATTTCTTTAATTAATTGCACATTTTCTTCATCCACTAGCAGGAACTACGATAACTTTAGCCAAAATAATATTTGCAGAAAAGGTTCTACACAAGTAATGTGAAGGTTTTTGGTTTTTTTCCTAAAAACAAAAGATGAGATTTTGATCTTCTTCTTTTACATCTTAGAATATGAGATATATATATATATAACAGATTTGCAGGGAGGATTGCCATTGATTTTTAAATTTAAATCCATTTAATGTGAAATGGGATAAATATCAGTGCATCCAATGTGGTATTTATCATCTTTACTATGTAGCTTCATATTGTGTTCTCTGGAAATGTTAGAGAGTTGCAGTATATTTAACAAAAAGATTATTGGCAGTATTTAGCTTTGTGTATATTCTTTTAAAGCATCTAGTCTAGTAAGAAGAAAGGTGAGGGCAGGCTGGCCCTCAATGAAAGGCTGCTGAAAGATCCTATTGGATCTGCATTGGGTATGACAGCATCTCAAATGAATAAATTCGGGTAGTCCAGGAATATGAACCTATTTCAAATTAATCCAGTTGTGATCTGCAAATGTCACAGATTTCAGTGTTTGTCCAGCTTGCTATGAACAAAAATGTACTTGGAACAAGACAAAGCATAGCATACAGATATTCCAGGACTTGGTCCACGCTTCTCTAGCTAATTAATTAAATACTGTCTTTTGGAAAGCAAATAAATCAGCTCCTCAGAGAAATGTCTTCTTTTCTGTTTCACTAAATACTTGTCCTGACTAAAACTCCACATGAAACTGTTTAATGTTCGTAGACAACAGTCACTCTCGGTTAGAGAGAAAGTCTCTAGCTCTTATGCAAAAAATCCTCCCACTCTAGAGTGGTTTACTGTGTTATTTCAGAAATCTGTCTCTAGTCTATGTATTTTAATGTCAATAGAATATGCTTCTGTTTTTTATTCCTAAACGTTTTGGCAAACATGAAAGTGATCAGTTGACCATCTGATAGACTCAGTCAAGTTGCCTGTCAGACTTCTCAAGTTGCTGACTCCATCTGGTATGAAGTCGGGAAAACTGACTGAAAAGAAGTTCTAATTTTATTTTTTGACTCCGTAACCTTTTCAGCGAGTTCCACCCCTGAATTCAAACCGGCCATAAGAAAGGCCAGGTAATTACTTTGTGATAAGAAGAGCAGCACTGAAGGATTTGCCTGGGGCTCAGAACACTGATTGTTGGATAAAACTCAGCAAAGTCCATGGCCCCAAAGGACTGTTGAGGCTGTATCTGCTGTAGGCTAATATGCTTAGAGGAAAGGTCAGGCAGTTGTGGAAGCCTGAACAGCAGACTGTCTCTCAGCTCTGTGGCTGGCAGCGTTCAGGAGCTGAGTGGGGAGCACAGAGGGATTGATTTAAATGAGTTAACTGATTCCTCTTCTCTTTAGGCCCACATTCCCTGAACATGTGAGCAGGTGTCTGTACTATCATTACAAAACACTGGAGCTCTAATCTGAGCCTCCTGCATAATTGTACTGGGACAGGAATATTGGATAACTCAGGCACTGAGTCTAAAGGTTTGCCCCCATCTTTATTTCATGCATTTACATTAGGAGTGTTTGGAGCCAGAAGAAATTATTTTTTTCTCTTCTAGATGTCAGTTTATTTCTAGGAAAATAATATTCTTGGTTACATCCTATTACATATTGGCCTCCCACCTGATGTGGCTAATTGTTTCTATTGGCAACCACTGAAAAATCAGAGAAGCTTTTTAGCTTTGATTTATGAGAGGAACCAGAATAACACTCGGGAAGAACATAGTAGTGGTTTCACTTTCAGTAATTCTCATCTCTGCCGCATTTCATCTGAGTGCAGTTAGGAACACAGCCAGGTGCCTTCAGCATAGCCACAGCCTTCAATAGTTGCTTCCACAAGCAGTGATTACAGATGAAAGGATGGAGGGCTGCTGGGATTCCTCTCGAACTTGTAAATACAGTAGCTCTCGTTGACTTGAACATCCTGCTTTTAAGATTGTGTAAGGATAGACTAATTAGAAACACTGCGAAAAGTAGGTTATCTTTTAAAACTTGTCTCTACCTAATAAGCTTCCTTTGTTACCAGTGTGTGTTTTTTTTTTTTTTTTCCAAGACATCATGTAATTGACTTAAAACTACTGCAAGATATAAGCATTTTTCACCTGGGAACAAATTTTTCTTCTAAGTAAAATTAATCTATTGACTAGAATGCTCTCAAAGTCTGAAATTGCATTTATCTTCTTAATCCTCTCAATCATACATTTAAATATGAATTGTGCAGCTAGCCATTACAGAAAAATAGTTGGAGGATGTTTGTCTGATTGTCAGGGTAATTCTGCAAGATTTTCAATATGCTATTTGAATATGCCAGTTGGTCAGAGTTTTCTGTTATAACCTTATTAAATTCCACTCCAATCATAAAAGCATTCTTCTTGAAAGAAAAAAAAAATGAAAAGAAAAAAAGGTTTATGTACTACTATTTTCCTTTTGAAAAATCTTAGTGTTTTCAACCATTTCTGCATCTTGTGTTATTGTTCTTCTCTATGTCCTCTTTCTTTATATGAATCACAGAAGATATTTTAAAACCTACAGGCGTGGAAAACTACAAACTAAAGAAAACTTCCTTCTCTACTGAAATAACTGAGAAGGAATCCCTGTTACTGGCTTCTTTCCTGAATTGTCTAAATAGCAGATACCTCTCAAAACTATTTGGAAATCATGATGTTGAGATCACTACCTATTTTAAGGAGAAGTACTAAGCAGTCACCAGCAGGTAGTAATTTAACTTCCAGCCTGACTGGTGGTTATGAGTGTAACCAGGAAACACGTTCAAATGGGTTAACTAAATGAATGTTTATATTTTTCACATCTACTGTTTAGTCCCACTCTGGATTTACTTCCTGATTAAGTTTTGAGAGATGAAATGTTTATGGTAGTTTTTGTTATTTCTTTGCCTTTAATTAAAGACAAAATTATACTTCTGTTGCCAATTAAAACAATAATTTTGGTGTGAAAAATATGAAAACTATTTCATCCCTATGAAGTTTTCTGAGTGGAATTAAAGGTAGAATATGGATAAATCTTGTAAAGCTTTCACATACACATCAGAATTGCAGTTTTACTACTATCTTCTCAACATGGAGCAATGAAAAATTACTTGCTGGACCTACTGGAAAGATAGTGTTTGTATTCAATCTAGGAAAGAAATTGAAGTCAGTATGTTCATATAAAAATAATATGAGGTAACAACAACAATATTCAGCAAAATATAATTTGTATCTCATTGGAATGGTATTATTTGTGTTTTAAAAATGTACTAATTACTTTCTGAGTGTAAAGATTTGAGCTTCACATAAATTTCAAACCTTTAGTATCAGTGCCTTGGCGTGACTCAGAAAATTTGTGATTAACTTGTTCGTGGAATCTGTAGATGACCTAAAATGCTGTTTTTCTTCTGAGTAAATAATGGGGGTAGCAGAATGGCACTATTGTCCTTCAGTGATTGGAGGTCTTTACTGCATCATGAAATCCATGGACTTTTTTCATTTTAGTATGATCATGAATTTGCTTATGTCAGTAGATAAAGTGACAAGATGAGTCTTTGAAATTGAAGTAGCATATCAGATAGGTTTTAGTTGTATGTTCATGGGAGATCATACTGTCAGGGTAGAACGTGACTGCTCCCTTCTCTTGTAAGGTACCAAAGTGTACATACAGGGCAAAAACAAAGCTAGGAGGAAAAGCATCTTGCATAAAATGTGAACATGGTCAGAAGTGCTCTCTCAAAATAACAGAGCAATAACCAAAAGTAGCTGAGGGCATTAGTTTCCTTTCTGTTATCACCTCTAGGTTAGTGTATGGAGGTCATTACTAACTTTTTTCTGATAGTGTCTAGGTGCAGGTACTTGTAGACTCTGGTGCTCATGCATACACAGCAGAGGTTTTAAAAAGCACTCTGGTGCCTTGAAATGACTTCTCGGAATGAGTGTCTGTGACAGTGCTAAATGTTTCCTAGCAGAGAAGTGCCATAGGCACTTTTAATAGAATTTAGAAGCTGATAGAAAAAGGCAAACTGTATGCTGAAATCCTGCTGTCTATCTGCAGCACAAGTCTAGCAGACAGGAACAGCAAAACCTTCTGACATTCAGTAAACCCCGTAAGAGGTCTCCAGAGGGATTGCTTCTAGGAGTTGAACCATAACCTTTTTCTCTGTGGGTGTCACAGTCTGTGTCTCTCTGCAAAAAATGCTGGGCAGTTCTCTAAACTTGATGTTGCCTATGACATTGGCATCTTTTCCTTCAGAGGTAAGATAAACATGCTAATCTATTTCATACAGACAATAAAGAATGCTGTCTTCTTGCAGGGATAGATGGAGTGTTCCCACTTGTTTAACAGTAGAGGGTTTTCTACAATGTTGCCACCTGCCAGTCCCTTCTGTAACTTGCTTGGGAAAAAAGTACTAGTGGTGTTGTGATTCTGAGGGGAAAAGTGAGTGCCGTCTTATTTGCTGCAAGGCTTCTAAGAAAATAATACAATAACTTATAGGTCTTTGTCTACAGGCAGCTTTCATCTCCCTGAAATATTGTTAAAGGTACTGGGAGTGTTCCAGGAATAATTTTTCTGGATTTGTTTTTAATTAAATTCTGCACTGCTGAACTGAGAATAATCAGCAGTATTTACCAGATACTACAGGTGAGGTTTTTGAAATGGGGACTTTTGAAATTTTGAAAATATAGCTGGCCTTGTTTTGCTGAAATTTTCTGCTCCTGAAAATGAAGAAAAACATATTTTTACAGGATGCACTATTGAGTACAAAATGAGCTATTTTGATGAAGGAAATAAGGACATTGCTCATGTCACTTATCCATAGCAAAGAAGCATCTAGAAAGTTACTTTGCAATGAAAACAAAACTAGTTTTATGTTATCTTCAAAGTTAATATAACAGTGTCTGAGAAATAATTTCTCTGTTCATGACATACAGCCACTGACCCTGGAAACCTGGGAGGATCCTTCTCTTTGAGGCATTATTATTAATTAGAATAGAATATTAATTAGAATTAATAAAATAAAATATTTTACTTTAAATTTTGTAATTTTGAAAAAAAGTTATTGACACCAGTAACAATTTGGGTCATCCTTATAGTGCTGCTTGAATCAAGGCAGTCCATGATAGTAGAGGAATCAACTTCCTATATACTTAGATTACTTTTCAGTAAAATTGGAAAGCTTTGTCATTGGCCCACCTGGAGACCTCTCAGGACTTTCAGAACAAGAAGTAACAACTCTTCCTAAGTGCAGAAGTCTACTTTCCTGTCTACTCTGGTATAACTTGGAATAATTGGAAGTGGAATAGCTAGATATCAAAATAACCCATATAGTCTAAATGTCCATGTACCAGTTGGTATTTACTTCTGCTTTAAGACACACACTACTCAGCTAAAAGTTTTTACCTATACATTCTGCTGTTTTGATTGTAAGGATTGGGAACATTTGCAGTCACTTCTGTTCACTTCAGAGTCGGTAACTTTATCAACTCTACGTCTGCCAACTACTGCTCTGCAGCATCTGGCTGTTAAGCTGTTTAAACTCCCTGAAAGAATCTTGGTTTAAATCCATGACTAAGAATTATATTAAGATATGTCCAAGACAGATGCCTTTTAACTCGTGTAACATTTGATATTGATGAGTATAATAAAGTCAGTCTACTTCTCAGAACTGTCCAGGTATTTTTTTTTCCCTGAAACTCATCTAAAAACAAGCCTGTGCTTTAAATATGTAAAATATTTAGTTTTCCTTCTGAGCCCAAGGAGAGTTTGAAGACATCACTTATTTCTGTGTTTCATCTTGAGATTTTCAAGACACAAGCTTTATAGCATCATTTTTTTTTTTTTTTTTTAATAGATTTCTAATCAGGAACAATACGAACACTGGAAAAAAACCCAGGCAATATCTAGTATTACTGTTACATTTCTAATGGTAGTTCTCAGAAAAAAAACAAATGTTAAAGCAGAAATATTTACCTTATTTCTAGACTGAAATATTTCCCTTTGCCATTTTAGAATACTTTTTTTGTTTTCTTAACTGTGTTACAAAGGGGTTTCTACCTCTTTGAAAACAGCATAACTGTTTATTTGGAAAGGACAGGAAAATTAATCTATTCTATGCTTAAAGCAACTACAGAACTTAATTGGTGGGTAAATTAATACTTTTTCATATATCTATATCTATATTTATATATATATAATGTGGCTTTGCTTAAAACATATTTGAAATACGTGTGGCTCTAGATTAAATTACATAATGCTGTACAATCCCAATATATTCTATTGGTTATATGCTAAAGATTTGAGTCCTATGGTACTTCTGTACTGACCTAATATACATAAGGTACACACACTTATGTTTCGAAGATGTAATAATCAAGGACAAATTCTAATAAATGTAAATAGTAACCATTACACTCTATCTAATGCTTTAACATTCTTAAAGAATGTTGGAGTGGGGGAAAATAAAAAAACGTGAGGTCGGCTAGTACAGGTTTTTAGTGGAATATAACTATCCAGAATGGCAATGTGACCATACAATGAAGCTTAACACCTTTTCCTGTAGAAGGTACTACAGGGACACAGATCAAGCAAGTACTAAAAAGAAAACCTGCTTATTGCTGCAAAAATGCCCTTTCATTACCAGACATTACGAAGCATCCATGACTTTGAAAATTATTTTGTTGTTGTATCATTTCTTTTCATGGCAGGGGGATGTGCACAACACAGAAAAAGTTTGCAAAAACTTTTGAATAGAAGCTTCACCTGGGAACTGATCAGACCACATATTTTATTAGGTTGAATGATAATCAGTTGTTATTTTTGTGTAAACATCATTCTCCCATTTATTTAAACTGAGAACAATTTTTCCTATCTCAGTTTTTGATGTCAGGCAGTCAATTGTTTGTCTTTATCATGTCATTGCTGCTTTGCATGTCCACTCCACATTACCATTCTATCCTCTTAAAACGAGCAAAGAGTAAAGATGAAGGGAAAGAGTGAACAAGGAGCTCTTACTCCTTTATATGAAGAGCTTTTTTTGGTGGGCTAGTTGAGGTGCTTTTTTTCAAGTTGTTTGTTCTACTAAGAGCTTTAGAGAAAATAAGCCTTTTCAATACTCTTGTAAAATAACAGGGAGATGTATATTTTTTGTTACAGTCACCAGCATTGAAGGGAAATTACCTCAAAATAATTGTTATGTTGGTTATTTTTATCATATTAATTGGGTATACTGTAAACATTTTTAATCCACTGGATGACAGCTAAAGCAGTTTTTCTTTTTTCTCATTTTATGTATGATTTTTTCTTCGTTGTTCTATTCTTATATTTATTGTCAGTCATAATAGATGTTACAGATTTGTGCTGAGGGTTTCAGTGCAAGTCTTACAAGGCTCATGCTAATGCTGTCTAGACTGTTTCTATTTAAATTGTGAGAATGTGACCTACTTTCATCTCTGTCACTGCATCTGCGGATTCTCCTATTAATGTCATATTAATTCGTCCAAGTTTAATGATTGTCCTGCCTCATTAGCTGGGCTTACAGGACACATATGGGAGACCTCAACCAGGCCAAAACTCATTTCTCAGTCATGCCAAGAACGTGTCACTATGTTTATCATGCCCTTTGTGACCCAATGATCTCAAGCAAATATCCTAGTAGTTTTTATTAATGATTGCTGAGATACATTTCACAAAGTTTAACAAAATCACTTCATGATGGTCTGTCCATCTGTACTGTAATGATGAATGACCAATATTGACTCTTATGCATGCAGATGCAGAAGCAAGAATTGAATATTAATGCTGACTCATTTTTTCTTTGGGTACTGAATAGAAAAAAATACCTTTCACTTTCAATTTGTGTCTTGATGCTACATTCCATTACACCTTTTGCCAGAGTTTGATGCCTTTTGTTCCTTTGTAAATGTAGAAATCTCTTGAATTTCTTCCACTGCTGTTTGCTGTTTTTCCTACTTTCCATCAGCTAGTTAGTAAAATAGAAAGCATGTCAACATAATTCACTAAAGAAAACTGGAGTGGACATAGGATGTTTCAGACAACTTTTCATGACAGCAACTAGATTTGTCAATTCAGTACTTCGATTCGCTAGCATATGTCAGCAATTTCATAACTAAATTGCCTCAAACTCTACTTAAAACAATGCAGTTTCAGTTCTTCTATTATTTTCATAAGCAATACTGTCTCAAATATTAATCTCTGCATGGTATAGAACATAATATTTCTTGATTATAGAAGAAAATAAAAATGCCTCAAGTTACCTGGTTAATAGATTAAATCAAAATAATAAAATTTTATTAACAACTTACTTGATTATTCTATCCCCCCCCCAAGCTTATCAGTTCTTATTTTGTCTACTTAGGGGTGGTTTTCAAGTTGTTAGAGTGAAAGCATTGCATGTTAAGATGGCAAATTTGTCTTTCTGACTTAGTTGTTGAAATGCTGCATACTGTGAGACGATTACGGTTCCCTAGCGAGATTTAGTTGATGTTTATTCATGGTTATTCTTGTCACACTACAGTGAAGTTGAAACACAGAACTTCTGATAAACAGCAATGTACGTGCAACATCAGATAAATGTCCTGCAAGTTAGGTGCTTAAGGCCTGACAGATGTGGAACTTCAGAGCGGGAATTGGGAAAGACATAAACATTCCTTGCCTAAGGACCTGTTCTAGGCGTGGTCAGTAAGTATTAGACTATATCAACTATTAGTTAATATGCAGATCATTCAGATATAGGAATTATTCCACATATAGTTGCTACTAACTTATCAACAGGCAGTTTGCTTTATCTTAGCAGATGAAGTAGTCACTGTACAGGAGCTTTACACAAGAGCTATAGACTATTTAAATCCTCAAAATTTAAGTGGTTTGTAAATGGTTTCTAGGTCTTCTGGTGGATTTCTACACCACTGTATGTTGTAGTGTATTTATCCCTATAAATTAGGATCTTTGGTAGTAGGAGGATTATTTGGTTACTGAAATACAAGCTGTGTTCAACACGCAGTTGTCTTCAGCACATGGCAGACAGTTGTCTTCATTTCTTTGGTGTTCAAATTAAAGAAAAAGCAGATCATTCTAAACCTAGAGAATTAGCAAATTCTCATACAAATTAATTTTAGAACTTCAGAATCTCAGTGTTTTTCACTACTATTTAACTATCCTCCTAAGTGTTGGCATTTGGGGTTTTTTTGGTTGGTTGGGTGGGGGTTTTTTGTGGTATTTTTTTTTTGTGTGTGTTTTTGTTTGGTTGGTTGGTTTTTGTTTGTTTGTTTTTGTTTGGTTTTTGGTTTTTTTGGGGGGCATTTTGGTTGTTTTTGGGTTTTTTAAGATGTGTATGGTTGATTGGTAGATTTTTAAATTTTTTTTTTGTGCAGAAGTGCAGCTAATGTGAATATTTTATGTAGAAATCTTTTTCAACATGAAACAGAGCTGCTACAAACATGAGTGTCTCGTTGTGTAAGGGTTGTATTTGGACTAGATCTTCCAAAAGTGAATGTACATTTGCAATTAGGTATGACTCACACAGCATTAAAACTCTGCAGTGTATTAGTTTAATTGTATATAAAATGCAAGAAAATGTAGAACTTAGAATAAGGTTTCTAATAGCAGAAGAAAAACTTTCCTTCTTACTTAAAAAGCCCCTGTCATGTTAGCATTACCGCATTAGCTAAAGAAACAGAAATCTCTAAAGAATTTATTTACAGTTGAAAGTCTTTCAACAGGAGTGGCTGAACCCTAATGAGGCTAAATGATTCATTCAAGCAGTTTAAGAAATCTGGGATTTAGTAGAACACTGAAGGGTATCCAAGTGCAAGCCTAGGATGCAAAGTTGTGGGGTATTTTTGAATACCATGGCCCTCAATACCCTGATTGATCTTTGAATTACGAGTTGCCATTTACAAAGTTTTAACTACTGGTTGGAAATATTATTCAAAAAGTCATTGAGATGAACTCAATTATTTTACAGTGAGTGTATTGGTTAGGATTATAGGTAAAAATAGTTATTGTTTAAAAATTAGCGGGTTTGAGAATTGCATATAACATAAAACATTCTGATTTTTTTTTTTCTCTGTGCATTTTTGGGAAGTAGTCCTTACTTCCTTCTTATATCAAGCACTCAGAAAGTGCCTATGTCAGAACCTTTTGGTTACTTCCCAGAACAGCCTAGAATGATTAAGTTTACAAGAATACACCTGCTTTCATTAATTCATTCTTAAAAGAAATCTACAAAAAGGAAGACTGTTGAGAGTTCAGTCCTGTATAAGTAGATAACTGATAATATAATAGTGCAAGTGTGATGCCTATTGAATGTGACATATAATTTTCCTATGTGTGCCTATTCAGATGGTATGGTCTAAATTATACACTCGGAGGTTTTTGAGTTGTTTTATGATCAAGGATGATGGATGAGTTGAGTAACAGAATCTTGATTTTTTACTTTCATTCCACAGACATTTTAATCATTAAAATTCAGTTATAGAGAGTATGTTGTCTTCATTCTATTTAAGATTGAAAAAGTAAAGTATTGTAAGTGCTGAAAAAGCACTGTAGGATGATACTCAGCACTAATGCTCTTATTAAACCCAGCAATATACTTAAAGACATTTTCAGACAGTAGTTTTCTCTCCTAATAAAACCCACACAGGCATTTTCGTGGGAATGACAAAGACATTGTTGCATGCAATAGTTGTTTGTGCCTTGTCATGCATCAACATTGTCTCATTTCAAATGTAGAACGAACAGTTGAAAATCATCACTCTGAGTCACGTACAATGACATTTTTCCATCTTCACTTTTTGCTATAATATTTATTATTTCTCTCTGCCTTCAATTGCTGATCAAAATTACAAATATCTAGAAAATGGGTATCTGGAATACATTGTTTGGATGTGAATTCAAGCAAGTGTGATTAAAGTGGTGGTATGAGGTCTTTCATCCTTGTAAGACACAGTACTGTTTTTAATACAGAAGCTTCAAATGGGGAAAAAGAATGGAAACCAAACAAAGTAAAGCTGAATGAAAAATCATCATGTTAAGTACAGACAGAACTATCTGAATAACAAACTAATAGCTGTATTACTAGAATGATTTGGCTGTCACTTAACACTGAATCTCACAAAGAAGCAATGCAGAATTTGATGTAGGAAATAACCCAGAAGTACTTGGTGATATGGACAAAACACTTATAAACTGAATGACATTTTCACAAGTCATTTTAAAGTGTGTACGTGGCAATATTGGCAAAGCAATCTTTTATGAATAAGTTATTTCATAAGTGCAGATTGTGCATCTATTAATAAATAGGATTTTGAGATTATTGAAAAAGCTTGCATTTTAACCTGTGAGTTTGTGTAAAACTTCTTCATTTTGAAAGACAAAAATTATGAATGCATGCATGTGTTATGATCTTCCAGCTAATCCTTTGAAATACAAAATCAAAAAGAAAGTGTATACTGGTTTCAAAATAAAATTTTCTCTAATTTTCTTTCTACTAAAACCAATTTTGAAAAAATCATTTCAGAACAAAAGGCACATTGTTTGATCTTGTATGCAGTGTTTTATTTTGCTTTGGATTTCTGAGGTTTTTAATTAAATTTGAAATTCAGCTTCAAAAATGAACTATTACATATCTTGGCAATGAGGAGAAAGAATGTCTAGAAAACTGGCATTTCAGAAAGAACTGAAACAAGTGACATTGAAAAGAAGAGAAGAACGAGGTATGGAAGTAGGAGAACAATAAAGGTTTTTAGCACTTGGAAAGTTATTAGAAACAAGGGCATTCCATGATGAATATGGGCAGGATATGTTGGTTAATATAGGATATGGTTTATGTAGGATATGGATTTATACTGTAGCACATTTTGCCATGTCACTATTGGGAATCACATTCTAATAAAGACACTGAAATATTGGACCGTAAGGTAGTGGAATATCTATTACTAAATTCTTCTGAGAAATGTAGAGTTCTTATCAAAAAGGATGACAGTTTACCTTGCGAGAGAGGTAAAGTAGTGAAAAAGTTACCTGCTTAAAGGAGCTAATTTTCTAAATGTAGAATGGGCTAGAAGGCTTCTAGATTCAAGGTACATTTTATTTTTACACTTAAACCTCATAAAATTACTTTATTTCTAAACCTTAGTGTTTCTTTTTGTATTGGCATTCAAAGTAGAAACCTGCTCTTTGGAAATGACAAACAGACTGGTTTGTGCTACCTCTCTCACTTGAAAATATTCATAATATATTTCTGTTATTTACAGCCTCTCTTCAGACTTTCAGAATATAAAGCAGCAGTGATTTTCCCGTGGATTGCAGGAATGACTTGTTTTCCTCTAACAGAAACTATAATAAAATAAATTAATTTAACTGATGGCCTAAAGTAATGACGATGACTTTCAAGAGGCAAACAAACTGTTTATGGCTATGTGGGAGCCAGTCCATGAGAATTAAGTACAAGAATATGACAAAATCACTGAGCTAAATATTCTGCAATTTTTGCTAAGGGAAATGAAATTATTTCCCCCCCTGTACTTCATACAGATCATTAAAACATAGCAAGTCCAACTAGTAGATATGTACAAATCACGTCTCTCTCCAGTTCTAGTAGCAAGGTGGCTATTTGTGTCAAATTCAAGTGACATTAGAATTTCTTCATTTTGTCTTGGACTTTTCTAGTAACTTGAGAATTATTCAAGGATGAATTTATTTGCATGTATCAGTATTTAAAATAAGACTAGAAAATGCAGGCATAAAATATGTGTTTTGTAATTTAAGGTCATACAAATACAAATGTTTGGAAAAGTATGTGCACCCACTTTCTCTTGTAAAGTGACATTACATAGCAACAGACCTGAGTGCCATTAGAGTGGTTATTGAGGGCAACGAGAAAATCAAGGGTTGACTCATTTGCTGAATTTACCTGGAATGGGGAACGTACAAGTTCATTTATTTCTGTTAGGTGGTTTGAACATTTTGGAAGTGGAATTACAATCAAGGTTACTGTGCAGTTTGAAGAAGGTTGTGGTTATATATTCTTAAAGCTAGAAAGAATTTTTTTTCCCCTCCACTTTTCAAGTTTTCTTCTGTTGCTCTGAATTAAGCTGAATATTTACTTTAACTCATACAGGTGACAAGAATAATTTATAATATTAAGCATGCAAGTTAGTCTTGCTTATTTTCTCCTACCAGCTGTGTTCTGGAGGAGGTACAGGACTGTGTTTAAAGTTATAATTTTTATTTTGTGGGGAATAATTAGAATTCACGCTTGCGTTTTTTAAGACTTCACATGAAATTTTTATTGATGAATATCTTAAGAGTTGTTACAACGCATCGTAACTCTTTAAATAACCTATTTAATATAATTCGTGTGCAACCCAGTAGGCGTAAGTCAAAACAATTCTCTACAATCTCCCAGCTAGTCTTTCACAAGTCTGTGGTCATGTCTTATATACATGGAAAAAAAGGCATCTGTAGCCAGAAGTGTATTTGGCTGCATCAGAATGTGACAAAGTTCCTTGCTGAAACAGTTTTACATAAATCTCCTTTACAATACACAGCTGTTCTTGTAAACAGGTAGTAAGGTAATAAGAAAGCAAACAATTTGGTCTCCTTTTGCTCTAGATTTTTGTTCAGTTGGTTTTGTTTCAGAGGCCTTGATGCTCTGATAGTGCTGGCAGGCAGCAGAGAAAGACTGTCAGAGTGAGACATCTCCATTGCTTGTCTGCACTTTGGCATAAGAATGACAGTTGTCAGGAAATACCTCAATTTATGGGCTGATCCCTAGCTGATTTTTCATGTCTTCTGATAATTTAGTTTTCTCTTTCCTCATATGATACCTGTTAAATTTTATCAGTATCTCCTAGTTATTTTCTCTAGGTTAATATTTAGAGCTATGTTTGCACAGAAAATTTTATTTATTCTGCTTGCATGGAGCAGACAAAGTAAGTGTATGCATACACACATACATATGTATGTATAAAACAAGTAGAGGTGACAGTCTTTGTATACAGGTGAACAAATAATATAGAATCATGGAATATCCTGAGTTGGAAAGGAACCACAGGGGTCATTGAAGTCCGACTTCTGGCCCTGCAATTCAGCTTTTCTTATGAAGGTAATTCTGACAAAGTCATTTTGTATACTTGCTTGAGCAGGTCTGGTAGGGACTGGCTGGTAATCGTTAGAAATATCTGAGAATAAGTCTTTGGTACAAATTTGGCCTGTCATTTCAATAGACATGCACAATGTTTGACCACAGACTATCTTATGCTTTCTCAGTTTTTTCAAGTGTCATTCAAAAGCAAAATCTTTTTATAATCTCAGTAAATCTCTTTCTTAGTATATTGCTATCCTAAAATTACCTATGACTAAAGCTTGTATTTTATATAATTTTATTCGGATTCAATATTTTACTTTCCTTAAGCTTGCATATCAGTGTATTAGAAAAACTTTTATATACTTTTTATCAAGATTTAAGAACTTGCTGCATTTTAACTTTTATGAAATGTCTTTTAGCCTGACTTCTAATAATTCAGAAATATATACCATATCTATTAGCAATATAAATTTATGTAGGCTAAAGTAGGCCAGTTTTATCTGGAATGATCCAGCGTAACTTGAAATGGAAAATACAGCTCCTTCTGATGCATTTGGGTAGCAGTTACACTGTACCAGTTATACTTTCTGTATTTTAAAGACAGATTTGAGATGAACATTTCTATGTTGAAAAATTCCTTCTAACTGGATTTTCAATAGTGAATATATCCAGGACACCAAAGTATCACAAGGAACAGCAGGATATCAGTGAAACTCTGAGAATGAAACCAGATGTCCCACAATGCCCAGTTGGCAATTTCGCATAATGGTCATCACTTCTTTAGCTAATCTTGTTAAGGTACTGGTGATACAGATGTTCTCTCCTCACTCTTAGTCCCTTGATCTCACCTTTTCTGGTTATAAGGTTGCCTTTTCAGTATTTAAAAGTATAATATTTTGTGGAATATTTCTAGTGCACAGATTAGCATAGCTGGTGCTGTTTATTCCTCTGACATCATGTAGTAGGTGCCCATTCAATAGATACTGATTACCAGCATTGCAATGGTGAATTCAGCTCCCAGGACAGCAAAGGCAGCATTCCTAAGCCAATCCTCTCTCACTGTAGCTCCCAGTTTTCCTATTAATAATAGGGGAAAAGTCCAAAACTCTGGGGTGGTTAAAAAGCAGGTAAGACTTGCCAGAGAGATGGTGGGCTCTTGTACATGTTTTATATCTCCACTGGATGTGCCTTGAGATACTTGCTTTAATCAGATCTATTTTGAGCAAGAGACTGGACTGGAGCCCCTTCCAAAGTTACGACTCTAGAATTTAATTTGTCTGTTGTAAATATAATTGAAAATAAACAAAACAAAAGCATAACAAAACAAAAAAGACCAACCAAACAAACAAGAAAACCAACCAACCAATCAAACAAAAAACCTCAACCCCAAAAATAACCCAAAACACCAATAAAACCCAAACCAAGAATGTTCTAGAAGGAGCATCACATACTGCAATAGTATTTTTTCTCTCTCCTTTATTTGTCTTTAACTTGCTTGATTGTTCCATAAAAAGTGGAAAGATGAGGGGGGTTTTATAATAAATTTTGCTAGAAGTCATCAGTTAACAATTCTGAATCTTATGAAAAATTAATCATACATGGTGCAGTGCTTATTGAAAGAAATTGACTTTTTAATGAAGATATGAATATATAAATCTTTCCTAGTTTTCACTTTTATATTCATCCTGACCTTCCCATATCACCTTTGCCCTCAGCCACATTGTTCTAAATTTCTTGCTTACTGTTGTTCTCAAATTGTTCAATGAGTTAAGAAATGGTCACACAATGAGGAACATGCTTTGTACTGCTAAGACCATTAAATTCCTGGTAAAGTTAGAAAGTTTTGCTCAGGTCCTTTGACATCAGTGTCTTTGGAACAACGATAAAAAATGATGGTGACATGACAGTGACATGATTGTCTTTTGCCTACTAAAATTTTAAAAGAAATAGAACACGAATCCCAATTCTTGCTCTTGTTGTGAAAAGTCTGTGTGGTACTACTGCAAATCACCTACCAGAAGTTATGAGGGTGGCACATTTTGTGGGTCTCTTAGATGGTTCCTATACACTGATTGTGGACACACTGTGATGAAAAGACCTGCATCAATACAGCTTAATGTGTGTGTGGTTTTTTTGATTGAAAGGTAATAAGTGTACAGGGTTTTATAGATAGATTATAGATAGTATAATGTTACTAACAAATTGATATTCCTGACAGAGGAGCATGATCTAAGCTCCTCTTAGAAGTTTCCTAGGAAATGCTCTGCACCTCAGTCATTACTGCTCAAACTCGTAGTCTAACAAGGAAGATTACAGTGTGATTTTTATCATATTATCCAATGTATTCTAAAAGAAATATATTAGCATAAGTGAAGTACAGATAAGGTTTGGAAGTGCTGATACCAGCTGCCTGAAGGTCTCATGCAGGACCGGTTGCAATGGCACTGCATAATGCTTTCTGACCTGGTAAGTCTGTTTGAGAAATATTTCTCTGAATTTCTGTTAAAGCCTGACGTTAAAGCCATGCAAAACCAAAACTCCTAAACAGAGAGTGCTGCTGTATATGGGGAAGGAAAACAAAGAGAAGCAGAAAAATTGAAGACGTTATCTCAATATTGCAATAATTTTAAAGATGGTGGTAGAAAATAAATTTGCCCATTGTGATTTCATTTTCTGCAAATACTCAAGAAAGCAAATTTTTTTGGAAGTAAACCATACATTTTTGTTCGTATAAGCTAATGTTCAAATATAAAAACCGGTTTTGATATTTTATATCTATAGCTTGATAATTTTTAATTCAAGAAATTCAGACCACCTTCTTTTTCTAATCGACTCCTCTCTTTTGTGTGAATTTATATCTGATTTCCTTACGTTTATGACTTATTTCTTTTCGCTCTTGCTGGATGAGTGTAGATTTTTACATTTTGCATTCTGTGACCCTGCAGGTTCTACCTTCTCTTGATAATCCCTTTTTCCTCAGTGCAAAGCACTGCTGACACTCCTACCCATACAACTGTTGCCGCATTTGACCTGGTCTTTGTTCAGATCACTTTCTCCAAGACTGATATGTCTTGTTGGATAATATTTAGTGACTACTTTGCATACAGAATTCTGACTGCACCTCAGGAAGCCTTTTTAGATACATCTTCACGTGTAATGGATGAATTTTGTTGGTTGTTAGTACCCTGTTGATGATCCCCTTGCTTGTGCTGCCAGATCTGTTTCACAAAGAGCAGCAAACTTGTGCCTGGATTGTTCCAGAGGTATTTTCCCCAAACGACCTGTGCTTCTGCAGTCCCCCTCGGTGCTGTTCAGCACTGATAATGTGCATGCTCTCTGCCCTGCATTGTGACAGTCTGAGTGACACACCATGCAATGAATAATAATGTGTCATAGCTGCAAGTAGTTAGAGCTTCCCTCACTTCTAGCACCTTGCCTAATGTGCCTCTCCCACACAGTTTTGTGACAAAGGGCTGAGATATATTTATATACTTGCTCTCATTTAACCAAAGCAGAAATTCTTGTCATTCTAGAGCTTAGCATACAAGGTCTTCATCAGCATGGTTGCCCTATAAATATCCCACTTAAATACCTTACAGAATCAAATCCCAAAGATGGGCAAGGGGATAATACAGAACTTGCGCAGAGGAAACATCAATCAGTTTGCTAAAGTAGGAATGTGTAAGATGCAGATATTTGAAGTTTTCTGCAGCAAGGTAGGGAAGAGGTATCGCAAATGTTTTCTCTGTCTTACTATTAGCATATTCTGGAAATAAATTGTCTAATGTATATTCTCTCTGCATAGAATTGCCCCAGTCATTATGACAAGTTGTAGTTCGTTTTCAGGTTTTTTGGCTTTTTTTAACTGACCAGCAGGCTTAATGACTGACTCATATCCTGCCATGCACTGCCACCCACCTAATACCATAGTGACAAGCTGCTCCTTTTCTTCTGCTCTAAAGAAATAAAAAATAAGAATTCTTTCAAAAAATAGGACAGTCATCAATATTGGTACGATTAAACTGGCAGGGATGGTGCTGATTACCTGTAAGAAATACTTACCCCTGCAGGGTTACACATGGACCTTAAACATTTGGCAACTATTAATTTCTGTTATATTTGCAAGCAAAAAAATAGTGCTCTTTTCTGGAAGGTTTTTAAAGATGAAAACATATGGGAGTTAGCTGATTAATACAGTTAGACAAAATCTGTAAATCACAGAATTTTCCACATGTTTAAGCACCTTTTAAAGTTTCTCCTAGAGGTTTTGTTTGTAAAATAAAGTCAGGTTTTGTGATGTTCTGATGTTGGTCAGAAAAGTTTAAATTGAAGAATTTCAGCAAGCTCAAATTCTTGTGTGAACAGTAAGAATTTCTTATCTCAAACACATTAATTTAAGGGGAACAATGCTAATGCTACTCTGCCTACAAACAAGCAGAAAATCCTAAACTATCAATTTCAAGAGCAATCTGCATCTCTCTAGAAGTATTTACTTTCCAATATCTAAAAACTTGTTTATTTTAGAATGTACATCTAAATTTTGTCAATTATTTATCACAGATTTTTGAAATGTTCTTTTATATAAATATCTATTCCTTAAATCTTTATGACCATAAAACCCCCATGCCAATTACATTTAAACATTATCTTTTGTTAAGATGAACATATACGTACATAGATTACATATCTCTATAAAAGGCAAAACCAAAGCAATCTTTGAGTCTTCTATCCGCAGTAGTCATGCAGGAAAAGAAACAGCAATTTTCATACAATTCTGTGATTTTCAATAGCTATATGAATTATTGGGGAAATGTTTAGGGGAAATAATTGTATTAAAAAGATTGATTTGGAACCATTTATTTACTGTTTCTTTTATTATCAGTAAATAACAATTGAGAGATTTCTATTTTTCTTTGTATTTATTCTCTTATGAATACCAAGGGCAGGAGCATGAAATAAAAAAAAACAACAAACTAATTTGTCTTTAAACGTCATATTTCTGTGGAAAGATTTTAATATGAAGTTGAAACAGCTTTGCAATCTTAATTTTGTGAGAGATTGCATTAAACATTTTCTTTGAAACTAATATTTTCTTCTAAATTTCTCTTCTAGAAAAGAAATTCTAGTAACATGTACTGAATGTGCTTTAGAACCACAGATGGTTAATTCCTGCTTCCAGATACATGCCTTCATATATGGAGTTGTTAAATGCATTCTCCAAGAGTAGTGACTCATTGTAGTTGGCTCATCTTTGGAGAACACATTTAAATGGAGCTGGATTTAGCAAATATTTTTGTGCTGCTTTTGAAAATAAGGCCCACTTGAAACATTTTAAGTGAAAGGTCATATCCCTTGACCTCCTGATTTTTACAAAATGTATTTGCATTACATTTTGAAGAACTTTTGGAAAAGTTATCTTCAGCGTCTTCTAATTTTCTTAATATTAGCCCTTCCTGTTGTTCAAAGACTATCAGTACTGTGATTTTTGAAGCCAATAGTGCTCCTTATCTCTTAAATTATAGGGTTTTTTTTTATATTTTATATTTTCACCTACATGCACAAAGGAGTGTAAAGGAAATACAATTTAAAGGAAATGCAGTCTTAATCTAAGATAGTAGAAAAGTGCAAGGAGAGAGAAATAGAAGGTCTGAAAAACAAAAAAGCATTTAGTAAAACAGTGGATAAAATCCAGTCTTCTGTGCATCACCTCTTGTGGTTTTTTATTTCCGGCACTCAAACAATCTTATAATCCTCATGTGCAGCTTCTTAAAACAACGTTTCATCCCTTACAGGTATTTTATGCTCTTCATCACCAGAAATAGTCCCTTTCACAAGAAACTCTTCCCTAGACCTTGAAGATTCAGTAAGGTGAGTTTTGATTTAATACTGCACCATTCCACCTGGGAATGAAGTTCAGAGAAGGCTAAAGTATCATTGAATAATAAAAAAGAAATACTCTTTAAATAATCATTATTCTTGCCATCATTTTCACCACTAGTGACTGACATCATTTGTTAACTTCTTATCAGGATTGCTAACATGGGGTCAATAAGGAAAGAGAAAAGTTCTCGACCACAATTTTTTTAGAAATTTTCAAAGGATACTGCCATAATGGGGACATAAATGTTTATTCCTATTAAACCTTTTTCCTCATATTGTCTCCAAAATATAGAGTTACCTTTTCCACTTGTAACATTTCCAGGGATCAAGTGCAAATCCAATGCAAATTGGTCTTGGTTATTCTTCCACTTACACTGCTTTATGAAGTGAAAGCTATGGAACTACCTGGTATGGAATAATCTTGTATTCTTCTTAGAAGTGACACCACAGTGGACTAGACAGACTATTGGTCTGTTTTGGGGTGGCATAAGCCCAGTAAATTCCAAAATAGTTTTAAGAGACTCATCATTGTCCTGTAGTTTTTCATCCATCTCTCTAAGATTGTACTGAAAGATGATTAGGTATTTCATATGCTCTTTAAATGATGTAGAGTTTGAATGTGTATGTGGAGATAGAAGGAAAAGATGAGGACTTGCTGATAAAATCCATAGAACTCAAAGCTGAAGAGTAATTTTTAAAGTAACCTATACCATAGTTCAGACCATTTGTGAGTACAAATACAGTGCTTCCTGCCTTCACTCATTGCGAGATCCTAAGTGGTTCCCTGACTCTGCATCCTCTAGTTTAAGTCAATATCTGTCAAAGTACATTTATATTACAACTCATTCAGGGATCTTAAATTGTTTAATATCAGGTACTGACTACTAGGGTACAGAAAGGAATTATAATTATTCAGAGGGGTGGGTTTCTATCCTATGTGCTACCTTATATTTTCCAATTTGCCTTGCCTGGTGTAGTGCACGCCAAATGATGATTATGGTGTCACATCATGCACTGACACCACTGGGAAACTTTATCCTCCCTAGTCCAAATAACAGTGAATCCTTCCTGTTTAACACATGCAGTAAGTATTATTTCCATTTTTCAGGTAGAGTGGCAGGCATGCTGAGAACCAAATAATCTGTCTTGAGATCATGCAAAGACTCTGGAAACACAATTCCAGTGAGTTCTGGCTTTAACACTTTTGATGCCCACATCAGTAGCAAAGCACCAACGGTAAGAAAACAGATTCTTATATATATATAACGAATTAAAGTATTTTGATCCATTTGAATTTAGATAAATATGGAAAAAAAAAAGTTATGTTTTTTTCTGGTGGCCAAGGATGAGCTATTACTGATTTATGGGGAAAAAACCCCGAAAAAACAAAGATGGGAGATGAACCAAAAAAATCACTATGAAAGTCCAGGGGATTTTTTTTACATACTGACAAGTAAAGGCAAAGTGTTTGTTAAGTAAAAATGATGCCCCGATGTTGGACATAGAAATAGAAGATGCTGAAGATATTTAGTTGAAGTAATTTATTTTATATGTATCTGTAAAGAGATCTTGAAAATTAAAGTCATTGTCTTGTGAAATATTATGAAATGTTCTTTTTTTTGATTTTGACAATTTGCCCTCTGTATGCAACATTTCTTTTCCTCCCTATTTTATTGAAAGCTGTAACTTTCTTTACATGGTTAAGGCAAACCATTATGCTTTTTGTGATGAAATTTAGAAATCATGAGTGTTACTTTTTCTTTGGCTCAGAAGTTAAATTGTAAATCTTCTCCCTGTATCAGAATTTCACTTTAAATGTATGCTAAACATGAGGACAAGGTAGGAAAATATGGCTGCTATGTTGTTTCTCATTAATGTTTTGAAACACATGTGGTTAAGATTTAATTCTCAGTATGTGCAAATTGTGCTTTCCAGTCACAATAACTCCACAGAAGAAACTAGGATGTCTGATGCATTCATCTCTGTGTCAAAGTATCATATTTTTGCTATTTAATATTTACTGAGGGGAAAAAAGGCTGTCACACTATAAAGATATTATTTTCAGAGTGAGGCATCACCCCTTCCCAAGTCTAGTTGTCTATATTCTTAAATTTTACACTCTTAAGAATTCAATATAAAGGAAACAGTCCTTCTTTTTCACTCTACTAACATTTTCCAACCTCAATGATTTTATGATTCTATGATTTACAAAACCAAATACATATTAAATGGGGCATGAATATAAAATGAACGGCTATGCTCTATACTCATTTGCACCTACATTAATCTGGAGATGCTCCGTTGAAATCAAAGGAGTTACTCCTCCCTATGGAGCAAATTCACAACAGTTTGATGTCAATGGCGCTGTCATAGAAAGGTGAGAATTCATCTAGATTTGAATTCTAAGCCTGAAACCAGTAGCATAGGAAAATGAAAGGATTTGGACCGCTATTCTTAGGACTGTTTTACAGTGCAAACTCTTGAAATTCTGTTCTAAGCCATTTTGTGATTCAGATTTTTTAATGTTGAATACAGTAGTTCATTTCAGTCAAAGGCATTCACATTTTATAAGAAGCTGAAAAACATGCCCATTGCAAAGAACTGGAAATTGGAACAGAAAAATACAAGGACATTCTTCTTCTTCTTCTTCCTTCTTCCTTCTTCTTCCTTCTTCCTTCTTCTTCTTCTTCCTTCTTCTTCTTCTTCTTTCTTCTTCTTCTTCTTCTTCTTTCTTTTTTTAAATTAAAAAAAATATTAAATTGTCATAGGATAAGGGATTTTTCATGTACTTCATCCTTATCCGGACTAATTAGTTTAAGTAAAACTTGGAACTGAGTATTAAAAAATGTTCTCTTATTTCAGGGAACATACCTACAGTCTATCTCTAACAAAATGAGCATGACTTAACTGTTTTTGAACAAACACATTGTGCCTGTGGTGAAGAGCTTTGGGACCCCAAAAAATTTATCCTTTAATGTTCTGGAAATAACTGCAGCAAAAAAAAAAAATAGAGTAAAGATTAATGTTGGTCTTCAAGATGCTGAAGTCAAAGACATTCTTTGGAATGGAAGTCAAAGTTTAAAATTAGATGAAAAAAGAGACTCTGCAAAATTGTGATATTATTTAAACCAGCAGCAATTTTGTCATCGGCCTCAATGGAACCAGAATCCTTCTGCTGGGTACAAAAGAAGCTTTTGCTTTTATTTTACTATGTGGTTACAGTTGTGAATATGTGTAGAAGGATTACTACCCTAACTCTATTAAATGCTGGGTACCCTAAAGTCATGCTGCAATACACTTAAAATTTATGACCAACCATATCTATGTCTATAGATCTATATCTGTATCTTTATATCTATATCAGGTTCACCTACATATCTATATCTAGTCAGAATTGCAAAACAATTCCAAGAGCAAAATTAGGAAAAGTTTATATTTTTTTTTCTGTTAGTAGCTTTTCTTTCTCACGTTTGTTTTCCTCAAAGCATCACTCATTTTAGAAAACAAAGACCCTCTGCTAGTGCTGAGTTGAATGCTAAGCACATAATTCTCTAAGAACACAGTGAACAAGATAAACTAAGAACACTTTAGAAAAAATGTTTTTACTAGTTAAGTATGACGTTTCCTATTTTCCTTTTACGTACATACTTCTATGGACTGTTAAACTGCAGAATCATAGAATATCTGAGCGTGGAAGGGACCTTCTAAGGTCACCTAGTCCAACCCCACTGCTCAAGCAGGTTCACCTAGAGCAAATTGCCTAGGATCATGTCCAGATGGCTTCTGAACAACTCCAAGGGGGGAAGACTCCACAACTTCCCTGGGCAACCTGTGTCAGTGCTCTTTTACTGTCACAGTAAAAAAATGTTTCATGATATCCAGAGGGAACCTCTGGTGTTTCAGTGTGTGTCCAGTGCCTCTGGTTCTGTCACTGGGCACCACTGGCTCCGTCCTCTTTGCACCCTCCCTCCATGTACATGTTGACATTAATAAGATTCCCCTGAGCCTCCTCTTCTCCAGGCTAAAGTCTCAGATCTTTCAGTCTTTCCCCATGGGAGAGGTGCTTCAGTCTGTCATCTTCATGCTGCGTTGTTGGACTCTGTCCAGCCTGTCCATGTCTCTCCTGTACTAAGCAGCCCAGAACTGGACACAGCACTCCAGGTGTGACCTCTCTGGGGCTGAGCAGAGGGGAAGGATCACCTCCCTCGACCCGCTGGCAGTGCTTTGCCTAGTGCAGCCCAGGATACCATTAGGTTTCTTTGCAGCAAGGGCACGTTGCTGTCTCATGAATTGTCTCAAAAAGTTGGTTTTGCTTCTGCATAATGGAAACTTTGACCATATGCGACTGAGTTCCATAAGCAGAAATTCTGGAAAGTCTTTCTAAACAGTAGGTTGTTTTCAGTGATGGATTTTTAACATGGAAGATGAAAATTTGTACAAATCTCCAATTCCTGATTTGTCCTACTAATTCAACTGCACAAAGAACTTGCAATGAACATACAGAAGTTTTGAGAATGTGGTTCCCTTCAAATGTAAACGATAAAATCCACCATTCAGCTCCATCTTTACCAGAGACTATTGGCATTGTGATATTATGAAGAGATGAGTTTATTGAACGGTAATGTAAACATGTGTGTGCCTAAATCATGTTCTGTGGTTTTAGCCAGATTTTCCTGGAAGGAGGAGGAGTTTTCTTTTACTTCTTCCAAGCCACTGTGACCCGGTAGAAATTACCTGCAAAATAAAATTTCTCACTAGAACTGTAAACATCAGAAAAAAAACTCATGAAAATTATTAAATTAGGCAGTATCACTCAGTTGCTAATTTTGATGGTTATGCACCTGATTTTAGTGTTTGTTGTATTAACAGAATTGAAGAATAATCAGTGAAATCACATAAATAGGAAATTATGTACTGTGGGTCCCAATTACAGTAGAAAATTCACAGTCTTCTTGTGAGATTATGTATGATATATTCTATATAGTCTTAAATTTTTAGGATCTCCATTGAACTTACAAATTGATTAGTGAGCTTGATCCTAGATCTGTGCTGACAAAAGTATGTTTGTCAGCAATTTTTGTTCCCTTTTGAAAGTGGTAAGCTATAAGAGAATTCAAGTACTCTCTCCATATGCAAACAGATTCTTGTCAGCAGAGGTAAATAAAATAGAAAGAATGTTATGTTCCACAGTTTTCTTTATGATTTCCTCATTTTTATTTAAAAGGAAGGCAAGTCTGTCAACTAACTTAGGAAAATGTTGCAATTGCTTTTCACTTTGTCTAAGTAAAGCAGTCTGGTTTTCCTCTTTTCCTCAAAATTTGGTTATGTTTATTCAATTATAATGTTTCTCATCTCCTTTGTTCAGGGCCAGAATCCTCTTCTCTTAGGCTTTAGCCATGTTTGTCTTCCACCAAATAACTGAATATTGTGGATATTTGGTCCTCTCCACTAGTTTCTTCCAGTGTTAATGACACATAGAACTACAGTTCTATAACTCACCTTGTCTGTCGGAAAGGAAAAGGTGTTTTATAACAATCTGTTGTCCATGCTTATTATGTGAAGATTTGCCAATACATACATTTGAAGGTTTTTATCCTCCCATATTCAGGTTTGGGCAAGATTGAAGGCAATGTACAAACAATACCGTTTGAAGGCAACAATATACAACGTGCTGCAGGAAAAATGTAACAATTCTCTCCAGAGTTAATGATAGCCTTTTAACATTTGATTAATGAACAAGTTATTGTGATGATACCAAAATATTTGTTTTAAAGAGGTTTCACACACATGTGACATATAGGCTTGTAAAATAGATAATGCAATTATATGGTTTTTTATTTTGTTTAGTATAAGGATATTTACTTTTTGATGTAGTGTGGAATGTCATAAATATTGCAAACTAGATTGCTTTAAAGTTATTTTCTAAGAAACTAATCACACTATCTTCTATGTTTATTAGGTGATAAAGCCTAATTGATGTATTAAAGATAATAAACTTTAAGAGAAATCACATCATAACCTACAGTATATTGCAGTTTTGATAAATTTTTTTTGTTTTGTCACATTTACGCCGGCAAATATATTATCTCTGTATATATAGATATATATAATCTATTTAAGTACTGTTATCAGTTGGAAACGTGTATTTTAATGTCATTTGAAAATGTGCACATTTCTGTAAGTGCAGTGTTACTTTGTATCAACAGATACTGTAGTTATACTGCAGATGCTTGTGTCTTAGATCCTGACTGAATGCCCAAATTTTGTTTATTTTCTGTACCTGACATCTGTATATTTGTTTAATTCAGTTATAGGAACCTACACTTTCACTCACAGGTTCTTTAGTAGTAGCAGGAAATTGTTCAGGAACTTTTTAAAAAAACAGTGGAGGAAACATATTAGACTGTGATGTTTTTATCCTTCTGGGAAAAGGAACAACTTTGTGGTTTTTTGGATTTTGAGTAGTAAAAAGGAAAAGACTCATAAGACATTTGTAGACCCAAAATACACAAGCAGCATCAGTGAATCAGACAGGAACAAAATAAGCTCGCCAACTGGGAAAAAGATTGTTACTTGTCAGCAACTTCATCTCCTACCACACTTGCAACCTTCCCCAAAAAACCCCAGAGACTTCTGTAGCATTTTTGAAAGACCGCTAGGTTTGGGTTATTTATTATTGCTACACACTCAGCCTTTCACCCATTGCAGGTAATTTTTGTTTGCCTTTGATTTCAGGGGTAGTAAGATCAGATGCTAAATGGGCTTGGTTCCAGTTGCTTAACTTATATCTAGTAGAACTTTCACACCAGAAAGCCTGTTGAGTCAGTAGAATAAATCTGAAAGTCAATGTTAATGATTCAGTAAGTGTTACTTGACTGAATTCAGCTAGCTTATGGATTTTATAATTCTGGAAAAACTTCTAATATGACATATAACTTGAAGTTTATTTTATTTTCAAGTATGTCAATTTCACATGAAAGCTGAAGTCAGAGTACGGATAGCAAACATATCTTTTCTATTTGAGAGAGGACTGAGCAAAGAGCTAGTTATATAATTATATGCATGGAAAAAATCAGAGTTACAGCTTAATATTTGAAGTTTGCTATAATTACCATGAAAGCACCTGACTAATTCTTTTTTTGGGGTTGTGTGGAGGAGTGAGATCTATAAATAATATCTTTCTGATTTTGAGAGAGACAAATGCCAGCACGTACATCATCCGTATTCTGTTTCCATGAAGCGAGTAACGTATCTGACCTTATACATGCAAAATTTTCTGTAAAATTTCCATTGGACTTAGATCCCTGAGAAAAACAAGACAAACCCAGTTCTGAGCATTTTAGGTAACATAGACAAGCACATCTAACATACCTAGGTAAGCGGGTAAGTGTGTAACAAACATGCCATTACTTCAGTAACCCAAATTAGAGAGCCAGTTCAGAGAACTCCAAAATGGTGGTCAGAAGTCATTGTAATCAAACTGTGGCAGATTTGATTGGTGAGCCAGACATTGTACTGTTGCTTTGCTGTCACAGCTTACTGGAGCCAGGACTTAAACTCACTGAAACCTTGAAAACCCTTCAAAGGGCTTTTGCCCTTGAACAGCTGCCAAAATGGTGTTTTAGGTAATTTGTATGTGCATACAAGTTTTAAACAAACATTTATTCCTGTAATTAGAAAACAGATTGTCTTTCAATGCAAATTATATCCACTGTTGCATTTGGAGCAAAGATAACTTTATATCTTGTTTCATATTATTATCGTGCCTCTGCATCTGTGGCCGGAGCTGGTACCTGAGAATACTGGTTGCTCTGTACTTTTTTGCAAAGGCAACTTTCTACCTCATTTCATTTTGCTGTCATTTACTCTGCCTCAGCGGCTAGGCTGGAACCTGCGAATACTGGTTGAACTGTCAGAATCACGCAGGCTTTTAAGAAAATGAGTTTTGACATTCCTTTCCTTAAGATGATCCCTTGTTTTTCAGTTACTGCTTTCTGACTTGGAGATTTCTTAAGGTAACCCTGAGTTTGTTCCCAGACTGTCAAGCAGGTGGCAGCAATGCCACGTCGGAGCAGCTCCCGGCCCCTTTCCTTGACATCAAGTGTTAATGCAATTGACCAATCAGTGCTAAGATGATGGGAGGTAATTGGGTAATTGTATTTTACTGATCACAAGCAGAGAAAAGGGGGGGGGNAAAACCAAAGCCAACCACAACAGAGGAAGAGGGGAGAGAACGGAAGGGGAGAAGGAGGAGTGTAGCCAGAGAGACCGGCTCTGGGACATTTGCAAATCCTAGGGTGCCACTGAAAGGTGGGGAGTAACAGAAAACCAGAGCGACTGAAAAGCGGAGCTACTCGCAGCAACAACAGCAGCTGTCAGGAACTGGATATACACACACATGCGTCCCTACATGCACACACAGGAAGGATTCAAGCTGCAGCTCATAGGAGGAAGGAAGCGTTTCGGCTGTGCAAAGGGCTATGCATGTCAGGGATGCAACTAAAAGCTGAAAGAAGCGGCTGCGCTCCTGGGACTGTGTCATCTTGGAAGGGAGGGAGGCAGGAAGGAAGGAAGAAAAGGGGGAAGATAACTGGCATGTGGAAGAAGATGGGAGACTAACTCATTGCTGTGCAGAAGGGAAATTCAACTTGTACATCTGAAATACACCAGGCTGAGCTTGGAAATGAGATCAGACCTGCATTGAAACACAGAAAGGGAGGAAAAGGGAGGCAGAGACGGGAGAGCTTTTATCCTTCTTCCTGTCTCTCTTTCCCTCTCTCTCCTCAAAGAAGAAATAGAAGTTTATCCGTCTCGGGGCTTCTGGATTCATATAGCTGCTGGACAAAAGATGGAGAGGAAGCTAAAATGAAAAGCAAAGGGTGCTTCTGAAATGTACAGCTAAGAGGACAAATCACATCTTCCCGGGTTTCTTTGTGCCCCATCGGGGGAGTTTTAACGTCTGAAGGATTTTGAGAAGTGGGGGGAGCAAAGGCGAGAGTGGGCGTTAAAAATACCCATCCCAAGTATTTAAAAAATAACGAGGTGATGGATTTATTCTTGACAGCTGGTGGGAACCTTGAATTTTTCTCTACTCCCTCCCTCCTTCATTTCATTTAATGTGAAATTATGAAAATGCAGAGGAGTTGGAGGGAAGGCAAAAGGATATAACGTGGAGTTTGAAACAAGGAGAGGGTGCTGATGCTGTGGATTGCTGGCTTCTTGCCGAAATCAAAAATCCAATTGCGCACTGGGTTGTGATTGGAAATCTAATCAGATCTTTGGAGAGGGGGGAGAGAGACAAAAAGTTTATTGTTTTGACAGACAGGAATAAAAATTTAAATGCAAAAGGCGATTCTTTTCTAAAGGAGTGTGGGGGGATAGAGAAAAAGAAGAATGGGAATCCCCATTCTAATGTGGAGACACATGGATTGGATAATTGATAGTGCAGCAAAGAAAGGGGAAAAAGAAAATTGCTTGGCAAGACCTGGATCTTAAGTGTCACAACAAAATTACATTAAAAGAATACAGATGGAGGATTGCTTAAAAGGAAATACAGTTATTTCTGCTCTCCAGAGGAAAAACAAATAGAGAGCAATGGGGAGCAGTGGAGCCAGAGAGGCAGAAAACCTCAGAAAAAGGAAACTAGGCAAACGATCCACAGTGGAATGAAAAGTTTTAGAAAGGAAAAGGACCATTCATCCTCTGCAAGGATTTTTGTTTTTTTCCTGTTATTTTAAACCACTATTCTTCAGTGGAGGCAAACATCAACATTACCACTACAGAAATTTTAAGCAGAAAAGTTGAAAGCCACAGAGAAAATAAAGGACAGAGACGAAGAAAGCAAAATTGCCAGAGGGGGAGAGTTCGGCAGTGTTGGGTTGGATTGGCACCTGTATGGACTGAAATTGCTGAGAAATTGCCATTGGATATCCTTTTGTTTTTTGTTTTTTTCATTTCCTTTCTTGTTTTAAATTTTGGTTTGCTTGCTGAAATGAAATAGTTTTCTAACCCCTCCCCCACCCTGGTTTTTCATAATCACTCGGATTTCCAGCTGGATAGTCTTTGAGGATACAGTGAGTACCCTTTCCATTTTATTATTTTTTGGAAAAGGAAATGTGTCCCGCTGCCTCTCTTCTTTCATCCTTTCCCTCTTTTCTCAGTCTTTCCCCCCACCTGAATAAAGAACCTGACTGTATTTTGATAATGGCTGGAGGGGGGCGGTTGGGAAGAGAGAAGGGAAGGAATGAGAATCGAACTGAATTCTCACAGTAGCTCAAATTCCTATTAGTAAAACTCGAGCCTTGGCAGGATGTTGCAGGCACCTGCCTGTGTGTCTCTGTAGGATTTGTAAATGTTCACTAGCAAAGAAATCTTTTGAGAAAGCCCTTGCGGTGAGTGGGGGGTGCTGCTTGATTGCCCAGTCTCTACAAACAGCTTCAAGTTGCATAGAATTTGATGCACAGAGGAGGTTTATTTATTTAGTAAGTGTTTAAAATAGTTCAAGACTCTAATTTGAATGCTGGATTCCAGTCTGACATTCCAGATCAATATGGTATATTAACAAGAATATTTTATAATCAAGCAGGGAGGTGAAGGATGGCTTTTGGCGGGAGTGGGGGGGTGTGCGGCAGGGGATTTTAATGGATTTTGAGGACACAATTCTGACAGAAATGGCATGTTTTATACTCCATTGCTAAGAAAGGACAGTAACAGGCAGAAAGAGGACATTCTTGTATGGAAGGGGAGTTTAGGAAACTGCTGTACTAGCCATCCATGCCCTCCAGATCTCCTAGGAAATTCTTTGTGATTTTGTGGTGAAACCTTCAGGGTCCCCCAGGACTTTCATGGCAGTTGAAAGAGATTTACTTTGATTGACAAGCAGTGAGAGGATACTGAGGTGTTAGGAGATCTTTTTTTTTATCATGCTGATAATGAAAAGAATTAAAAAGTGGCTTGTAGATGGTGGGGTTCACAAATTAGCAATGATGTGTAACACACCAGTAAATATCTCTCCTCTTCCTGGAGGAATGTCATGTGGGAGTGTGGAATAAAGGGAGGATAACATGATGTTTTAAATAGAGGTCCATGTTTTCCTGTGGGGAAGGGTGCTACTTCCGTCCCCTCTCCTGGCATGACTGCATAGCTCGTGGGTAGGGAGTTTTCCTTCTTTTTCTTCCCCTTCTGTCCTTCCTCACTTCTGCCCTCTTCAACCTTGGCCTTCACATGTTAAGGCTCCAGCTGAAGGTATTAGGCCAAAACTGGTGCAGAATGAGAGGGAGAAACAACTAATTAAATCAGCCATTGAATAGGAATGGGTTGGGATTTTTTTTTGGCAGGCAGGGTGCAGAACTACCTTTGCCACTCATTTTACTTTTCTCTAGCCGCAATATTCTGGAGAAGGGGACAGCAATCAGGAAGGAAAGAAGTGTTGGTAGATCCAGATTTTAGCTCTTTTATTTTCTGGCAGCATTTCTCACTTCACAAGCTTCCTGCATGAAACAACACAAAACAGAGCTGTAACTTCCCTGGATAAACACACAAATGAGTATTAGCCTCCTTTCCCCCCCCTTTCTCCATTCTCTTACATCACTACTGTTACTTCATGTGAATGTCCTGAAGCTTTTGACATAATGGAAATGAGAACTCCTGCCTTTCAAATGTGTCCCATGTGCCTCTGTTTGGAGGTCATGCCTCTTAAACATGGGCTACTTGAAAAGGATTAAGATGTAGGGTTCAATTCTGCTCCTAAAGAAATCTCTGGGAGTTTTTGTTTGGCCACGCGAACAAATCAGACCCTTTGTGCTGTTGTGTTCATAAAAAGAAGGAAACAGGCATGGCAAAAATTGTTCCTTCCAGCTCCAATTACTCTCATCCTTCTCACTATAGCCAAATTGTTTTAGTATGAAGTGTTTTAGCCTCCTTTTTTTCTCTGGGCACATGAGGGGCACTAAATGGGTAATAAGTTTGACAGCATCTGAAAATAAGTGCAAGACTCTCTCTTGTTCATTCCTTCATGTATCATGGTAAGTCTGTGCCCTATTGTGGGCTACACTTACATCAGCAGTTGCAGGACCAGAAAAGCTAAATTTATGTTAAGCTGCGCCTAAGTAATTACTGAAGGAAAAGGAAGCTGGCTAAGGAAAAGGCATCTCCAAGCTTTTCCCTGGATTGCTGTCAAATGAACACATAAACAGAAAACTTGATCGAGCAGCTCCAGTTTTTGACAATAGAAAGCTGTCATAGGTGCCCCATTCATTTTGTACAATAACTAGCAGGAGTATTTTCTTGACGTGATAAGGAAGCACTGGGAAAATTTAGTCATCAGTTTGGGCTGAAATAGGCAAACCTTGTCAACATTAAAAAGCTAGGGATGTGTGTCTGCTTCCAAAGAGGCAACAGTTTCACACTTCAGTGAATCATTCACTTAATACAGTAGCCAAAAGACACATGGAACAACCCAGAGTTTAACTCATTCAATATCAAAGTGGAAATGAGTATAGCATTTCTAAGCATTTGTGCTGAGGCTTACCCAGAGCCCAAAGGGCTGATCATAAAATAAGTAGCCAAAACCATTCATCCAAACATCCAGCTTAGTGAGAAGCAACACATCTCCTCAACCAGAGGCCAGAGCTGGCTGTCTCTGCCACTTCCCTTGCAGGTGGCTGAGCACAGGTGTGTCATTCAGTAGCATATGCTGGTCCTGAGGGCTGTCTCCTTTTCTAAACATGGACGATATTTTTGGTAGTGGCCCCAGGCAGCTGGGATTTTGGCACTGTACAGGGAACCATTATGTGTATATTTAGGCACTGAATGCTTGTACAGGAGGAAAGATAAAGCTCTATTGGAAGGTCCTGCTTTGTTTGTTCTAATTGTTTCCCAGAAGGTCAGAGGTCACATACCTCAGACTTCAGGCAAACTGTAAGTTATTAATGCAAGGGGGTGGCCAGTCTGTGTCTTTTCTCGTGTCAGGAATGATTTGCACTGATCTAGAATTGAAGCAGGTTCAGTTTGCTGGAGCGGCAAATTTTCTGTCACAATATCTCCCAGCCTGATACCAGTGACAAGTGAAAAATGGGCTTTCAGATTAGGTGAGACCCAAGAAAAAATGCTGTAGATGTGAGCCGATACAAGCAATTGTGTGGGACTGGAGAAAAACAAAGGGATTCCAGAGATGTTGCTATGCCTTCCTATATATAGGCTTTAAAATTATTTGCCTGTGACCTAAAAAGCTGTCTCCCATTTGGCATGAAGATTCGTGCAGATGCAATATGAGGCAGCAAGATTTTGGATGGGGCTCAGGGCAGGATTTTAGCACATTTTGAAAGAGCTTGGTGTTGGTGAAAAATCCCAAGCCAGGCTTTCCAAGTTGCAGTATATTCACTGAAGGAGTGCACTGTGCACAGCAGCAGCGTGAGAGAGCCTCCATCTCGGTCTTGCCAGAGTGGCTTCGTGTTGGAGATATGCCTTTGTTTCTGATGGCTAGTGAGGGAACAAGGAGAGAGGGAAGGGTGCTAGAATTAGTGCCATTTTCAGTCTGGGATGAGAATTACTCTGAATATACGCAATTAGCACCTACAAAGTATTTTCTAGAGTAGTCAAGCTGACTGGATTTCGCATTACTGTTCTCAGAGGCCTTTCATCCCCTTGCCAGCTGCTCTATGAAAATCATAACGAAAAACAAGCCTCCTTCAGCCTCCCACAGGACAACCCAGATGAGAAGGATTTAGGAATAGCTGCAGCCATGCTGATCTGGAAGGCATCCTTGCAGCATGCTTGAGTCTAGCAGCTTGGACAAGGAGCTGCCTTTGGAAAGGATCCTGCCTCCACTTCCTTTCCTTGTAGAAGACATTGGGGAATGGCTTGTGATATTTTAGGGTGGTTTGTTTAATGATTCTATTCAGAAAAAAAGTTCACCTGTTATTTAGCTGCACTATCATGGTCATTCTTTTATCCTAAGGGGTAGAAATGGGGACACAAGAGGGGTGATGATTATGCTAGTGGTGTGTTTTAATTGCAAATTCATGAGCTGCAATACATGGCAGTGAATTAATGCCTAGTTCCTGGTAGGGGGCCTGGATACTTTGCTATCTGTTAGCAGAAAAGGCAAAAATCAGACACTTGTGCATGCACACAATAAAAGAGAATCAGGATTTACATTTGGTATCCAAGGAAGCGGGAGCAGAATCCTGCAGGGCTTTCTGTTCATTGTTTAAATGTTGCCATAGCGATATCTCAGGGCACAAGTTACATGTTTTCCACTTCTGGAGTTGAGCTTTCCTTCTCTCTCTCTCTCTCTATCTCTCTCGGTATTCTAAACTACCAGGAATATCTTCACAGTAGAACTTTGTACAGCAATAGGAAAAAGTGTTTGCAGGCTGCATTATCTGGTGGTATATCTGTCTGTATGTTCTTCACTGATATTTGCTAATATGTTGGAAACCAAATTAGGAGGAAATTGTTGGATAGAAGTGGAGTGTGAGACTTGTTGTTAGGACATCGAGCATATTACAATATTTTCTGTAGTGGTGATATGTTAATTGGATAGCTGCAGGCAAGCAAAGTGTAGCAGTCGCTGACAATTAGAAACAACAATGAACTTTCCAGGACTGAATCTATTCCTTGGGCATATCAAAATGCATTTCAGGTATATACCATAGCTTGTGTAAATTTAAATACTAACACCAATGTGATAAGTCTTGGAATTCTGTTTCCACAGTGCTAAGACAAGATTTACCTTTGCTGTTTGTGAGAGAGGCAGCACCAGACCACTGAATAAAATCTACCATAGTTTTGCTGCCAAGCTTGTACTTGTTGTGTCAGGACTGTGGGGGAGCAATATAACCAGGAACCAGCAGAATTAAAAAGGAAATCAACCAACCCCAAAACAAAGCAGAAGATTCCATCAGCAATTATTTCACTTGCAATTAGATAAAGCCTAGTCAGAAGTAACATACCAAAATAAGTTAAATAAATGATGTTTTCTCTGTAAACCAGCAGCAATTCAGAGCATTCATTAATGCTCTTTGTGTCTGAGGAATCAGTTGACAGCTACGGGACTATGGGATTCATACAGTCTGGTGCATTAAAATAATCCTCAGAAATATGGATGTGATTTCCTTTCTTATTTTTATGGACAGTATAGTATGACCTGACTTCTGGAAGGCCCTGGAGTTGGTGTTTTTTCTTCACCATACATAGAAGAATTGTTGCCCAAAGTATCTGACCTGATCCTGGAAAACAGTGGTAGTGAGTTTCAGAAAATATTAGTGTCCTTCAGATCTGCAGCACATTTTGATTTTGCTTACAAGCCTTTCTTCACTTTCATGGCACTAATCTCTTCCCTCACATGCCATGTCACATGGGAAATAAAGCCAAGCACATAAAGAGCCTGGTTATCAATGCGCGGGGTGCAGCATGAGTCATAACAGCACAGCTTTCCTCACACTGCTTATCATCGCACCTTAGTCATGATCTTAAGCTAAAAACCATCTTAAGGCCTTAGGCAGACACTAACTCAGTTCATGTAGTTTGAACTTACCCCAGAATCTTTGCAATGGCAAAAAGGTGAACATCTGTGGTTGGGATGGGGGGTACTCACCTCACTTCTCATGCACTGCTCCCACTCATCAAACTAAGATCATCAGATTCCATTGTCTTGATTGGAACTTCTGGTATGGAGTAGAGGATGAAAGTTTCACCATGTTTGATCTTCATCAGCTATAGACCAACGTTTTACTTTCTTGTTAATCTCCAAAACCAGCTTTTAGTGGACTATTCATATAAGAGAAGAGGATGACAGTCTCTCCATGAACTATAAGTCAGATTTCTGTCTTGCAGGAATTAATTAAAAGGATTGGGTTTTTTATTCACTAATGCCCATTTTTCTCTCCTCATTCAGCATTGTAATGTGTATGAGCTAGCTGGTTCTGTAGCAACCCTGCATGCAACCAGTTTAATTCCTTTTACATTTCTTTTTCTTCTGTCATCGTGAGAAGATAAACCCAGTTTTGCTCTAACTGATCTCAATCAGATATTTAGTAATTACTTCAACAGGACCGATCTTGCTCTGTAGGTTTTTTTTTTTGTTTGTTTTTTTTATTTCTAGAGATAAATAATAGAATAAATATTTATATTTACAAAGATAAAAAGATTAATCTAATACCATTTTGAAATACTATGCTATAAGCTTCAAAATTTCCAAAGGTTCCACGTGCCTTTGACATCCCTACTGATATTCCAAGTGTTAATGCATCTTTTCCATCAGTGTGAAATGTAATAATTAATAAATTAATCGCACTGCCATGGCAAAACCTCATCTTATATTAACAAAACCAACTGGTTTTAAAATTACATATTTTAGATCTGAATTCTCAGTCCTTAAAATGGTGTAATCTCTCTGTATTATTTACATCAATAACTGAATATTGTGACATGTTATAATCAAATCAATTTAATAAAAATGCTATTGTTTTCCTTTTAAAAGCTAGAAGAGGCTTTACAAGGACAGAAAGAAAAGGGGTAAGGAATCATACTTTTCCCTTCCTCAATACATGCAAGTTTCAAATGAAGTGTGCAAAAATATATGGAATTCCACGAGCTTCTTTGCCAAAGGGTGTATCTGTCGTGTTAAGGGTTCTTCACTTAGCTGTTTGGTTTTACAAGGATTTTCTTTGCTCCTACTCAGTTTGTGAGCCCTTATTGGACAGGCATGTTCTCCCACAAGTGGTTATATATTATTTTTCTGGAGGAAAGCTTTTATATTTGTTACATCCTTTAAAGAACTGAGGTCCATTTTTGTTAAGGTTGTTGATGACACAGCTGCTAGAGGGGAGGGGTGGTAACCACATTAGCCTTTCAGGTTGCTCATATGCAGTGCACAGTCTACTACTGCAGTAAGAGTTTTATTGCATTTAACGCCCGTGTGAATTTTGACTGTATATGGTGCAGGGAATTAAAACCATAATGGATTTCTCCTTTGAACCAGAAAGAGGTCAAAAAACCTCACCTTCAGTGAATGTTCATGTTGATATTCCTCTTTCTGTAATGTGCATTTTCCTGAGCAGTCTGGCCCTGAAGATTGAGTTACATACATTAAGTAGAGGCCTGGAGGTATCTGTTAAAGACTACTGAATCAAACCATAGTGGAGGGTGGCTTAGTCCTTAGGTAACTTTCCATAACATGTGGAAAAATAATTTCATTTTTTAATGGGAAATTTCAGGTTTGGGGATATGTATGAAAATATCATGCAGGAGTAGTAGAATGTCATTAAGAGTTGCAAAGAAATATAGATAATAGACTTCTATCACGAAAGGTATCTAATTTAAAGTATCATCCAGATAAGATTTTTTTGTGGCAAAGAAAGATGAAGTTGATGATTGCCTACAGCAAAAAGATAAAAAGCAGTCGATGCTGCTGCTTCAGAAATACCTGTCTTCTAAACCTGAGGAAAATTATGAGAAAAATTGATTGGACAGGATATATAAACAGAAGGCTGTGAATATAGACTGGACAGTTTCTAGGAATATATTGTTTTGCCATAGAAAACCCAAAATCATAAAAGAGTTCACATTTGACATTGAATCTGTCTTTGATACAAGGGAAAATAAAGTACAAGTTAAACAATTAAACAAAAAACAATGTCAAAACAAACTAGTATCTAGTAGGGAAAAAAAGAGGAACTCATATAGCAACCTCCATAAAAAAATAAGGTATAAACGGAGTATAACTGATGTCACAGGACAGAAGTGTTGTAGTTGTATGGTAGTCTTAGAATATACCAGAAACAAGGGAGTATTGCTGTTCTTTTTGTTGTTTATATTGGCCTGCTCCTATGAAGAGCTATTTTGGCAGTAGCGATATATAACTGTCAGAATAATTCAATTAATGTTTCTATTCTGTATCTGGAAAAATTATTATTCAAAATTTTATCATGAAAAGAAAAAGCAAGTGAAAGGATTTTGGAGAATATTTATTAGGGGACAAATACTCTTAAATCAGCAGTCCTGTTTTACTCTTTCCAAAAGTCATCCAGAGTATGTATCTAGAAAACATTCTAATGATACAAGTGAAACTTGTATGGATTTAGTAACCATTGACCATTTCACCTGACATAAATTTTAGACAAAGTAACTGAAAATACAACACATGATTCAACTGGTAAATCCTTAAGATAGGGAAAAGTTTAATGCCAATAGTATGGGATTATGAGAAGTACTTTCTATCAAGTAAACCATCTGACCCTTTTTTACAGGACAGGTGGTAGATAAAAGTTACCATGGAAATAAAGTACACTCCAACTTTAAAAAACATGGGACAGTTAAGTACCTTAGAAGCACTTGTAAGATGTTCAAAAATAGGTATTGTGAGGAAATATTTTTTAATTTATTATAGAGATGTAACTCTTTTTGCAATAATTTCACCAATATTCTAGAGAGATCATTTACAGAAGATTATACTTAATGTAAGTGTAGAGGCCACAGCTAGCAAAACGACCTAGATAAGAATGGCTGTTAGGATGGGTATGTGAGGGTAAACTGCATGAATAAGAAGATTAACTGAGCTAACTGAGAGTACATTTCCCAAAACTGATAATGCTAAAGAGGAAAATTAAAAAAAAAAAAAAAAAACCAAAACCCAAAACAAACCTCTACACTAGGAAAAAGCACAAACACCCCTCCAATAATCCAAAATAATTTAAAAGAAACCCAAACCAAACCAGAAAAAAGACCCCAAAACCAAAAAACAACCAATGAACCAACCAAAAAAAGAAAAAAAAAAAAAAAAAGCCACCATGAAACAAAGCTTGAAAAAGGTGTCCGAAAGACACATGAAGTGTTTTAAGCATGAATGGCTGGATGGGTTAGAGAAATAGAGCAAAAAGCTTTTTTGATGCTGCCAGACATTGACCCCTTTCATTGCAATCTTTGGCTTGGTCTGACCGAGCTGCGCTGGGCACTGTGAGAAGCCAACATCCTGCTGATGGAGTGACTGCACAGGGTGAGCTGCACCTTGTGAGAGCATACATGAAATGGGAGGGCTTTCATCCCAACCTGTGCACTGGCAGATAGCATGGGACCACCCAGAGTTGGAAACCCATGTCTTGAGAGGCAGAGTGAGCAAGCCTGCACTCCCAAAAGTGTGGATGTGCTCCTAACAGGCAAGGCCTGTGGGGATGTCTGAGTGATACCGCTTTGGGGGATTAATTATACTAAGGTATTTTAAAAGTTTTTATGTATTTATTGCCATTTTGTAAGTATCTACTATGGTGGCTTATTTGTTGTGTTGTTGATCCTGAGCTGGCAGAGAGTGCCAGTTAATTAAATGTCATTGGCTATAGTGATGTCATTTCAATCACATGAATTGAGAAGTTTTTCCTTGAGACCAAGTGAGTCAGCATGATAAATAAGACAGGCATACTGAGTGATATTGGATGCAAAATGTTACATAGAAGAAGGACAAATTCTGAATGAGGGACACTCATCTGTAAAACCAACTCTAAAAAGGATTTGAGATCTCAATAGGCAACAATTTCCACATGAGCTCCCACAGTGATAGTGTTAAAAAATATTATGTCATGACAAAGAAACACAGTAGTGATTTTAACAATGTCTCTGGGAAAACTGGAATGCTGTTTGCATTTGAATTTGTCCACATTTTAAAAACTTTGTTGAAAAGAATAGAGCCACAAAAATATTCAGTGCTGCATAAAAAATAAAATATAGTATTTTAACACTAATCCATTCATTAAGAAAGTCAAGAACTGATGTGATTAGTTTAAAAGGAAAAAAACAGATATGTAACTGTTTTGTAATATACCAAGTAAAATTCTAAGAAGCAGCAATAGATGGAGGCTTAGGTCTTATAAATTCAGATTTGAAATTAAGTGTTTTGTATGTTTTGGTGTTCAGAAAGGCAGAGTAGATGATTCTGAGGTCGCTGAACCCTCAGCCTGTGATCCTGCAGGAAGAAGGAATGTAGCCTGGGCATCTATAACCAGGCTTCCAACCCTGTCATCAACAAATATGTGTAGTTTGCCATGAGCAAAACACCCCAAAGGATTTCAATCTGCAGTCCGTCATTCCCTCTCTGCTGAGATTGCTCTCAGAACACCGAAGAAGTTTTTGTGTCATCTGCTACCTTATGACAGTATTCTGACTCAGTACCTCAAACTTCTGCTTGGTTGGAAAAATGTCCTTTGAAATCTGTGAATTTGTCAAATCTGAAATGTTCTAAAAAGATGAATTTTGAAAGCTGTGCTGCGGGTGAACAAATACCGTGTGCATTTACTTGTTCACTCGGATCACATCTGATCCACTAACTTATTTATGTGACCAAGCTTCTAACTCCTCCAGAGTTCTCTTCATAGTATAGAGGTTTGCAAGCTTTAGGTGTTGTACTTCTGAAACACTGTCCTTTCAGCAACTTGGGCCTCTGGCCTGAAGAAGTCCATTTGTTTAAGCTGATCCAGGTGTTCAATATCTAAATCAAAACCAACCAAAATTATTGTCTCTGAACTTTTATCCAGTTTAGGCTTCTGCTGGGAATCCAGATATGAAACCAGATATGAAATTCTGCAATAGCTGGTCCTAATGCCAGACTTCTTTCCAGGTCTGAAAAGGACTAAATATAGAGGTGTCAGAGTTGGTATATCCAGCATGCTCTCTGCTTGCAGGACACCAAAAATTGCTTTGAACGCATCCTTTTCTTGCTGTGAATGGCTGCTAAGCATTTCAGACTAGAAATGTGCTTTTCTGTCTTCATAAAATAACTCCATTTGTGAACTCAATTTTACTTATTTACTTCCTTTGCTAATTCATGTCTTAGGTTTGGGAAGACAGAGAGGAAAAAAGAATTAAGTAAGCTTTCCCCTGCTTCTCTGCATAATAGCTTCTGTTAATGTAGGTTGAAATTACTTGCAGTCTCAATGGACTTTTCTTCTCATATTTCTAGTTACTCTTCACCTTTCTTGGACAATGCTTGTTCTAAACACTTCTGAAAAAAATTGCTGATGGAAATCTAAAATAAATATTCATATTTCATACTTACTGGTGAGGTAGGTGTTCACTTCCTCTATTTAGAATTCTATAGTCAAAGTCAATTTTTTCATGTAAATTGGGTTTCCGCCATTCATGAGCCTTCCTGGAGCAGTGTACAATTTCATTGTTACAGCTGAGTGCAGTTAGTCCGAAAGGTTGTGGAACGTGGGAGAGAGAGCATTCTCTGAGGTAGCAAAGAGCATTCCTAATGTTAGACAGCTCTGCGTGAGGTTAGAGACAAAGTTAGACTTCTAACCTTGCTACTCTTTTCTATATTGTTCTCCTTTTTGCACCCTTTACTGTACCCTGCCTTTGGATAGATAACACTGCTTTTGCAGGAATTATAAAAATGAATGAGGTAATCTCACATGCTTGCTCAAAGGAGAAAACAATGTGAATCCCATGAGCATAAAACACTAGCCTGCACTGAGCTTAGCACTAAGATTGCTGGCATGGCTAGTGCGTGTTAGGTTACATTATCCAAAGGTACTGTTAATAACAACTGAGAATGTCCCTCTAGGTAGTCAGTGTAGTAAGCAGCATTTTGAAAATTCATACCCCATCTTAATCTTTATGAATTACTCGATACGTATGTTCCATATAGTGTAGTTCTGGATTTTCAAGGAAAGAGGCTAAATATCCTTTACTGCTCCCTTATAACTCCCACAGAAACCAGTTAATTTCCCTACTATTGACATCCTGTATGGGATGGTCCTTTTCTCTTACCTCCCTCCCAGTCCCTTCTCCAAATTCCCTTGTCAGAGGTTCAAGTAACTGCTTCTCAAACCATTGACCTAGCTTGGCACCAGCTACATGATTGCAGAGACCACTATGGACTTGCTTTACTTTCTAGGAAATCTAACTTTGATGAGGCTGCTGCCCCTCAATCCTTGACTAGAATTCCTTATGAATATTGTCTGTCAATAGCTCATCTCCTCCCAGTGGCAGCAGAGTTCTGAAGCTCTTTCTCTGACGTCATGCTTCCCAAGAGTACTTTGCTCCCAGAGGTCTCTTGAAGACTAGAACTATCATTCAGTGATCATGGCATTTGGGAGAGGTGTCTGAGGGGGCTGGAGGAAAGTGAACTGCTGCCTGATTCTGAGCATTTCCGTAGCTCTTTTTAATGAAAAGTTAAAAACTTGTAGGATACAACACTGTTCTTGTCAGCTTTTCCATGCAGATGGAGCTATGGACCAAAATGAAGCCTCACTGAAACTAAAACAGATTCTATATTGAGGCAAAAATGTACTAGAGGAGCTGTCAGTTTAATTTCACTGGTATGAGCTGAACTACTTTCACTGCTAAAGCTATATATTTCTGTAAGTGTATGTATGTGTGTTTAAGTTGATAGATTGCACTTGAAAGTTTCGGAGTGTATTTGGCCTTATTATATAATTTGGCCTTAATATTTGACATATTTAAGTGATGACTCTTTGCAATTGTGGTTGCATTGAAAAAAGGTAGCAGGGAAATAGTATTTTTTATACTAAATAGCAAAGCACCTCCTTCCATATATATATTTTTTGTAGGAGTGGGATATAAATCTCCACACATTAGTCATGTAGATCTCAGATGATTTATAACAGCAACTACATGGCAGTTAGGTTAAAAAGGAACTGCTTTCAGAAAGGTTTAAGAATAAGTTTTTTTTTTCCAAAACAAGTAATGAAACTATCACCCACCTCCCAAAAGCAAGAAAACATATCAGATCTTGTTTCACATCTTTCTCTCCTCTATAATTTCAAATTATACTTTTTGAAGGGAAAATTCAATTAGGAGATACATTTAAATATAGTGGAATGGACAGTCTTGTGCACTGTAGTGGTCACCGCTAGGGATTTCTTGACTCTGACCTTTCACTGGCCTCTTACTCATTGTTTGAAACAAACCACACAGAATCTTCGTGCTCCTTTTTACCTCTCTGTAACTCAAGAGAAATTGCATTTGCATATTGCAGGAGAGATCTTGCCACAATGCATACAGCCAACACTCTCTATTTATGAGAGCTCAGACATCAAAACAAATTTAACGTAATTTCAGAAGTGGGAGTGGGATTTAAGAAGAGATTTTTTGAACTTAAATTTTAAGTTGAGTGACAGGTAGTTGAATAAAAGGCATTTTGTAAGCACAGTTTTTTATTGCAATCTGGATCACCATAAATAAAACAATGTTTCAGTGCAGAGTGAGAGATGAAAACAACAACAACAACAAAAAAAAGTACATCTTTTATCTTAAATATTCCACTCATTAAATAATTCTGGAGATACAATTTTTTTTTTCTTGTCTTTCCATTGTTAAGGAAGGTTTTACCTGATCTGCCAGCAATTTCATAGCACTATTTTTTAGTGACCTTTTTGCTGCTGACTTACTTTACTTTGGGCCTAAATTGAATTGCACAAAAAAACAACCAAACAAAAAACCCTTCCCTAAAATTAAGCAAGATTACAAGCCTACCAATTCTTACTCTTAAGAGCAGATAATTGCAAACATAAGCTTATTTAAATATTGCTTTGATATTCTATCTCTAAACAAGTAAATAAGGAGTATTCAAGCAAAACCATATCAGGCTTTCTACATATTTTACACCAAAATTATTATTCATTTCTTTTCCGTTCATGCACTATAATGGTTGAAAACCACAAATACCCTTTTCCCTGGACACTCTGAAATTTTCTCTGCTCTGCCAACTGTCCGTTTTCACAAGCATTAAAGATATAATGTTCTTTTTGCCCTAATTCATAATGTTGGTTGATTCCATTTGAAATGATGTGTCAGCTTGTTATGTATTTAGTGGATGAACCACTTCCTACTGATGGATGACAAGTTCTATATTGTCCCTTTAATATGCAGATGTCCTTTTTCACCTTGAACCCAGGAGACTGATTTCTTTTCTTTGTCTTACTGGAAGGTTATGACCAAATCAATGACAAAGACCTTGGCAGCTAATTGTCTAGTATAATATATATATATCTGCAAGAGGCTACAAGAGTTTTGGCTGTGTTAAGGCCTAGGACCTGATGTAGAAAACCTTATCTTTTGTCAGAGGTATTTAGTCACGGCAGTATTTGTTTATTGATTCATGTCAAACATGTGGAAAGGTATAAAGTCAGCAACTGATGTTGTGCGTTGTTGTTGAAATGGTAATGTGATCTCTGATATTAAATCATCTCCTTTCAACCTGCTCTCCAGTTCTGCAGACACTCATACTCTCCCTTCTCTGCAAATAAGCAGATGGAGAGTATGTGGACTTTGAAATGTGACTCAGAGGTCAAGAGATTTAGAGTCTCAGGAGGAAAGTGAAATTCACAGCTGAGGACAATTTACTGTGACCAACCTGCCCCCAGGAAACTCCCAGCACAGCCAAAGGGCTTGGTGATGTCTCGATTTCTCACATTGTCGGTTGTCATGAGTTTGCATAGGAAGGCATGTCTGCCACTGAATTAGAAATATTCTGATGAGTAAAAACTGTTTATTTGAGAAGTTTTCAAATTTCAGGTCTTTGGCTGAATGTAAGGTTTCCAGTGTACTCTGCCTGTACATAAATCACTGCTTATAAATTGCAAATTCAGTAAAATAAAATTCTATCAGACTCTGGGAAAGAGAAAAAATGTAGTGATAGGTTCCCTTTTTTTCACTTTTAATTTTTTTGTTTGTTTGTTTTCTTTTTTTTCCTTAATGCTGTCTATAGAGGTAACAACACAATTAAAACACTGAAATGATTATCACCTGTGTGCTTTCCTTTGTTTGGCACATTAAATATCTTTTATGAATTGAGTTTAACATAGAGTCTTTGTCTTTTGGTTCTGTGGTACTTTGAGTAGCTTTGTTGAATTGCTTAATTGTTTATTGATTTCATAATTATTCTGGGTTTTATTCTTTTTTCCTCCCCTCTTAACTTTACTTAATCCTCTTTTAAGAGTTCTGGGAAAATTTTACATTCATTCAGAGATCCTTATCACAGTTTTGTGCCTTGCATAAATTCCACGTTGCCAGAAGGATCAAGGTAGAAGTTGCACAGAGGTACCTCAACAGTTAAGTAACCAAATAAAGGAGAAATTGTCCACATGTTCAGAACTCATTTCTCACATTGGAGGCAGAAGATAGTTATGGTAAATTTTGCAACAGGCTACTCCCACAGGGTCATATTTTATTAAACTGAGAAAATTGGATGAGTCAGAGCCATGACTGTCTAGGAATTTAAAGAAAATAATTGACACTTTTGTTTCCCAAACATACTGTATTTTTCTTTATTTTTATGGTGGGTGTTAGGTTAAGAGGTGTCTGCATAAACTTCAGTTGAGGAAAAGAACAAGATGGTACTTTTTTTGCATTTTGCTTTAGTTTGTATTCCACAAAGGAGATCTGCTTCCTACATGACTTTTCTACACATTATACTCCTCTCCTTTACTGTTCATCAAAAAATTCCTGACAGTGTTCTATTTTTTAAATCCATCTGATTTGCCTCTTCTTTAATAGCAGAATTGTTCCACTATTATGGTAATAATGTATGTGCAACAGTGGACTCAAAGTAGAAAGCTAAAGGACTGCTTCAAATTTTAGCATGGCAAATTTCCCTCCACCCTCTGAGTTCATAAATGAAAATAATTGGGCTACAATGCCAAGAAATTAGTATCCTAACACAACTCCACAATGCTGTGAAAACATAGCATTGCATAACTGTGATTCCACTGAATGGTATCATTATGACTAAAATTATCTAACGTTGTGTTGCCTTTTTGTTCAAATCTGGCAAGGATCGGACTATCTCACCATGGTACACAATAAATTTTCTAAATATGGGTGCAAAACTAGAACATTCTTTGGAACAAGTATTGCCTAAATACAACAGAAGCGAATGGAAAATTCTGGCCTTATTTGGTGATACTTTCTTGCATTGAAATGTGATCAGCACATCAGTCATCTTTAGAAGGAAGTAAATGCCTGTTACCAGATGGAAAATAAATTGAACTGAGCATTTCTCATTCTTCAGGCAGTAGATACAAAAGTAGAAATATTGTTAAAATACTAATCTGCAATATTTTGAAAGAGCTGAAATAATAATAAAAAAATCCTATTTTTTAAAATGTAAGCTTCTTTTAAAGTTCATTGTCTTTTGGCTCATGCTACCAGTAAACTTACCCAAACAGTGTAAATAGCTATTCCCAGCTAGTTTCATTCTTCTTGAATAAATGTGAATGAGATTTGAGTAAATGAGAGACAGTTGTTATGCACCATGACTAAAAAGCAAGAAGTGATGGTCTGGGGCAAATTCTCTTCAAACAACAAGCATACACAATATTAATGCCTCGGGACAAAGAATCCTCGATTTAAATTTTACGGACTTCGTGTTTCTAGTTTCTTTATCCTCAGTATTCCAGAAGGCATGGGAATTAATAATTACCACCATTATCTGTGGTAGCAGAGGGTATAAACTGAAGCCCTCAAACTTCAGTTCTTTGGGTACGACAACTAAACCTATACCTGAATACTTTACATACACAGTTTACCTGTGTCAAAGAACCTCAAAAGCTGCAGTTCTCATGGATTTTAGCTCCTATGATACCATTAAAATCTGTTGACTTCTAACATAAAGTAAATCATGTATTTAATCTGACCTGTTTTTCAAACAAAAAAGAATTAGTGTAGTTTGGTTTTATGTTTATCTTTTCAAAGCTTATGTTGTTAGATTATGTCAGTGTGCTTGAATAGACTGGAAGATGAATGATCACAGTTCTATGGTACAGGCTATGCAAACACTTATTAAAGAGAACTGATAAATGTAGTTTAGCTTAACTGTGCAATTGCATTTATTGCTAGATCCAATCTATATGTATATAGAGCACAGGTACCTTAAGTCCAGCCCTGCTGTATGCATATCAGAGTGGGATGTACAGCATTTCCATGGCATGCTTTATCTTTATTCCTTACCTGATTCTTTTATCAAATCTATTTTCATTTTGCTAAGATCAGAGTATTGCAGAGAGCATACATAGAAACTGACTTGCTGTGTTAGTAACTCTATGCATTGCACCGAGGAAAATATAACCCCATTTAATATCAAATCTGCAATCAAGGAACAGCTGGGTTCCTTTTGCAGGGTCCCAGAGCTGGCCAAGAAAATTAAATCAAAAGTCATCGAGTAATTATTCTCATTGTTTGTATTGATGCACTAGATGCTACTTGCCCCAATTGAGTGCCCCAATCATTAAAAGAAACATTTTCCCCTTTCATCCCTCCTCCTCCAAAGGCATTTAATACAGTGTTAATTCTTAACAGAAATTGTCATTTCCTGTATTTTTTTTTTTCCCCCGTAGCTTCCACCACTGTTCTGACTTGTTGTACAGGTAAAATGGACTGAAGGAATTCCAGAGTGAACAAGATGCAGTAACCCAGAGATATTAACTTTAAATGGAGCTCTTTTCCTAAGAGGCAAGCATTTTATGCTTGCTATTGTGTAGAGCGGAGCAAGTGCAGCAAAATTTAGCAGCTGTTACATGTAAATATTATAGATAATTATTTGGTTAGAAACATATCATTAATTAATAACAAATGGAGTAACAAAAAAACCCAACACTTGAAATAGTGGTAACTCAAATATAAAAGCAAAGAAGTGTATTAAAAGGTATAATTAGTTCATGAACGTAAGACTCACACCTATCTGAAAAACACAGCTTGAAAATTCAAGTTATGTTATTGTGCATGAGATGACAATACAGATGAGAGTAAATGAAAAGCTAGACTGAACAGTTGTTCAACTCCTTCAGTAGGGAAAGGAATATCCAAGAAGAATCCCAGGATGGGAACTGTGATTTAGTTACAGTTCCAAATCAGACAATGCTTTGATCCATAAAGAAAACAATTTATTGCAATCTGTTCATTTTACTACCTTCTTTACATAAGCCTTTTTCAGCTTTCTTTGGTGTTGGCAAAGCACTGTTAAGACTCTTCCTTCTACTTCTTCTATCATCCTTACTGGAAAGGAAATATCTAGAGACTGTGTGATCTGGATACAACCTGCAGGAACCAGAATGCTTTCCTGGATCAGGACTAGATCTCTCCACCATGTAGGATTGAGCCATAGAAGAGAAATGCAAGTTACTATAAAAAGCCAAGTGCAAAATAGGATTAAAAAGTCATTAGAGGCTGTAGTTGTTCAGCACCTTTTAGACCCTTGGGAAACAAATGAAAGTGGGTTTAGAGCTAAGCATTCTGTTCTTTCAAAATAGTGGTTATTACTTTTAAAAATTTAATTATTGTGCATAATATTGGATTAGATCACATATAAAATTAATTTTTTGTGACACCTATAAAAGTATATCCATTATATATATAAAAGAATTAAACCATGGTTGGATTTTTTCCCTTACGTCTGTTTCTTTTAGTTGGAAGTTTAGATAACAAAAAGCTTAATTTTTCTACTTTTTTTCTAAGCTTTCTGGACTTTTTTTCCAAACTCAAGTGCATAAAATAATCATTCAAACTACATAAAATTATTACACTTCTACTTACTTAATTTTTGCATATTTGAACTTATTAATTAATTTTATTATGTATTGAAGAGAAAATATTTGTGAATATGTCTGTGCACATGTCGCTACTTCTATAACGAAATAGAATCAAGAAATTATTATATGGAAAGGACTATTAGACATCATCATGGCTTCTTGTCCTCCCAGAGTGCTCAGTGGAAATGCTTGTGCTCAACCTGGCATCCAGTAGGACCTCCAAGTTCTCTCCCTCAGAGCTTCGACTTGAACAGTCAGTAAGCCTGGGTGAAGCCATGCTGGTTGCAGACATTTGCACTGCTTGAACTTTAAGGTGTTTCTGTTGACTCAGTCCTTAAGTTTCTCAAAATCCCCTTCTTCCAGGAAATTAACTACATAATGGCATTTGAAAATATTATTCTGGGTTTAGATTACTTCTTTCTAGATTCAAGAAATTAGAGTTCACGTCCCTTTTTCACTTAAAAAAAAAAAAAAACAAACAAAAACCCACTGTTTTTTAAAAATATATTATTTTCTCTGTGTTCCTTGGTAGACTCACATAGTTTCTCTGTTTTGTAGATGTATGGTAAAGAGAAATATATACAGCATTTTGATGGGACTAATCATTCTACAAGCATAGCATCAAAGGCAAATATTGTGGATACCCTTCCATTTTTCAGGCAGAACTGAATGCCTAGGCCCAGGATGTGGCAGCAAAAGGATCCGAGTGCTGCTGTGGTTATTTGGCTCTAGAGCCAGGTTAGATTTCAATCATAACTCCAGTTTTGCCACTCATATTTTGCTCAGAGGACTTGCTCCTGGTTTCCAAAACCTGCTAAGAATCACCTGATCAAAAAAAAAAAAAAAAAACCCAAACCAAAACAAAAACCCAAAAGTGTCAAGTTGGGACTTATTGTAAAACAGGTTTATTAGCTGTTCTTGGTGTTATGTAAAATAACAAAAAACTTTTTCCTATAATAAAATATGGAATATTCAGAAAAACTCCTCCTTATCTATACATAATACACACATCACTGTGTATTATACTCCCTATAATTGCCCTAAAATGAGCCTGGGTGGAGGAAATAATTTCTTATTTAACTGTCCTTTACAAATGACAGAGCCTTTGAGTCAAGTTAGGCTAAGTCATTGTCCTTCCAGGGCAGTCTTTCACTTATCTCACAATACTTATGCCTAGAGGCAGTAGGGATTACCAGGGCAAGAAGCACACCAGATTCTACTTGACTACAGTAGACTACCTTAACATTTCTTCCTGTTCGTCAGAAATGAAGACAAATATTGTGGTTGGGTTTGGTTTTTTTTGTTTGGTTTTTTTTTTTTTGTGTGTGTGTTTTGTTGCTGTTGTTGTTGTTTTGGGTTTTTTGGTTGGTTTTTTTTTTTTCTGCTTGAAATGACTTTTAGTTTCAAAGTTTCCTCTCATTGTATTACAAATAAGAAAACAGTAACTCTAAGATCTCCTTGGAATTCAAACCAGATTAGCGTTTAGTGGGAACTAGAAATACTTCAATATTATTCTATGTGATTTTTTTTTTCCCAAGCTTTGCTCAGTACATATACTTTTTCAGGGATACATAGATAAATTTTATTCCAAGTACTTTTTATACATTCTTCTGTCTAGACTTTCTGCATCATGCAGGTTCCTATGATACACAAAGTATCAGCAGGCCATGAGATTGTAGTACCACAGGTTATTTGTGTTTTACTTTATTACTTATTTATTTATTATTTATTTTAGTCTTACTTTATACTTCATTATTATTAATTTATGTATGTATTTACTTATTTCTTATTTATTTACTTTCTAATATTTTATTTAGTAAACCTTTTCTATCACATCTTTAGCACACAGTCCTAGATATGCAGGACCCGTAATATTCCATTCTTGTGTACCTCCAGTGCAGACTGCGAATTGTTGAATTTCACCAGCATTTGAGATTAATTTAATACAGTGTGTGAAATGTATCAGTTTAAATCATACTTTCAGACTATAAACCAAAAAATGTTATTTTTCCTGGAGTTGAAGTAAGAAGGATGATAAGAGCTGCTGAGAATTTGAAAAAAAAAAAAGTTGAAATTATGCCTCACGTTTTATTGTGTGTGAAGAAACAAGTGGGGATAGATTTACTTCCTTAAAAGATCCTGCTCCACACATCAAACACCATCAAGTGAGTTAAACAAATCTGTACAGAGATTCTTCTATTGCATGTACCCCACCAAAAGGCAATAGAAGCTCTTAGATAATCTCCCAATTGCAGACCATAAATAAAAATCAAATTAATCAAACTAACTAAAACATTAAAATAATTTTAAATATTATTTAATTTTTTATTTCTTTCATTGGGATCAAAAACTTCAGCATTTTACTGAATTACATGAAATTTCCATTTCTTAACGTTGAGTGTAATAGTAAGGATGTTGAGATAATTTGGATACAAAAATATTGTATTTCAGATACTTGTTATAAGAGACTCAAAGTAGATAATGGTTCTTGTATAGAAAAAATGATAATATAAGCATTTCATAAGAGGCATAATTTTTTTAAAAGAATTTAAATATTCACAGCTATTGGCAGAAAATAAGCTATTAGGATGGTAGTGACTATCTTTGCATTTTTCCTCCTTTTGTCTTTGACATTTGAAAGTGTTTGGAAAAAAATTCTTGCAAAAAATTTGAATATTACTAAAAACATCCTAGAAATTCATTCCCCTTCCCCTTTAGCAGATATAGAGGATTTCAACAAAGATATAGAGATATTCTTGTATTTAAAATAGTTTCACAGTAAAGCCAAAACTGGTGTGATCTTTTTTTTTTCTTCTGTCATCAGAAACTTTTGACTACTACTTTCTAGACTTGGATTAACATTAAATCTTTTCTCTAAAATGCTTGCAGGCTTCGAGGCTTTTTGCTCTCTTTGGAAGAGCCATAGTCTACTCTTTGTGAATGAACTTTGTGTATGACTGTAGGCTTGTGGTAAACAGTCATGATACTTAACATTTTCTCCTGCCCAAATCTTTCCTCACTCATTCATCTACTTTTTTATAAGGTCACTGACTTTTGTGATAGGTGACCTTATAAAATTCATGTGACTACATAAAACTACATTTTAAGGGAGGAATGTTGAATACTGTGTTCAGATGTTGCTTAAAATAGGTTTTCAGATATAAAGAACCAAATGTGAAAACATTCGGGTAAACACAGTGATTATACAGATTGTTCCTTTAAAGCAGGAGGAAAAATAAGGGAAATGAGGTCACATCTATTTTGATAGTGCTTTCAAAAGGAAGAGGAAGGGAGAAAGAAAATGAAAGAAAGAGGTGTTAAAGTGTAGTGGTGCTCCAGAATGATTGACTGGAAGAAGTAATCTCAAAGACAAAAAGGCAAATATAGATGATTTAGCCTTCTGTGTCATCAGTACACAATTGTTTCATGCTGTCTTATGCTTTGTCTGCTCTATTTCCAAATGTTCCTGCCTTACAGAATTATGTCTCTATTGGACAGATTTCAGTCTCATGAAGTGTTCTGCTACTATTCAGCTTATTACCTTCATTTCATACTATTGTTGTTTTATTGGCATTTCATTCTCGCTGAACCATGCTAAATTTTCTTCCTCAAGTTCTGTAACCTTCAGATATTCATAAAATCACATTTTTTAAAATATAGTTATGTTGGACTAATCTGTCCTTCTAAAATAAGCTTTTCTGGTCACTTCTCTGAATATCCTGTTTGTCATTATCATTTTGGTTACAAGATTGCTTAGACTTGGGGTGTTTGCACCCATGATTGCATCAGAAGGTATGTAATGGAGATGATGGACTAAGTTAATGTGAAATATACTGGTAAAATTTCTTTGTCATCTAATAATTCTTTGAATAAAAAATTCCTTCAGGTGCCAGCAATATACATGATCAAGGCTATGGTGACTGGCAGTATTCATTCCTTGCCATCATTCCTTGCCAGTGGAAAAGAGCTGGGGCAAAAGGACAGTCATTTGGTTTCCCTGTGCCCTGAAGGCAAATTTGAGAGAAAATCTGTATTTTTGTCAATTAGCTTTGAAACATTCTTCTAGAGATTTTCTTCACATTGAGACTGCCACTAATGCAGCATAAATGAGATTCAGTATATCTGTATTAGGAATGCATATGTAGTTTAAAGTTTCAGAGTTATTCAAATCTTCATACCTGCTTTATTAAATTTTAATTAATTTAAATACATAATAATAATAGCATAATAAAACTCAGAAGTTATGCAGAATTCCATTTATGAAATATTTTATCGATTTGCACTGTTTGTGATCGTTCCACTTCTAAGAAAGTGGTTAAAATTACATAATCCTTTCTCAAAGGAGTGGATTGCCATACGTGTTTTAATATTCTGTGCTAGATGTGTTGGTATACACTTAACCAACTTTAAATACCTGCAGAGTCTGAATTTACAAAACTCTGATGATGCCTAACTTTAAATTCACTGGGACATGAGTAACCCTGAAATTCAGGCCATAAGGTTTCCATCACAGGGTACCCAAAATCAGAACTTTAATGTCTTATTTTATTTCTTTTCTTTTTCAAAAAAATCCCAACCAGCCAAAACAAAAACCAAAAACCAAACAAAAACCCCAAAACCAAACAAAACCCAAAACCAAACAAAACCCAAAACCAAACAATGAAAAACAAACCCAGACAACAAACAAACAAAACCAAAACAAAACAACCAAAAAACCAAACAACCCCCCAAAAAATAAACAAAAAAACCCGCCAACCCTTTGGCTATAATTCAGCCCTTTAGACCCCTAGACTTTCAGTAGAGCATCAAGTTAAGAATACCAGATGTTTCATTTATTATATCATTTTTTTTTTATAAAAATGTGATTTAATGCATTTAGAGAAGAATTCATTGTGAGGCTAATAGGCCTAAGATGCAGTGTTTTGATTTTTTTTTTTTTGTAGCAGCATTTGTAATGTGATAGATACTTTCTAGAAAGTAATAAAAAATTCAGTCTCTGCTAAAACATCACATAATGCATATGTTATCAATTTAGCAAATTGCAAAAGAAGGGGAAAGTGTTAATATTTTTTGTATTTCTGAGGAATAAAGGCAAAAAGTAGGTGACGTCACAAAATTAGCAGTGTATTAAACAAGTGACCTAAGAATGTGTTATATATTCATATTCAGAGTGTTGTACTGCCATCCAGAGGGATCTCAGGCTGGAGAAATGGGCTAACAGGAACCTCATGAAATTCAGCACAGAGAGATTCAAAGTTCTGCACCTGAGGAGGAACAACCGCTTGCACTGGTGCAGGGACAGAGGCCACTGAATCCGGCGGCTTGAGCATGGGTTTTGTACCAGATGACTTAGAGAGGTCCCTTCTAACCTCAGCCATTCTGTGATTCTGTGGTTTCCCAATACACTGCCCTGTGTAACAGCCACACTAATGAAATTACTGTTTCACTGTTTTCTTTATGGAACTCTCAGTGACTATTATCATCAGGTCAGGCATTTCACAGCAGCTGATGACCTTCTGGAACAGCTGAAGCCAGTCACACTGAAGAACAGCCAATCTAAAACCCTTTATTGGTGTTAGAAACTGCCATAATTAATTGAAATTTATAAAGCACTTCTTTATTTATGCATTTGTATATTTTAAGTATTGTGTGTCTCACATTTGACTTGCTGTTGGTATTATAAGGTTTAGTATATGGCATATATTTTATACATATATAGCATGTGCAAAAATAAAGAAAATCACAGAAAAGCATATTCTTTGTGGTCAGTATACCAATAAGTTTGTATTCTATGAAGCACCATTACCGTATTCAGTGGTAGGTGATGGGTAGCTAATATTATATTGATATTAAAAAACCCAAGGGTGGCAATGGTTCCATTGGTATTAAAGTTTCAATGAATGCCTTTCCAGCAGACCAGTAATCAGAAGGTAAGAATAGCTGTCACAGATGCAATTGAACACATCACAGTGTTTTTAATGACAGAGTTTCTTATTACAGGAGAATTAAATGTTTGCTGGATTTGGCTAGCAGATGACTTCTGTTCTGAGGAAATCGGTTTTTACAAGTGGAACCATCAGGCTTGTCCCATCACCATGTAATTTCTCTGGACTTTATTTGATTCGTATTTATTTTGCTTTATATCAAATGATCAAGAAATCCAAGACAATATTTTTTGCACAAATTTATTCTTGCACTTTTATGTCCTTAGGATGATGAATGAGATTACTTACTGGATTTCTAGGCAGGCTGTTGCTTTTATCATATCCTTCTCAGGCAGTGACAAGATATTTGTAAATTCTTAAAAGCTACCTTTGATATGTGAGCGGGATCTTCTTTTCCTGCTCTGCTACTGATCAAACTACCAGTTATTCTCACATATAGCTTAGTTCTTATTGGCTACTGGATAGTATTTGAGTGCCATTTGAATGTCTGCTTTTTTTTTTTTAATTGATTGGCATGTTTCTTTACCATGCAGACCTAGTTTTAGCTGATACATGGATCCCAATATGTTCTAATGGGAGTTGCTGGAAATACTTGTGTTTAATTTTTGCATCCAGCTTCCTGTGATTGGATATTTCTGGTGGGAATACCACAGATGTCATTAACTTACTGAAACTGGGCTTTCAATTTTTGTCTTGTTTCAAACTCCACTGGTTAGGTTTCCTGTTATACTAATGGTTGTTTGTATGTTGTATGTGCTGAAAATGTATCAGAATTGGATATAAATGTAAAGCATTGGTATAGATATTTTTATATAGATACAATATAGTTAAAATGTCAGAAAGATATGATGAAATTCAGAGCTTTGATCTTCTGATTCCAGTTTGTTGACCAGTCTACTGGAAGTTCTGTAAAACTGACATTATTTCTAAATACAGATAATTCCTTTTTAAATCAAATTGGTTTTGATGCTGCGATTGCAGCAACTAATGATTTGCTCTTGTGCTAACTCTGCTTTCCTCTGCCTGATTTTAGGGACCATTGAGGGCTGCTAGTATTGGTTCTGAGTTTTATTAGGAATTTAATTCTGTTGAGAGCTGAAAATCTTCTCTTTCTACTGAATGCTTCTGAGGGTTGCTAGGCACCTCAAAGGGTTAGTGACTATCACAGCTTGCTTAGCACATGGTACTACATATGTCATTTGCAATTTCTGAGTAGAACAAACTTCTACTGCTGTCACTATGGATTATTCTCTGTGCTATTGGGGTTGCCTTGCTGTGCTTGGAATGGGAGACTATCCCTCATAAAATGGTAGCATTCTGTGGATGGAGACTGCTGGATCCAGCGAAAATAAGTAACGGAAGATGTGGGAGCAGAAAAGATTTGAGATTTTTGTATAATAGCAATAAAAATAACTAATCTTCTGAAAATTTCATAGAAAACCTCTCCAGAACATCAAACCAGCCAATGACAAAGGCAGTATGACAGTAGTAATAAATCTTAATTTTCTTGCAGTTGTTTTTAGACCTTGTTCTTTTAGCATTGTTTGTTGTGACATGTGCGTTCCCACATACTCTGTGTAATGCTGGCAGTATAGAGGATGCACATCCCACAAACCAAGCAGATCCCCAAAGCCTCAGGGTATTGAACTGCCCTTTTGTTTCATGTATCCTCTTGCAGAACTACTCACAGAATGACATGCTTTACTGCGTGTCACCTTATTGCTTTATTATTAGCCTCCGTAAAGGTCAGATGAGCCTGACTCAAATTCATGGGGAAACAATGCTGCACGAACTTTTCCCTCCACTGAAGGACCTGCATATTTTTTCGAGGTCTGCAACAGTATTTTTAATATCATGTCGAAAGCAGAGAACCATTTTCAATTCCCATTGCGGTAATCAATGAGATGTAAAATTGCAGCAGTTCCATGCTGCCTAGAGCCTCTCCTGACAAACCTCGTTTGGTTTGTCAGAATGCATAAAGCACTCATAGGAGCAGAGCATTAGCTCTATTTCTCTCTGATGCGAACAAGCACAGAAAGAAACCAGCTCTTAAGGAGACATTTTCATTTGCTTAAATAGCCCTGCCATGGCTGCAGTACAGTAAAATCTTCCTGTGCTATGCATATTTCTTAGGATGGGACTCAGAACCATTAGCTGTATGTGTGATTCAGAAAAGCAATAAAGCCATGGGCTGGCTCAACAATTATTTAATTTATGAAAAAGTAATTCACATATAGAAAGTCAGTCAAGGTAACAGTCCAGGTATGCTGTAATTTTAGCATATTTGTGATTACTCAGGAAGGTTATGTTTGTCACTGTGCTGCTGTCTGTGACCGTTTGGAACTTAATAAGATACAATGTAGAATTTGCATCCTCCTTTTACACAGAGAAATCTTTCACCTGAAGTAAAATAAATTTTCTAGGTAGCAGCAATTTTAAGTCATTGAAAGAAGTCAGCAGTCAGGAATCCACTGAATTATGAGTATATAAATTCATTTGATAGTTCCTTAGAAACTCTTTTACAATATATATTTAGGAGGAAGAAATGCTCAATGTTGTATGTTTTGGAAGTATGCAGAGTACGGTCCCAGATATTTTCCTGGGGGTGTCATTATAGGTGGAGTGATTGGGTAGCTCGTGGCATCAGCAACGGGTGAGAAGCTTCTTGTCTATGCCTCTGATGCCGATAACTGCAGTCATCTCTTATCAATTCCTTGGAGGTGTTTCTAAAGTGTTCTGTTCTCATTCCCTCTGCTACTGAAGCAAACATCAGTTGTGTATAATGACATTTCTCTTGACTACCTTAGCTGATAAGCAAAGAATTGAATGAATGTTTGTAAATTAAGTATTCTTTCTCTGCACTGATTATTCTTTTAGCATAGAAATTAAGGGGATTGCAAGTTTCCATCTCATTCTAGAACTGGCTTTCAGAACTATATGCCAATTTTCTTTGCTTAATTTTGATTTTTCTAATGAATAAATATGAGTAAAAATGCAACAGCTAGCATTTCCAAGCTTTCACAAATTGTGTTAAATTTTTTGACAGGAACAAAAAAAAAAAAGTTCAGTAATACGTGTTTCAAGTATTCCATCTACTTTCTGAATTAACAAGTCAACAAAATATGACTTTTCACCTCATGACTGTATTGCATGATTTGAATTTAAGAAAAAGCAGACTTTGAAGATAATAACATGTAACCCCTGACAAGAGAACAGATAGAGAGCTGGATATGTTGGAATCACTCTTGCCATGCGATTGTGTCAGGAGCTTGAGTGCTGTACTCATCTGCTATGAGATTTGGGCCACAGGCTGGGGGAAATACGGGAAAATGTGGAGAATGATCTGTGAAGAGGAGGTCTGAAATTCTTCATGAGAGAATTTAAAATTTGATATTTCTCTAAACCATTAAAACCAGTCGTAGGCACAGATGGGTCACAAACATGATGGTCTCTGAACTCCAATTTCTGAAGTCTGATAGCAGCATAATTTGCTGGGTTTGTGGGTTTTCTTAGGGGTTTTAATCTCTTAGGTACTAAAAACTGCTTCTCAAGTTGAAAGTTGGACTCACTATACTGGATCTCGGCCAAAGATTAAATTTTATTTCTGAAAAGTATATGCAGAAAGGGGAAAATTTATCAAATTTCAAATTTATAGAGTTGGGTGTTTTTAGCAAGAAATAGGTTCCTTCTTTAATACATTGATACCTGCTGAAATTTTGCTGCATGTAGATTATCATTTGAATTTGTGATTTGAAATGTTTGGAAAGTTCCATAACTATTAGTTTTCAGATGTGTTCTTTTCTTATTTTTTTTCTTTTTCTTTTTTTTTTTTCTTTTTTTTTTCCACTCAGGAGTTCACTACAGTTGTTGTGTGTTTCCTTATGTTGCTGAATACAAGACTAAATCGTGGTCCAGGTTTTATTTTATACCTTGTGCCCTGAACTCAGTCCCCCGGTGGATGTGTGCAGCTGCTTGACAAGTTAAGCAGTTCTGCAGTACAATTCCTTGTTCTGTGGAGAGATTGCCCCACAAGTACAGTCCAGCCCTAGACAACTGCAGTCAAAGCTGTGATTAATTTTTTCTTCCTTTTTTACTTTCCCTAACCTTGGATTAAAATAGCCTTTCATACAAAATGTTATAAATGTTCAAGACAGAAATTCAAAAAGCGATGAAGTTTAATCATTTAGATAAAACTTGTAACCAACTTTTCAGGAGGCTGAACATATGGTAGGGCTGGGTGAGGTCTTCTCTTCATCTTTCTTGAAACATGACTAGGCAACCAAGAATACATGCAGGAGTTTTGTCTGCTGTAGATTTAATTGAGCTTAAATTCTTGAGCTCTGTTCAAAAGGTATTCATGCTTGGAGTATGCTGTTAAGGAGAACATGTTTTCTGGGGTGTATTCCAAGATACTAATCAATATATTGTACCTAATATCCATAGATTAAGGTCTTTGTAATAGTTTTGTGAACAACGTCTAAGGTAGACTACCAAGACTACAATTGATTTCCAGACTAGCTTCAGATTACTGAAGCTGGTGCATTTTGTACGGCCTAGTTACTAAAGTGTTAATGCCAAATAGAGGAATCAGAACCCAGTACTACCTTTCAATGTCCAGATCTCCACCTTGTGTGCTCCTTCTTTTCCTTCTCGTCCCCAGACATTTTACATGGCTAGCAAGCATAGCTCTGCTTCAGGTGCATGAAGTCTACCTTATCACTTCTACAACTACCTGGATAGAGGTTGTACTGAGGTGGGGGTTTGTCTCTTCTCACAGGTAACAAGTGGCAGGAAGAGAGGAAACAGCCTCAAGTTGTGCCAGTGGAGGAGTAGATTAAATATTAGGAAAAATTTCTTCATAGAAGAGTTTGTCAAGCGTTGGACGGGGCTGCCCAGGGAAGTGGTTAAGCCACCATCCCTGAAAGGGTTCAAGAAATGTGGGTATAGCACTTGATGCCATCGTTTAATGGTGAATTTTGTGGTGGTGCTTGTTGATAGTTAGACTTGGTGATCATACAGCCCTTTTCCAACCTTAGCAATGCCATGAAACAGACCTTTTTTCTGGAGGGGATGAAGGTCAGCCCACCAAGCTGAAGGAGGCATTGAACTGAGTATCCCTCTTTCCTTGCAAGTGCTTTATCTGCTAGATTATAGCTGCAAAAGAAGAAAGTTTGCACTCCTGGTCTTTTGAATAACTAATCTTTTTTTTTTTTTCCCTAGGATGTGTGGGTACTCCACACTTTTAATTATGTTAAACAGAATGTTATGTGTTATTACACATGCAATGCACCGTATCTAAAAAAAGTAGACTAAATTTAAGTGTAGAATCAAAAAAAAAAGAAAACCGGGAAAAAAGGACATTTCTGCAAATATCAGCTCTTTTTTGCAATCAAAAAAGGTGGCATTAATAGAGATAATTCAAGAACTGCATGTTTTAGAGAGAAAAATTTACAAGTTGAGTTCATATGTCTTACTGAGGACTCATAAGCTGGGCACCACTGCCTGTGGTTATGTTTGTACCATTTTCTATCCGTTTGTTTCATTATGCTTGTGTAGATACTTCTTTTGCATGAATACAGTTTTGACAGTTTTGGAAAACTGGAGTATTGAGCTGGAACTGATAGTATTTTTCACATCATAGTAATCTGTGTAACAGGAAGGAAGCAAATGTTTCTGGTAGAGATGTGGTGACTATTCCCTTTTCACTCTTCAGAGGGAAGAGAACTAGTTTTAAATTGCTGGTAATTTCCAAAACATCTTCTTTCTAAAGGAGAGAAAATTATTTTTATGTCCTTTTCATGTTTAAAGCTTCAGTTTCTTTTCCCAAAGATGTTCAAAGATTTTTCGTGTCTGTTTCCATCTGTAAGAGTTGGATCATCCAGTCTGAACCATCAACATTGTACTATATGACCTATATGACCGATCACACACAACCAATCTGTTAATTTATACGTTTTAAATGCTTTTAGCTATATTGATTTTTGGAAAATTTTTGAAAACATCATTATTAACAGGGAAATACATCATTAATTTATGAACAATTTGCAGATAAGAAAGCAGTTGATATTTTTAACTGCTTTGCTTTGTACTAGTAGACTACATGATGATGATTTTAGTTTTAGTTTTGAAAAGAAAAAACAATGGTTTTAGCTGCTTTTAAAAAAAAATTTACATGTTTCTTTCTGTGATTAAAATAGGGCTCTAGGACTCAAAATTGCTTTCTGAATTTTACTGTGGCTCTAGATCTTTTAAGACTGTCATCTTCCTTTTTTTGTAGAGATAAAAATCCTCGCAGACTCCTTTGACAATATTATGTTATGGCATGGCAAAATTCCTTACAATTATTGCTAAGCTGGAGCTACATCAGGTACCCTAGTAGGGATGGTGAATATAAGTTTAAAATTATGAGTTCAGTAGAATTTAGTAGCACTCATCCTATTGCTTTGTTGACAACATGAGTTGTTTTTCCACCTAAGATGAATATTTTTTTTTCTTACTGGCCCACTCTGTTTCATTTCAACCATACTGAATTTAGCACTTGATGAAGTGGGCACTAATTTATTTGTTTTGCTGTGTTTAAAATGCTAGGCAACACTATCAAATGTTCTTCACTTCAATCTCTTTTCTTTCTGTTTGTGAATATCACACTGTGTTGTACAAACACAGCAGGGATGAAAGCTAAAACAAATGCATATTTGTGTCTGCAGCACAAAAATGTGTATTTATAGATGAACAAACCAGGTCAAATCTTTCATAGTAAAAAATAAATTAAACTGCCATTTTTCAGATGAGTATCTGGAGACCATTATTCCGAGTCAATAGAACTGATCTTAAAATGGGGGAGATATTGTCAGGGGAAAATATTTTTAATGACATTTTGTGTTTATAAGCACACACAGACACTCACATTCAAAAGACACCAGCCTGGTTTTCACACTGCACTGCTGCTCTGAAATGAATCACTCACAGCTTTGTATTAGTTAGGCTGAGCAAGAATAGTCTAGAAGGCTGGTTTAACACATATTAACTCGTTTATTGATTAGATGTACAAAAACATTTCCAACCAGTAGTGTATGAGTGAATATCTTTGCTGCAGCAGATCACATGGAAAAGCTGAGAAAATTATTTTCGAATTTAGAATTTATACCTTATCTGAACTTGTTTTGGAGACAAAGCCATGCAGAATTACCTAATCCCCATCTGCTTAACTCAAATTCAGAAGTATAAAAATATTAGCATAAAAATACCAGACATGCAACTATTCTTTGGGTTGTTTCCATCTGGCATTCTTGAAAGGAGAAAAATAAGAACTGCAGTATATACAGAAATTACAAGTTTTATACAGGAAAATAATCCTTACTTGGGGTTTAACTAAGCTAAAAGATTGGGAAAAAATGTGGTTACTACCATAAATAATCAAGGTTTACGGAGGTTTGGCCAATTCTGAACTAAAAAAAGTTCTATTCTGTTAAGCATGTAAAATAAAATAGAGCTCTGAAATAGCAGAATATGTCAAAACCTGAAAGGAATGAAAGCTGGTAAGAACACCTTTTCAAATCATCAAAAAAAGACCAGTAGCTTGTTTTATTGCACAGTGAGTCAGCAGTCAGAGGTGAGATTTAGCTCAATGTTCTTCATATTTACTGCTAATAAAGGATTTGTATACAGATACCTTTCCTTAAGGAACTTTCTGGAGTAGTATTTTCTGTTTGTATCCTCTGTTGACAGTCTTATATGGGCATAGCACACTACAATTTTCTGTTTTATTAATTTTACTCTTGTTACTTAACATGTGATTACCCAGAGCTCACACACATTTTAACTAACAGCTTGCAAGTGATTCTGATTTATAAATAACAGAATCTAATGCTATTTCATGCATCCTAGGATATCCAAGATTTCAGGAGCAGGCAGATAAGGCATTGAATCTACAAGAAACTTGTGCTCTTCCGGAATGAGGTCTCAGGCCCAGACATAGTAACAGAGTATAACAACCTGCTTTCTTTTGGCAGTTGAATGTTACCCTGTTAGTGATATTTATTAAAAATAGCAGAAACTGTGTAACTGTTTTTCCTTTTCTGCTTATTTATTTTCTTCCCTATGTCATCATGGTAGCATATGCCACTGTGTTTAGTCTTTCTTTAGTCAATCTACCTTTTACTGAAGCTCTTCTGATCCCTTTGCAATCTATAAAAATATAGCTGCTTTCAGAACAATTACTAAAGCCTGGTTATAACTTCAATGAGGTTTTTCTTACTTATTACCATAATGAATTGTTGGAAAATATTTAAATATTTTAGACCAAATTTTGATCAATTACTGGCATAAGTCTGCAGTAAAATCAGGGCAATTGAAATGAATGTTGGAATAATACTATTGATTGTTTTCAAATGTTTCTTGCAATTCTCTTTGGTGAGTTAGTTATTCAAGCAAAGATTATACTTTGATATTGACTATAATTTTCTTGTTCTCTTTTTCCTGCTAAAGCTTCATTTCCTTTGTAATGACCATTTTCCAAACCCTCCTTAGAATATCATTTTTCTGTAGTCCATATCCAGAAAACTAAGGCATTTTGCATCTCTCTCTTTTCTTCTGAGGACAGGAGGGAGGGAGGAAGGAAGAAAGGAAGGGAGGGAGGGAGGAAGGACTGACGGACAGTCTCTTAGGTATACTCTTCTTTTGCGAATAATTGCATGGCAGGTGAGGTTTTCCAGTGTAAATGTAATAGTTATTAGTAGCTAGTTATTGTCTTTGAAATTTTGGATGGGGCTGCTTGTAACTTACTTTTCCATATATCTTGAGAAACTTCATTTTCTCTAGTTGAATTTCCTTTACAAGCTGCTTTGGCACAGTTCAATTTTATTCATTCTGTGGAAAATCTTTTTTTTTTTTTTTTTTTTTACAAAAATGCATGAAAAAATCTTTCTCTCTATTGTTTGTTTACATGCCCTTGAACTTATTAAAAGCAGACTTCTCACAAAAGTAAGCGAGAAGACTGACACGTGAGTCTGTACTTCTGGTATTCATTAGGTTTATTTTCAGAGAGTTTGACTTAACATTTAAAAACATATGTAATTGTGATCATATTTTGTAAGGGAAGGAAACACCACATGCTCAAATTTGGCTATAATAATCATGCTCTGCAAAAAATGAACATACGTATTGAAACTCATTTTCAGTAAGTAACTACTTAGTTTTGGATTATATTTGGAATTTATTTGTATTACAGTAACTCAGAGGAGTACAAATTGAGATATTTGCTGCTAACTACAAGCTTATATTGCTGTGTAGAATGATAGAGGGAAAGGAACTAAGAAAATTATTTATAGTGAGCCTACGAATAGAACAAAGAAATCCCAGACTTCTGTTTATTTACAGTGACTTTATTCCTCCTGTTTATTGAATCATTTTGCACATTTTAGTTTCTGTGGATATTTTCATTATTCTTAAGTAGTTTTACAAAATGTCACTCTTTTAACTAGCAAGTTATTTTTAAATAATTTCTATCATTCATGTTGATGCTTTTATTTTATTTCATTGGGCACTGATATACCACCCAACATCTACTTTTTGTTGCCTGTTACCATATTGAGGAGATGGTTTTTTAATATATTTTTTTCCTACTATTGAATTTGGAGTAAATTTTTATTGATGTTTAAGTATATGTAAACACCAAGATTTAAAAATGTTCCCATAATCCTACAAGATTACAACAGCCTAATATATATATATATATATATATATATATATATATATATATATATTGCTCTGTTAGTAAGAAATTGAGTGGAAGTTAGAAGATCTGGTTCCAGGTTTATGTTCTGTCACAGATTCCCTGCATGTCCTTTAAGGACAAAACATAGCTAAAGGTCAACTTAATCAGAAAAATAAATCAAAGATATTAAGGTTAAAGTATATTGAGATATCGCAAGACATATTGATCTGATAGGTTATTTCAGGCTTCAGTCTGATCCGGAAGTAAATGCAAGCTCTTCCATCTGCGTTCAGGGTTGGAAGCAGTGAGACACAAACCCCACATGTCCACCATGTGACTGCAAGCTATGAATACTTGGCATGTCTTTACCACATCATTTGAGAGAGCTTGTTAGGCTCTTCAGGGCACGTATTTGACCATCTCTTTCCCTCTTTTTTTTTTTTTTTTTTTTTTCTTCCTTTTCCCTTTCTTAGTGTTTAGAGGAGATTGCTGTGTTGATAAGGGCATAAAGTACTTGCAAAGTGCTGGTTGAACAGAATTGCCAGCAGGATAAGTATTTTTTTACTGTAGCATAGGGGTATTTTCTGTGGAATCCTCAATTTTGCACCTATCATGAAGGAAAAAAACAAACCAACAAAAAACCCCCAAGGAAATAGGCTTTTCCATGCAAAGCTGATGGCTGGCTCAGGGAAAGACAGTCCATATCCAGTTTCAAAGTACTTATTAATAATAAGCAGTCCCATCCAAACCTTCCAGATTGTTCTGCTTTGAGACACAGACACAGCAAATCAGCTTTAATCTCCATTTCCCTCTAACTCTTGGCTGATACTGGAACTGTTGGTGACCCAGAACAGTAGCACAAACTGTCTTCATGTTAAGTAAAAGCTCCAGGCTGTATGAGCAGAGTAACCTTACATAAGCACCTAGTATTTCAGGGTGAAAAAACTTGTCAGTGAATCAAATCAACAGGGAAGGCAAGAAATACCAGTGCCTGTTACATACTCTGTAGCTTCCTACAGAGACTGAGCTTTTGTCTAATAGAAGCTGAGATTTGCTTCATTCCCAAGCAGTATCAGGGAGGCAGGTACCTCTCTTTGCAAGACTGAGGTCTGTGTCCTTTGCTGAGACACTGAGGTGACATGTTTGGAATCCAGTGTTAGAAGGAAGGAACAAACAGCTCTTTGTTTCTGCATCCTCCTTATAGACATTCTCATAAATAAATATATAAATGAAAACTCTCCAGAATTAGTATAGACTAAGAAAGCTCTGTGGAGGTTGCTAGGCAGCCGAGGCCAAAGGAATAGAAAGCAGGCAGGTCTTTGAAAAACAGAATCAGTGACTTATGGGTTATCTGAAGTCATGATTTACTCAATTGTCTTTTGTCATAAACAAGAAACAGTAGAATTTATTTTTCTTTAGTAAATGAACAATGTTTTAAAAAGATTTGGAAAAAAGGCCTATTTTATCTCATTCCTATCTGTGTTTTGAAGCTATAAAATTTTGTGCATGATTATTGTTTCTAATCTTCTTTTATTTGTTGACTGATGCAGAAATTCGATGAAGTATATAGAGGCTATAACTTGAAAATTATTTATCAAAGTGATTAATTTTAAAACTTTTTTCCAATTTAAATTTTTACCACAGTGTGCTTGTAAGACTCTAGATGAAGAAAGTTTCCAAAGCTGGAAGGTATGCCTTGTACACAGACATGTTTCACTGTCTCTAAAGACAGGAAAAGGTCTAGTTTCTACCACCATTCCCTGTATGGTGTATGATTAAGCTACTCATTACAGAAATACAGCAAGTAACCACCCCCTTCCTATTACTGCTAAGTATGCAGTAACAGGCAAGGCAAGGTTGTCATCTTCAAGATTAGGTGATCACATTATTGACTAATTGCTGCCTTTGAAGTCTCTGTTTATATTTATGCCTTAAAAGTCTTCTTGAAATTAACTGTACCTTCAGCAGTTCTGTCATACCTATATACATTGAGGGGGCACTGTATTCCCACAATTCCCCTCCCTGCTCAGATTGTGTAATGACAGCTCTAGATCATGTTTTAGTCTGCCTGAGTTATTCTCTCTCAATGTCTTCAATCTATGTCTTGAGAAGATTTAATCGCTGCTTCACAGTTTCTCAATATGTGTTTCTTCCACAGGGTGGATGCTGTGGGGGGTCCAGGCAGCTCTGTGGAACAGTCTCCAATGGGCAAGTAGGATGAGAAAGTCCAGGGGTAGCTTGGGAAACGAGGAGAAACATCACCTCCCAAGACGGTAAACCTACTGAAAAGGTAATTCATGTTAGGATATTGTTATGCAAGTCAGCTTTTCAGGCTCCAGGGATATGCTGGAATGCGTGGCAGAAAACTGGTAGAGAAGGGGAGCACAAACCTTTGTTGTTGTCTGACTGTTCATACAGAGTCTCCTGAATATATTTCCAGAGCTGCTTAAACTGTTCTGAGTTTCAATTCCCATCCTTATGTGGGAGAGAATTTGGATGCTGTATCTTATCTTACAGGGGTTTTCTTGTTTTCTTGTGGGTCTGTTAGAGAATACAAATCACAAGTTTACAGTAACTTTCCAAGAAATTCCTTACAAGAATTAAAACCCTGAAAATGTCAGCTTCTCAGCCAAATAACAATTTAGCAGAGTAAAATGTTGTTTCACAGGGAGGCTAAAAGTTGGATTTTTAAATGTACATAATCTTGGTTTGTTAGGGTCTTTCAATCTCACCTTCCAGGCTTAGCTACTGTATTTGTGGAGACTGTCTTCCTACCCTGAATCCTTAACTAAGGATGTTTTTGTTCCTAGCATTTCAGAAGTCCAAGAGAATGTGCAAATTAAAGATCTGTCATCCCTCAGAATAACTGTAAGGCTTCTTCCTTCATGTTAAAAGGTAGAGTTGAGCCATGAAGCATCAAAACACTAAGTTTCTCTGCTGTTCCAAAAGCCCAGCTATATGGAAAATATTTGAGCCCAGTTAACTTATCATATGTCCATGCTATACACACGTTTCTTGGTCCTCAGCTAAAATTAAGTTTGCTGAACGAACAAATTTTGTTCACTTATCCTAAACCAATCATTTCCCATGGTATATTTTGAAATATCTGACAGGCTGCCTTGCTTCTTTGCTTTATTAATGCGCCTTAATGTAAGCAGAGTGCAAGAAAAATAACAATGGAAAGTCACACTAGTAGAAAATAAAATGGGATTTTTGATGCAAAAGTTTTCTTAAGGATCTATTCCCACATCTCATGAGACACCGAAAAAACATAAAACATAATTTAACAGGGAAATATTTTTTCCTTGCTCAGTATAAATGTTTTGTCTGGTTGAGTACCAGGTTAGGCTGTCAAATATGTCTGGGGAATACCTTCCCTTCTGCTGCTGGTGACTTCCCTCCAGCTCCCTGACATTCATTAATTAAAACTGTTCAGAGAATCCACTGCTGTAATTCATACATTTCTTCCGTACTTCACCAGGCTTCACGAGGCTTGGCAGCTGCCAGGGGACAGACCAATCTGCACTTGTGTGACACTACTGAGAGTTACGCCTTTGTGTAACTTGTAGCTGCAGTGGAGAGTCTGAAGTTCTTCCCTCTGAAAAGAACAGAAACTACTTTATTACTTGGGAGAAGTTGTAAATGGATTTGTGACAGAAGAAAAGTTTGATCCAGGAAAGAGAGGCCTTGTCTCCTGCGTTTATACGTATAGTGATAGTTTTCATTTTATGATCTGCTTTTCAAGAATCTTCTACTCGAAATTGTTGCTGATCAATTCCACCTAGCTTCTCCAGACCTAATTTGGTTTTCTATTATCTAGTAGAAATGAGTTTATGTGGCTTCTTGTTAGTGAGGGTCCAGTAGTCTTTACGAAAAATTGCACCAACTTAGGTGCTTTAGTACTAGGTACTTTACTGTAACAAAAGACGGGAATATCTTGCTTGTGGTTGGAACTGGCCTGAGATCCAGAGGATCCGGCATTGGTTCATCGCTGTATTTTGGGTGTCGTCTTGGCTGTGTTTTGCTACCTGCAGTGTGGGTAGACTCTCATGGAATTTTTGTAATGTTCCTTCGTTGATGCTTTAATGATAATCCTTTCTTGTAAGGAGAAAAGGATCTTTACCCAGGAGTTAACAGGTGTCATTGAAACAGCTTTAAACTAGATTTGAAAGGGGAAAGGGATAAAACCAGGCTCACTAGAGAAAAGGTTGGGAGCAGCATGCCAGAGTTTGTGGGATGGTGTGCTAGCAGGTCCTTCAGTCTGCTCAGTGACGTGCCGTGTACACCAGAACACATGGAATGCCTTTACACCAATATGTACAGCATGAGCAACGTAGTGGGGTTGACCCTGGCCAGATGCCAGGCACCCACCAAAGCTGTCCTGACAATCCCCTTCACAACTGAATAGCAGAGAGAAAATAAAAAGAACATTTCATGGGAGAGATCACTCCCCAAATACCATCACAGGCAAAACAGACTCAAACTGGGGATATAAACTGAATTTACTACTAACAAAATCAGAGCAAGACAATGAGAAGTAAAATAAATCTTAAAACACCCTCCTCCCATCCCTCCCTTGTTCCCAGCTCTACCTTCTCCCATCCAACAACACAGTATGATCAGTTTATCCCAGCTTGTTTCTGCCACTGCTTATGGAGAAGAGTCCTTCCCCTGCTCCAGCATAGGGTCCCTCCCCTGGGAGAGAGTTCTCTATGAACTTCTCCACTGCGAGTGCATCCCACAGGCATCAGTTCTCCACAAACTTCTGCGGTTTGACTCACAAAAGCAAGCGCAGGATTCTCCACCTGTGACAGATCAATACAAGTCAGAGGAAGAGAGTCTGGAAAGCAGCCCTGCAGAATGAGATCTGGGGAACTTGGTCAATGGCAAATTGAATATGGAGGGAAATGGCTCAGGACAGAGAGTTCAAGGAGCATCTGGATGACGCTGTTAGTCATATGATTTAGTTTTACGTAATCCTGTGAGAAACAGGGAGTTGGACTTGATGAACCTTCCAACTTGAGGTATTCTGTGGCTATATAAATCCAACCTCAGTGCCATAGAGAATTATTTGGGTTTCAGGCTTTACACTGGGAAAAGAAGTTACAACCCCTCAAGACAAATATGGAAAGCAACTGAAACTAGGGGAGATGACATTGTGATGTCTTCATCTGCAATGTAATAAGTGAAGTTGGAACTTCTCCACTCTTAACATTTCCTGAGAAATAGGAAGCCTAATGGATTGATGTTTCAGTCTCTGATTCCCTGCTTAAATTGTGTTTCATGTGAACTATTCTTGAAATGCCATTTTGACGGAAGGTAGGGGAAGATAAGAGTGCTGTTTTAATATAACTTGAAATCTTGATGGTAAAAGGTAATTTATGTTTTCAGTAAGAGGTTTTCATCTTCATTGTGCTCTAGTGATATTGATCTGCTATCAGTACTAAGTACATATCCTTGAATTCTGACCAGATTCTGCTTCTGGTGTGAATGACAAATGTTTCACATTGTCCTAGCAAATAGAGCTCTTTCTGTGCATTTCTTTGGGTGGTCAGTTTAAAAGTGACTGCATTTTGTTGGTCTATTTGATCAATATTTTCTTCTGGTACATTTTAAGATAAATGGTCCTGAATTTTCAATCACTGTGCTCTTTTAAGGGTATTTATAGTAAAGTCATAATAGTCAATGCAGGGTTTGGTTTTGTTTCATGTTTTTCAATAGCTAAGAAACCAGTTGTGTTCCATGATTTATGGAAAAGTCCAAACCTTTCAAAGTAAGTGAAGGGTGTACAGCTTCAGAATTAAATATGTTCTTAAACACAATGAAAATCTCCATTTGAAAATGAGACATGTCCCAGAGTTTGAAATAGAACAGAAGAAACGATACATTCAAATCAAAACAGAAGTTCTTTTCACCTAACAACAACTCCCATAGCCTTGTTTAGAACAAAGCTTGTCCTTTGGATATCTGTGTGGGCACAACTAGCTCTGCACAGCTGGAGATTAATAAGACTACAGTCACAAAGCGTGAGTGTGCAGAAGTGGCAGTGCCCCTTGCTAGCAGGCAAGAGACCTCAAGGGTTTTGTCTTAGAAGGAAGAATCCTTAGACAGAACCAAAGTCAATAAACCTTAAGAGTCAAATAGAGACAGGACAACTCAGCAGCAACTCCTTCAATATTTTGCAAAAAAGCTGAAGATTGTGACATGACAAGGGTAGACCACTGGATCTCTGAAATGATCTGAGAAATCAAATATGAAAGAGATGAGTTACCAGACAGCCTACACCTGCATTACTGAATGTCATTTAAATTACTTTCTCCACGGCTGATAACACTGTATATAATACATTTCTTACGTTTCATATTCTTTTTGTTTAAACTTATTGTGTGAAATTCTTCCTTCATTAAAAAAAGGTTGAAATGGAATGGTCCCCTTAGTGTGTCAGAATGCCAGTAATTCAGTCTCTCAATTTACTTCTTTTTTTTCCTAATCTCTTTTGGGCTTGGGCTTTGTTCATCTGCCATTTTTTTTTCTATTTTTTTTTTCTCTGTTATTATTTAATTTCTTTCCAATTATGCCCCTCTTAATATGATAAATTGTGATTTCTTATTTCATTCCTCAAATTCTGTTATGTTAGGTGGCAGAAAACTGGTCATCTGATACTGAAAGACAACAATTTGTGGTAAGACTGGATGTTCAGGCACTTTCCTATGAATATTCTGGTTCCTGTACAGTTCCAGAATCATGTCCTGCAATTTTAACACTTCCTTAAGTGAAATTTTTGCTTTGACTTCAGTAGAGTAAAACTGGGAATGGAAGAGTTGTTCTGAATACCAAATACAAAACTTCTTTTTCCTTAATTCTTTTGGTATCTTGGGGATTTGGAAAATATTCATTGTTGATTTGACAACATAAAATTGATAGATAGCAAGAAATCAACTCCAAACCTCTTTAAACATTTTCTTGCAGAAAAGAATGTGTTAAAGCAGGGTAAAGGGGAGGGAAATAATTTACTCTCAAATGCATCAAGTAGATCACTTTTTACTGAGTTGACATTTGCATCTGCTGTAGAAGGTGAGATCTCTGTGAGAAATAGTTAACATACCAGAAATCAGATGAATAACATCTTTAGTTTATATCCAGTCTCTGATATAATATTTATCATGAAGCTATTGAAATCTGAAAGATTGAAGAACTGAAGATTGAACAGTCTGGATTAGGCAATATAATTATTAACAAAGCAAAGTAAATACACCTTAAAGACACAAGGTGTTTGACTGCAGCTAGAACTTTCCAGGGCATTTAAATCCATATCAAAGTAGCTGGAGATGGAAGTTATTCTTGTGGAACCTCATAAAGTGAGAGGAAGGGACAGAAATCATGTCTATATGGACTTTGAGCAAGAGTATGTTGAAAGAAACGTACATGAGGGAGGTGAACAAAACATACTTGTAAGCGTAGATTAGAACAGTATTTTTTGGTGGTTTTGGGTGTTTATTTTTATCTTGCAATGCCCTGTTTGTTTGCATTGTGTAAAACCTTAATCTCAAATCTTGCTAGGTATAACTCTTTTTTCTATTTAAACCTGCCTTGTGCTGGGGAGCAAGATGCATCACAGTGAGACAGTAGAGCTGAACGCATTGCTAAAGGTAAAAGGTCAGGAGAGTATGTATAGAGTGGAAAAGGAGCTTCACCTTGAGACACAAGTGCTGAGAGCGCTTCCTACTGCTCTGCTAAGCATCCTTATGGGAACTGTGAATGCCAAGCATCAGCCTTTGGGAAGGAATTCCCTCTGGCAGAACAGTTCTCTGTTCTTCCTGCTTAGAAGCAGATGGCAAAGAGGAAGCCGACATCACCAGGCAGACCTGGGTATTCTGTGCCTCTGTAGGCTAAAGATTGCTTTAATCCAGTAAGTCATTATTTCAGTCATACAGATATTTGAACTGACTTAAAAATTATTTTGGGGGTAATCCCTCCACTTTTTATATAACGCAAATGAGCTGTACAAACAAGGCTGACTTTATACAACATGGAACATAGTAGCTAACAGAACTAAACTATGAATATATTTCTAAATGTTACAGCAATGTTTTACATTGGCCAAGTAGACTATTATATATTGTCATAATATTATTTCCAATACTTTTCTAACTGTTATGTTATGGCAGTGCCTTATGGTTTGTGGAAAAAGCTGTATGAGCACAAAATAAAAGAAAAGGTCTGTGTCATTCAGATGCTGTAATGAGGGAAACAATATATTTAATCCACTTGTTTTATAGCTATTGACTTTTATTTATTTTTAAAGTTTTTACTGGGCTGAATACAAGAGTATTTGACTTCAGAGTCACTTACTCCTTTAGATGCATAAAGTAACACTCTGTACACATTGAGCCTCTGATCAAGACAGAAAAATATAGTTCATCAGAACAAAAATGGCAGCACAGTGGCTAATGTATTAAATAACCAAGCAGCACAGATGTGCTCAACTTCTCCGAATATTGCATTCAAAAATGTGTTTCTATGCAAAATTTCACATTTAGCAGCAGTAGAAGTGAAAATGTGTAGGTAATTTGTTTGTCTTTGCAACTTCTATTTGGTCATTAGTCCAGTTTTACAAAGAAGACAGAGATGCAGTATTAATAGCGGTGAGGGGTAGAACCTCTTTCCCAGTCTTTGATCCGGAAATCTGGGCCATTTTCCCCACAGAAAGCACCACTTAGGCTATTTGAATTCATTGTTTCATATCTTTATAGCACTTTGAGGATCTGAGATACTACAATTGAAAATTATCTTAAGATGTCTAAACAAAGAAAAGCTGCCTTAGTCATGGGCATTACCTAGAGAGAGGCAAGGATGGTCCTGTCTCCAGTCCCATACACTGCCTTAAAAATAAAGTAGCACTTTTAATAGCAGGGCATTAATAGCTAAACTAGAAAATACTGTTCAGTTGCCTAAGTATCCCTATTTAGTTTTGCTAGGGATACTAAAGCTTTGGCACCATCAGTCCACGATGTTTTGACTTTTCAGTAAGCAAGAGATCCTCCTATTTCTCCTGTCCTGATCTCTTCTAGGTATATATTAAGCATTGCAACTAGCTGTCGAGTTCCACAATAATGATTAATGTTTGCAAATATCCACTAGTGACAAGTCTGAGAGCCACCATAATCCATTCCTTTACTGCAGCTAAAAGTTGAACTTAAAATTACCAGTATGAAGAAATGCTCTATAAGTAATTGTCATTTGGTACTGAATTGCTGATCATTTAAAAATGTAGTTTCAAAAAAAAGGAAAAAAAAACAAAACCAACCAACCAAACAAACAAAAAACAAACAAACAAACAACAACAACAACAAAAAGTGTCATTGTCTGAAAAGAAAAACAGTGAAAAATGAGGCTTGCACACTGAATTGGATTGATCTGTGTTAGCCATAACAAATTCAAACTGCATATAAACTTTATGCATCCTGGATGCTTGCAGCGTGAATTATTCACTTGCTTACATCAAAATTCTTATTAACCTGATTAGCAGCAAAAGAGTAGAAAGTATATACTGGGTTTCGGTATTTGTGCAAAGCTAAGACACCATTGCTTAGAGTCAGGTGATCAGACTGTCAGAGTCAGGTGATCAGAGAGTGCTAGCTCATGAATTTCTTGAACAATAGATCAAGATCAAATGATAGTTTGTACCTTTTCTTAACTCCATGTTTGGGAAGCTTGGCTTCCTTGCTATTTTCTTCTGTAACATTCCCAGGCTTTTTCCATCTAATGATTCTGTTTAGACAAAATGCCACCAGAAATGTTTTTCTAATGACCTTTCCACTGTCCAAGTATAACAGGCCGAGTAGATTCAAATAACAGCTGAAGACTAATAAGAAAATCTGAATAAACAAGATGTACAGCCATTCACGACAGACATATTTTTTATCTTTTTATTTTCTATTTTCACTTGTTTAAAAAAAAACACAATAGGAATGAGGTTTTAGAAGGTGAAAAATGAAATCACATTTTCATGGGATTTAATCTGATGTATGGGAAATGTAAACCTAATCTTCTATTTAGGAGTGCTTTGCTTGAACTTATTGGCATTCATCTTCCATTCCACTTTGCTAAATGTGTTTTTCAGCTTCCTTCATTATGGGTATGGAATATTAGACATTACTTGTCTTACATACCAAAGTTTTGTATTCTCCTGAGTGAAATGTAAACGGAATTTTCTACAGTAGAGTCTAATTTGGTGAGAATTTTGGAGTTAAAACTGTAAGCTGTGCTGTCTACAGAATGAAATAACAAGGAGACTGTGTTCCATCAAACCGAACTGGCTTCTGGAAAAAAAGTATTCTAGGTTCTCATAGGAGACCATATTATTCATCCCTCTATTTTCAAATTATTCACATCATCAAGGAATATGTAAAAACTAACTTAAGGATCACTCAGATGAGAAAATTTTATTGCTATAATGAAGGATATAGCCTCCATTTTTAGTCTCAGAAGCAGATTTCAGCATGTTTTGCTACTTTTGATCTCTGAAGTAAGTCATCACAGAACAAACAAAAGACTAGGAAAAAGTGAACATTTTCAGAGAACAATTGACTTCAGTAAATATAGTCTAATCTGAAACCTCTTAATTCTGATGGAAAGACACTCTCTGACTTTCAAGAGGAATGTTGGAGCTTTGCTTTTATGGTATGTTCCCTGTCCATTCAGGTATATAAAGAGATATACACTTGAGTTTTTGTTTCTCTCGTTTTCATGCTAGCTTGGACAGAAGACTCTTGGGTCTTGATTAAATTGTATGGATGGATTTTGATGATTTTCACGTTACTACAGATAAAGCATAAAGTTCAGAAGTGTTGCAAACAAGTGAAATGAAATATAGAAATGTAAGAAGGACTAAGAATGCAGATGAGCTGGGGCTTGGATAAAACAGTTAAGATTTATTTGGAAAAAAAATAAATTATGTCAGTTCAGAGGGAAACTTCAGAACCATTGACATATGATGCTCAGAACCATACCTGCCACACTGCCATACCAAAGACATCACACTTATTATCTCCAGAGCCCTGCAGATGAAAAGGACAAATTCAGTCTCATTAGTATATATTATGTTTTTCACTTGAAAAGACTCCATGTTCTCTAGTCATGCCTATGAATTTAGTGCATGTAAGGAATTATATCGAACCGGATATGTAGACAACTATGTTAATCCTTATACTTCTCTAGATATACCTTTATTAATTATTTTGAGCTTTAAAATGAAACTAAATTTATGAGGTCTGTAAAACTTATTAATGGTAATTAATTTGGAACTTCTTAACTTTATTATTTTATTCAAATTTTAATCATATTTATGATTTTTGCTGTGTTACTCCCATGACAGTTGCAATATAAGTCTGCATGCACAATCCATTAACAGCTCTACTTTTTACTTTCTTCATTTTCTGAGACAAGCCTCGCTGAAACAGAAATTTGCCATACTTCACCTTCTTTGCTTCCCCTCTTCAAAAGGAATGTAGTACATACATAAGGATGTGGTAGAAAATCCTTTTTATTGCCAGTAAAATGTGGGAGGGATAGAATGGTTATACTGTATACGTCTACATAAATATTATTATATTATCCTCAAGTGCATGATCATATTTTAGTCATCCCTTCCATTCACCATCCATTTAGACCTTGCCTCATTTATTGCACAGGATCACTTAAAAATGAACTGCAGACAAAGACATTTTGGTATATTTTTTGAATGCTTGTCTTAGCAACTGAAAGAAAGACTTTTTTTTTTTAGTTAAAGTATGCTTCTTGTGTTTCAGATGTAATACAATTTTTTCCTGCTATTATTAGGAATTTAAAACTCTTTCAGTGCATACTCAGAACTCCCAGTATAAACAGCTGGAGATCTGTGCAATGAGGGGAAGCAGACTATTGAGTTGAGCTCAGCAGTGCATCTGAGAAAGGAGGGTTCTTCCCTAGAACTGATTTTTTTCCTCTGGCAGTAGGTAGTACAAAAAGAAGGGATGTCAAGGACTAAATACTCCAGACGCCCTGACTTGTGCTGCTATTTGCATATTTTACGCTCCATCAGTTTCTCTTCAAAAGAAAGAGGTATGCATTTATAATATGACATTTGGTTTAACTTGGTATTGTTTATATAAGCTAAAAGGAAAATTGATTAGCTTTCCAACTTTTTCCTTCTGCACCTCTGAAGAGATGTTTTTGGTCTCCTTTGATGTACTCTTACTCTGCATTTAATCAATGCTTCTGTATTCGCTTGGTCTTGTAGTTCTATCTTTTTAATCTTCGAGAGCCTCATCATGCTCAGTTCTTTTAAAGACCTCATGGAAAACACTGAAAAAAAGTCTTCTTGTAAACAATTCCACCATCATCTCATTGATTTTGTCTGCATTAAAATAATGATTTTTAAAATTTTCTTATGTTGCTGCCTCACCCTGTCCTTCTCTACTCCAGAGATGTACAGTGGTTTCCGTACACCCTCTGTCATTCTGTCTTCCAGATTGGTGTTCTAGTTAGTAATTAGTCCTTGTGTCCTCTAGTTCTATTTCCACTCTGCCTGATACAGTAGTACATTCTGCTCAAATTTATTCTGTGCCTGTTGTTTGTCCCATGATTATTTATGGGGTTGCATGATGAAACAGAAAGATCTATTTTAAAAGTATTCTGCCTTTACAGGGAAACTGGTTATTAACCTGAGAGTTATAACCTGTTTCCCCACAAACCTCTGCAGTGAGTGGAATTGTACCAGCACAACCAGGGGATAAACCAGCATGTTCAGGGGATGGAAACATGGCTGGGGACACAGGAGGCAGAATCTTCCTGAGAAAGCCACAGCTGCCAAGAGAAATGGCTGTGGGACAATGGTCTATTCCCTTGCCATCTCTCCTCAGATCTTTTACTTTAATGATTACATTTAGCTGACTTTCTGAAAGTTAAACACCCTCTCAGCTCATCTGTTTTGGAGTGATTTCCACCAGTCAGTATTAAGAGGTCCCCCCAGGACAGGAGAGTGAAAAACAACGGTGCTTATTGACTTCTTCATTTTGAAGGAGCTGAACTGTTTCCAGCAATTAAAGGTAATTTGAGTTTTCTGAGAAGTGTAAAAATTGGAGTAAGTAATAATAGTGTCTCTTATTTCCCAGCCCTGCAGGGACTGAGCTGTTGCTCACTGATAGCTCTCTTTTTTAACCTTTCTGTGACCTCCAAGGGATTTATGACTCATGGTCAGAGAAAACAGTGCTAATCTAGTGCCCTGCTTGGTCTCAGATGTCACCTTTCTGTGAATAAAATGTGTCATCTGCTCTTCTTTTAGGCCTCTGCTCCTTTGGAACACCATCATTCTCAGGAGAAGTGCAACATGGAGTGTTGGTATTGCTAGGAGACTTGTGGCAGGAATGTGAAGCCATGCATGCATAGAACTTGTTAAGCAGTTCAAGTTAACTAGGCATAAGTAGTTGGAAGCCAAGGACGTCAGATCCAGTCAGACAGAACCTCAGGGCAAGGAATGACAAGCAATGACATAAAGATGGCACCTTCTTACCTAGTTTTTGCCCTGAGCTATCTTTACAGTCTGTTTTACTGACAGAGTTACGTGTTTCATAAAATTATGCCAAACCTGTGTTGCTATGGGAGGAGCTGGCTCCTGTTCCACTGTAAGGATTGTGATTTGTCAGGAATTTTATATTTGGGGGGATGATGTAAGGTGCTTTAAACACTTGGGCTTGGTTTCCAATCTCACATTACTTACAAAGAATGGGTATTTTTCCTCATCAGTGGACAAACAAGACTGTGGTCTGTGGTTTCTCTCTTTTTTTTTT
>VZRN01006213.1:1914865-1925451 GCA_013397935.1 Dasyornis broadbenti
TTGGTTGATTGGTTGGTTGGTTTGCTTTGCTTTGTGTTTACTTATATTACCCACTGAGGGAAATAGACTTAAAAGCATGCTTAATTTTTTTTTCTCAGCATCTTTTTGGAGCTGATCCCAATGTGGCTCCATCTCAAATGTTTTTGCTGTTATTGCATATCAAAGTAAATGATTAGTAAATTTTAAGCTCTTTTGGGTGCTGCAAGACATCCCTCAATATCAGAGTGTGGGCTTGATATGAGAAAATAAAATGAGGTATTTTCACAGACTTTTTTTCAAGTTTATAGCAGGGTAAAATTTGATACTTACATGATATGACTATAGTTTGAAATTAGTTCAATCATGCAGTATTTGCCTTCTCCATTCTAAAGAATACAAGGGATTTTTCTTCTCTTATGTTTTGTTTCCTGGTTTCTTTTCTGTCATTGTGTTCATTCATATATATTCAAATAACAAATGAATTTGACAATTTCGGCTACTACAATCCATATGATGTGAAAAGTGTTCCGATATAACTTGGAGGAAACAAGAGAAAACCCCAAGAAAATAAGACAGAAAGATTACACCTTAGACGAAAGTCAGCTCCTGCAGGGCATTGTACCACTCCAACACATCCCTTATCTTTTGACAACAGCTCATGTGCCTTTCCATTAAATACCTGTTTTTTGTGAGTCCCAGAGCATTCACAGAAGTTTTGTTGTACAACTTCAAGTAATAAGAATAAGTGATACGGTGAGAGTCTCAGTACTTTTATGTTGTTTCGAGTTGTGAGGCTATTGGGTGACTAGTGCTTTCTAAAATGCAGATCTCTAGCTTAGTGCTGCAATTTGTAACATTTTATGTCTGAAGGCTTTATAAATGTAAAAGAAAAGCTAGCCACATTTTGAAACCAAGATTATAGAAAATTATTTTGAAATAATCTTCCCTAATGCATTTTATTCTTTCTGGTTATAGTGCCTATTATACTCTGAGCTCAGAAAGTACCTGGACATGTATGTAATTGAGACGTTAATCAGTAGTGCTACTTTACTCATGACCCACACATGCAAAAAGCTTGCTATTGGGGATCTAGAGCCTCTAAGATGAATGATGAAAAAAAAAAAGTGGTATTAAAAATACTGTGATTTACTTTTTTTTTTCCCTTTTGGATGAAACAAGAAAAACTAATACGGAAAATTTGATTTGATATTGGTGTCTTAGTGGTAGCTTGCCTTAATGCACGAGTTCAAAACGTAGTGTTATGATGAGGAAGTATGACCAGACCTATGCGGACAGTGATCAACAAATGATCAATGGTGAATATAAAGAATTGAAAAGAATGGGAAAGATGGCAAGTAGAAGAAAGCAAGATAAGTGTCTCTGTGGTAATCAGTTTTTAGAGATTTGCAATTTTAAAATTTTAACTGCTTTCTTAAGTGATATATGCAGTGTGGGAGATACAATTACATTGCTGCAAGCAAAGCTGCAGCAATATGTGCTTTAGACAAGTATTTAAAATGACAGTGGTGCATAGAAGAAACCTGACAAGTTGTGAAAATTGGAACTATATCGCTATATCACTCCTTCCATGATATTCTGGGAACTATGCTAAAAGGAAACAGGAGTAATCCTAATGAAACATGATCTCTTCACTGTGCCAAACTACTATAAACTGAATCTGACTGGCTGCTGCACTAGTGACATTTTTAAATCCAATTTAATGGATTCCAGCACTTGTCTGGGCAGCTGTTGAAACCTCCCATTGATTGCAACTTATGCCGTCTTTTTATCTGCCTGTTTTGCATTTTAATTATCATCTCCACCTTTTTACCTCTTGTGATCAGGTGTGTATCTAGCAAATATCTACTATGAAAATAATCCAAATAATGCATGTAATTTCCTGTAATGGTTCTATGCAACCTCCAGTTCACTTTAGGCTGCTGTTTCAGTTGATAACTAAATCACACTTCAGAGATAGAACTTGTTATTTATTTTCCATGTTTTCCAGGCTCAGTATACTCATTGCTCCTCACTGAGTTTTGACACTTAACTGCACTTCCTTTTAAATCTGTGATGTTCAAAACCCCCTTTCATGGACAGAACTTTTTTTTTCTTTACTGTCTTATTCATAAAAGAAAGTTGAAGTCTCAGCCCATAGTCTTCAAGAGAGCTGAGAAGCCAAACTTTTTCTTTTATCACTGTTTTTTATATAAACTCTTGAGTATGTCACTTAAGCTGCCCATGTCTAAGTTTAATGGTGTTTAAAATTAATACCATAATACTTAATTCACTGGATTATTGTGATCTAATTAATGAATCATTTGAAAAATCCTTTGAAGTTCCCATTTATAAGGTGCTTTATAAATATGCAGTAGTCATAAAAATAAATTTATTTTATTTCCTGGATTTCAGCCCAATATCATATGAATTTGGGAATACTACTTTGTTTTATTGTCCCCACACATAGTGTTTCCTTTTGTGGGTCATAACTAAGTTCTTTCACATCTCAGATCTACCTCTAAGTAACGATTGTTTCTTGTGCATAGATGTATCAAAGTGAATTTTAAAGATTTGTTATTCATATTCCATATGAACCACTGGAGTCCATATTTTAAAATAAGCCTCTTGAAAAATGTAGACTATTTTCCTTTCAACCTTGCCTGCAGTTTAGAAGTATGCACTGAAAATGTGCTGTTTACAGGTGAGGGATACTTCCTGCAGTGAGTCTTAAAGAGGCCTGAACATGTGGAGTGTTATTACTACTGTTTGGTACCATAAAATATTGCCCCCAGCACTGCAGGTGGGGTCTCACCAGAGCAGAGCAGAGGGTCAGAACCCCCTCCCTCGCCCTGCTGCCCACGCTGCTGTGGATGCAGCCCAGGATACATTTCGCTTTCTGGGCTGCGAGCGCACATTGCTAGGTCTTGCTCAGCTTTTCATCCACCAGCACCCCCAGCCCTTCCGGGCAGGGCTGCTCTCAATCCTTTCATCCCCCGGCATGTATTGACACCAGGGGTTGCCCTGCCTCAGGCGCAGGAGCTTGCACTTGGCCTTGTTAAACTTCATGAATTCACATGGATGTACTTGTCCAGCAAATTGTCCATTTCAATTTCCTTTTATATTAAAATCTTCTCCACTTTTGTATGTGACAAGAGTCTAGCCTCACAACATAAGCACATCTCATACATAAGTAAAATCATGGCTGTATTAAGTACGTTTAAGATCAGGACCCAAAAATGGCATATTCATCCTGTGTTAGGGCAAAATACTGCATTTTATTTATACCTTATTTAGACTTTCAGCTTGTATTAATTTCAGATTATTCCACTAGCAAGTTCATGAGAATGAAGAAGTAGGACGATTTAACAGCTGCAGTGGCTTTTCAGAAAATTGCCAAGTTATTGGCATCACTGACAATTTGCCTGGCTCTGTTACATCCAGTGTAAGATGACTAACTTCATTAAGGCTGAAATATTAGTGCAGGAGGGGCAGACAATTGAGGCTGTAGTTCTTTACACAACTTATTGGGTAAAGATGATTATTGCTTAATCATTTCTATTTATCAGTCCAGAAAGGATTAAGGAATATTTAATTGTCCATACAAATATAGTTGTCACCAATTTATGTGAGTTTATGAAACTAAAAGAACAGAATAGGCAGAACCTTTGTAATATGCCTGAGAACAATATTAGCATTACTCAAATTTAGGGAATAAAATGGGGAAATAGACTGCCAGAGAATAACTCTTGTAATACTACAGTAAGCGTTATTCTGCATGTCGTTCACATGCCTTTACAAATATTGGAATCACAGCATTTGCAAACTTTAATTATATCCTCACTGCTCCACCGAGAGTTAACATTTTTAACCCTGATGAAATGAAAAGTCGTGTAGCAGTATTTTTTATATAGAATTTCAACCATCTCCTAATCTTGGAAAAAAACCCAAACCAACCAGAACATAGTCTTTTTTTCTATATTTATATTTAATTTGCAGTAGTACCTCAGGCATTTTAAACATTTACTTATGTAACCATATAAAACACTGAGATAAGTTTATAACATGATCAAAATAAGTATGAATTCATGAAGTCTAAAATTTAGGAAGCATTTTATAACAGATGAGAATAAACTCTAAAATCTAGCTTTTTATCTTTAACTATGTAGTCTCAGCTAAGATATAGCTACTTTCAGGTGTAATTTGGTTTTATAGTAGGAATATAATTGTTTTTGGCATGGGGTTCATATGATAGTTTCACATGTTGTTGTTGAAGGAATATATGTGATATTAGAGTTTTGAATATTTCTCTCAGTTTCCTGTAATTAAGGAAGCAACCAGTCAAAGAATAAACAAGAGATTGATTTTGTTGTATCAAGGCTCTGATTTCTGAAAGTGCTTATATAGCAACATCTCTAATGGGTGCTGATGGCTGGGTCTAGGCAAAAGCATCTGTTTTCAAAATTCTGACCGTGATTAATTCTGTGAAAGCCCATAGGGACTGAGAGACATTAGAGATCCTGTAGTGTGAACCTTGATGTTTTGCACTTCTTTCTTCTAATAGCTCTACATTAAATACAAAGGATTTTTTAAAATGGAAAAAAACCTGTTGAAGCGGTGATAGATATTAAAAAAAATAGACAACATGAGGAAACACTGTGTAATTGGTAGTTTAATTTCTAAGTCTTTCTGCTCTGTTTTTATTATTCTCTGTATTTAAATATTAATAGAGTCAGTGCTACTTAAGCAAAGTCATTCATATCATCTCACTAGCCTACATGGAATCAAGGCAGAATGAACTTCAGCTCTCCAAGTGAGCAGGAGATAACAATGCAGCATGACACAGAAATGATTGAATTTGCCAGCAGTGTTTGTGCAATGCTTGCTAATTTACAAGGGCATTTTCAAGTGATTCAGTGGCTGGGATTCCTTGGGGGCAGTTCTCTTGGGCACTGAAACTGAATCAACGTTTAAATGGTTTTACTTTTACAGTAGCTTAGAAAATAAGTAAATAGATTTTTTTCATAATTAATACAGCAACTGCAAATCATGCAAGGATCACTTGCTTTTCAAAAGGAGAGAAAACTGTTCTCATTTGGCAGGGCATTTTGCACTGTGTTTGTTAAAACTGTGAAGAAATGTAAAATGCAGGTTGCTGGAATAAAACGAGTCCAAGTACTCACTGATCTGGATGAATTAACTCCCCCTTTAGTAAATAATGGATCTGCTGTGCAGGAAATAAATCGAGCTATAATTCAGAGATCTGAATTCTCCGTGTTTTGCCACTGATGTGCCTGTGCCAAGGCATTCCTCCTTTCCCTGCTTGAGGTCTGCTTTGGCTGGAAACAGTAAAGGCAATGACCCCTTTCAGAAGAACATCCAAGTAAATAATTTTGAAGTCACAGTGTGTTATTTCCATCCTTGAGTTATAACTGTAACCTCCAGGAACTCTTATTGTTATTTTCCTTTGTAACATCCCCAATATGTTTTAAAATATGATTATTAATGTTTTGCTTCAGTGCCCACGTTTCAGTAGAAGAGCGTATGGAGGATTGCTTTGCTCCTGTATATGTACTTTTTCTGTGTACTTGCAGGCTGCTAGACATTTGCCATGTTGGTGCACTAAATACCCATGCTCCCTTGAATGCTGTAAAATCTAATGAAGCCAGAATTTGAGGGATAGATGTCTCTTTTCATAACAGGAAGGAGGGTGACATTTTGGCAAAAACAAAGTGTGAGCAAGAGACAATTCTCCTGTTCTTGCCTTCATGATTTCCTCTGTTATTGGAAGTCTAGACAAAGTCAAATCAAAAGTCTTTTTTAATTAGACAATGACTTTGGTAACTTGTTGGCTTTGGTGAAACTGCTTAGACTTCATCTTTGCTAGTTTTCACACATGGGTCTATATTAACTCTTATTTTTTAAAAAATATTTTCCCACTTTACATAAGATAATGTTCTAAATAGCATATTTATGGAGTAGTTGATGATTTAAATGTTTTTCCCTTACAAAATCTCTGCAAGGAAAGTTATAAAATTCAATTCTAAAAGACTCTAGGGAGATAGAAACCCCAAAATGGCAATCCTTTGTAATCAAAATGAGGAAAATATATTTTTCTCTTTGGCTTCTTTTCTAATGAACTCTTGAGATTTTAAACATTGCAAAAGGGGTTCCTGGAACAAGCAGAGTTGGCGATTGCCTAAAGAAGCACACTGGAGAATTCAGAAAAACAGTGATGCTTCCTCTGTGTCACATATAGCAAAACATTAGAAAGTTAAGTCGTTGTTCTTGCTAAAGAAATAGTTCAGGTTCTAGGGTGTGAAGACTGTTGCTAGACTCTTGGTGTTATTGCCTATTTTAGATGCCCTACCAATTCCTTGAATTTTCCTTGACTGCCCTAATTGTGAAGTAAAGAAAAATTCTCACAGGTTCCTTTGGCTGAATCTGCATCAGGCCCCTCAGCTTCTGCCAGTTTAAATACTTTTAAACTTTACAGGTTTACCTAATGAAGCTCCTTCCCCAAATCTGTGTCCTTGAAACCATTCAGTAGTGAAATTTCTAATTGTACTAAAGTTTTGAAACAACAGGCAACTTCTGTCTCTGAACTAATGCTTCTCTTTGCAAGGCTGTTATCTAGAGAAATGCTGCAAGATTTTAATTTTTTTGAAGCTTTTTTGCACATACTTATTAAGATATGGGTTTTGGGTAGTTGGTTTGGGATTTTTTGGTTGCCTTTTTTTGCATTTAGACGAAGTCATTCAGTTCATCTCCTTGTAGAAATAACTCAAGTAAAACTTAAAAACTGAAAGGACTTCTGGGAATTGAGTAGCACTGATGATTAATGGCCTGCTGCCTCTGAAAACTGCAAGTCAGATATAAAATTTCTTTGATAACAAAACTGGAATTTCATATTTTAGTTCACATACATATTCAAACTTCTATTACTAGATGTGTGTGCTTTCTTCCTGGCATGTATGTGAACTTTCCCTTGAAATTTTTGGTAATTTCTAAAACGTTTTCAATTAAAAGGATTATATTGTAATTTCTACTGCTGTAACAGCCTTTGGAGCTTATGAAATGACACTGGATTTGACAGCAAACTCAGATACAGTGGCTAGATATATCCACAAAGGTTAAGATTCAAATCAGAGTGTGTCAGTCAAGTTTGGGGAGCTAGTGGTAAATATATTGAACTAAACTCAGAAAGAAGTTGGTTTAAAACCAGCTAATGCTTCCCAGGAATAATTATGAAGTTTGAGAATACAATTAAGGGTAGAGCTCCTGAAGTCTGGCTTGGCTGCAAAGTCTGTGTAAAAACATAACCCTTTTTAATTTTTCTCTTTTTTTCTATCCTTATCTCCTATTCTATTAGCATTCAAGTGAATTTCATTAGATCTGTACTTCGGAACCTACTTTTATTTATTTCAGGTTTATAAAAGCATATTATTTATTATATAGTGTATAGTATGTAGTATGTAGTATGTAGTATATAGTATATAGTATGTAGTATATATTATTGTTTATATTTTTATTGTTCATATTATTTATTGTTCATTTTATATATTTATATATTTATATATTATATAAAACCTATTTCAGTGTTTGGTTTTAGAGGCACAGTGTGAGAACCATCATATTTGGACTTATGGAAATACTTCCATATGAATTATAACTGGAGATCTCTACCCAGGCAAATGGCTGCAACTGTCCTCTCTGACACAAGATATTTCTCTCTGTTGGAGGTTATTGCTAGGTATCTTTCATAGTAATGAGAATTTTGAAAATACTCAAACAATTAGGGGATATGTGGCAGCAGTGTGTGATCATAATTAGTGGCTAATTTCTTTCATTTTGAAGATGCTGCTCTATAAAATAATGGGGAAACTGTGCTGGCTTCAGGGCAATCTACTCTGCAGCAGTGTACGACTGGTCACTAACCAGGAGTGACACCAGGCAGAACCATGCCTTAGAGTTTTTATCCACATCATTAAACAACTGGAGTTTTGCCCAAAAGTTAGAGCAGAAGACTGATGCTGGAGAGTTTGGGTCATAGATGTGCTCTTGATTTTTTTCCTGGGATTAAACAAATCATCTTGTCTCTGTCCTCACTTTTAAGGTTAATTTTGGGGTAAGATTCTTTCAGCATTACCACCATGATTTGGACTTGCAGATGTTACTGCTAGATATGAAATACCTATAATGAAAGATATCATAGTTCACTTTTGCATAAGAAACATTGAGTGTAAAGTATACACTAGCCTTGATTAAGTGGATTAGCCTTCAATCAGTAATACCTACCCGTTATTGTTCAGGTAGACCTAGGAATATGTTTCATCTGTCTCCAACTCAGGTTAACAATTTAGACTTACATCTTTCCTCAACTGATATATTTGCTGTTTTGTCTCATAATTGCAAAAAGTATGGAGAATAGTTCTCCCCAATCTTCTTTTCTTTTTACGTGAGTCATTGAGATTAGCCGATTTATAGAGATCAGTCAGCTATTTGTTTGTATTTTCAGAATCCCCATTCTATCCCCATTATATCTTTCTCATTAAGCCCTATCCCCATAGGCCTTAATGAGAAAGAAAACACTCCTGGCTTTAGAGTTCAGGGAGGGCACAAGGCAGTTTTTGTGAACCTTGTTGCAGCTCATTACTTTTAAACAATAGAAACAAGGGGGAGGGTGGTTTATTGAACACTAGATATATACCAGATCTATCAGTCTGGCTTTGACTTTGGAACCATGAAGAAGAACATTCACTCAGATCGTTCAGCCCAGATTTTACACTAGCCTCAAATGTGCTGAGTCAAGACAGGAGCTGAGCAAGCTTGACAAGAGCAGTCATGTGGAGCAGAGTTTATTGCTAAGACTCAGACACTTCCAAACCACAGTCTTACATACCCAGAGCAATGTAAGATACACAGCCAATTCTCTCTGCTAGGCTCCTTGGAAAATCTTAGCTTTAATGTAATTAAACAGCATAGTGAGCTCCATTCGCCTTGATGGTGCGAGTCTCATGCACCTTGCTGACAGTTTCACTGTGTTGCTGCATTATGTCTCTACTTTGATTAGGCCCAGATACATTTAATTAGCAGGTTGTTTGATCAATTAGATAATGAACCCTAAAGTCACCTTCTTGCTTAGATGTGCTTTGAACAATAATTTTAATCTTAGTGACAGATCCTCGAGACAGAAAAGAGAAGAAACCAATGTAATTAAGATGTGAGCGCACAAAAATACCTTTATGACTCTGTAACATGAAACTAAAAATACTTTGAACTCTAAAACATAGAAGACATTGAGTTCAATGAATGCAAACTCTAAAGTTTTCAATTGAGTTATCATTTGATCATGTCTATGATGAATAGGAGAAAGATATTTGAAAGTGTCTTTGCTCCCACTTCATTGATTTCTCTAACACCAGAGTTAGGCTAATAGCGAGACAAACTTTAGTATAGTTTAGTGCTTATGTAGCACTGTCATAAAATGCTCCTGAGTTTGTCATGGATAGTAAGTTGTAGGTGAAAAGCCAAGAACAAGAAAAAAAAACCCAACCAACCAATCCATGACCATTGACTAGAAAACTTACTAGCCGACTTCTGACACATTGGGATGGAAACAGATGGAAGCTCCCCTTCAGAAAATCTGAAATTGCCTCAACTCTGTTGAATATTTGGAATTTGGAAAAAGGATGGACCAAGGTTCATCTTGGCTTGTGGGATTATGAGAAGGCCACATTATGCCATGCAATAAAAATAAATGCTAGGGGGAAAAAGTGAGCTATTTTCAGGGATTGACTTCTCTCGCTGTCTTTAAGTTTTGCTCTGCTTCTGTATGTATGCTTTGGAATTTCAGCTTCTTCATCTGGAAGATGTTCTACTATACTGAATCTTGGGGTATAAGTAAAGAATTAGTGTTTAATGCCAAATAATTTACAGTGTCAATTAATGTGTCAATGCTTTAATAGCTACAGTAACTATATCAAGGACTCAAACACTGATCAAATTCCTGTGCTGGCACCAAAATTTTGGCCAAATACATAAACAAGGGAGAAAGAAAGCTTCTTTTTTTCAGCTGTTCAAAGTTATTTAAGAAGTAGAAACTTAATCTAGAGCATATTGGAAAGAAACCCAAGAATTTCTATGTATGCATAACAAATGTATGCACACATTCGAATATGTGTGTCTATAGCATTCTTGTGTCAAATATCTCTATTTATTGCATTTTCTTGTCATGATTGTTAACTTTGAAGAATGCTTAGCAGGTAAAGGTATTAACTGTTTTCTATTAATCTCATTTTACTATGTAGCATTGGCAGTATGTAAGCTGTTCAAAATCAGAAAAATAAAAAGTATTTCTGTCTGCATTACTGGTGAATAGAGAGGAATCCTATTATTATTTAGGTGTTTTGTTTGTACTGTGGTAGTGCATGGTGTATTGTCTAGTAGGGTTCCACTTGATAGAATTTTTCTTTCAGTCTTCTTGATCATCTGTGGAATTGTTTATTATTTTTCTCTGTTACTGGAAAACACCTCCAGTGACTCAACAAAATTATACACTGTTTGAATTAAGAGAGAGCTCTTGAAGTTTGGGGTCTTTTTTTTTTTTT
>VZRN01006213.1:1925495-2057823 GCA_013397935.1 Dasyornis broadbenti
AAGGAAATTAATGCAACTAGCTGGTACCAGCAACTTTAAAACATCCCACTCGAAATGCAGATATCAATCCAGTAAGAGCGGGGTTAATTATGTTCTCTTGGCTCCACCGCCATCAATGCTAAGTATTTAAGAGTTTGTGGGATATGTTCTCCATTTTCTGTGTTTTAGTCACAAAGTTGTTTTCCTATTTAAATCCCAAATTCTTGCAGAAGAGCAAAACAGTAAATATCCTCATGTCTAACAAAGTCCATTTTGTGTTTGTTCTTTCCATTTTCTTCTGATATCAATGTGCTACCCTCTTTTTCATTTCAATACGTGGTGTCTCTCACTTAGAACAATTAGTCCTTGAGAAGATCTGATCAACATATTTCTTATAATGTATGATACTGTTAATATTTCTGGTCTCCAAGTACCTAACAGGAACACAAAAATAGTCTTTCGAAGTCAGACCAAAGGTTCATGTACTTCAATATATTTTTCCTGTAGTAGCACACAATAGATATATAGGAAAGATTCTAGGAAAAGAACAAAAGCATAATAATAATAGTAGTAATATATTTATTTAGTCTCTGGTATTTTCAACTTAAAACTTTGATGAGATATTATTTTTGTGTTACTCTTGATAACTTGTCATTCTGCTAGCTTGTCTCTTCAGTTCTTATTGCAAGGTCACCCAGGTGACCAGGCTTTTATCGTGATGAATGCCTCAACATAAGGGTGGTGATACCGGCCCAGGTATTCTTCTTTCTGTGAGGACTTATATGAACACACCAAAGACCTAGAGCTTGTCAACTGTTTATGCTTCCTCCCTAGCTAGGTATTCATCAGGCTCTGACTCTTTTCAATTCAGATTAACTTCTGAGCCTGCAGCATATTTATATCTAATAAATCATGTTGGTTTACTCTTCCAAATACTTGTCTAGCATCCATTTGTATAAATACATGCTTTCTGAAAAAGTAGTTATTTTTATGTACTGATACATACACTTTTTACCTTCTAATGCTTGTATCAAGAGATGCATAGAGTGATCCACTGTTACATCTCAGTGATCCTCTGCACAGCTGTTTCCCTGCATTTCAGAATGCATTTGTCTGAATTGTCCTTGCCATCCTGCTGACCACCCCATTCTTCCTGCATGTGCCTATCCCTATCCCTTGCTGCAGTAAAACGCTTTGGGTGATGAAAGTCATTACCTCAAAAATAAATAAGAGGAAAAAGAATTAATTGCAGAATAAACTTCACAAATTCCATTTGTGCTAGGAAGTCTAAAATACTGTTTCAAGCAATCTAAAGTGAGACAAATAAATAAAACATTAAGATTCCTGAGCTGCTCTGGAAACCTGTATTCCTTCTGACATAACCCTAGGTGCAAAAATGGGCAACTAGAATGAGGTTTACACAAATTGCCTTGTGCTCTCCCTTAACTCTAAAGCCAGTAGTGTTTTCTTTTTCATCATCGTATCAGCTTAAGCTACACTTATAGAACTTCAAAGGAACATGTTCCAGGACCACCAGGTCCCTTACTCTGCAGCAGGCAGAGAGATGGTCTTAGATAATGTCTCTAAATAGGGCTGATATGCTTTTTGGACTTACCTACTCCACTGGAAACTCTGACAAATTTATCTTATTGCCAAGGATTTTGTGAAAAAAATAATGTCTTGTAAAACTCCTGACCAGTCTTATTATTCAGCCCACTAAGCATAAAATCAAATCTAGGAGGTGGCCATTAACTCTCAGGGAACTCTGGCTTTATTTTATTAAAAACAGGAAAAAAAAACCAAACCAGTGGATATTTACACATGGACTGTAGCAATTTCTGCAGCAAATTCCAGTATATACATGTGGCCAGTAGTCATTTTAAAGAGCAGAAAGTATCATGTCTGACTGCAGGATGGTAAGATAATTTGACACTTAAAAATAAAATCTCATAAATTGTAAGAATTGTCAATAGCAGCACAATGACTCACCAAAGCAGGTAACTCATTATCATGACCTAAATATAAAAGTAGGAATGGCTCTGTTAAAAAGAAAAGATTAAAGTATCCTGAAGAAGGAAAATTACCAGCAGCTAAGTTTGAGAAGGTCTATATAGAAACATTCATGTTTTTAAATGTTAAGCTAATTCATTACTTTTCATGCAATAATACAGTCTAACCGCAGGAAATACATTAATTTTGAACTCTGCTTTGTGTATAAAGAATCCTGGGAAACGTGCCTGCTCACACAGTGTTACTAATAATAGCATAAATTATTAAAGCTGACAGAATTTTTATAGCTAATGCATGTGTGCTTTGCACTCTGCGCTTTCTTCAGCTGGGACAATGAATAAACACCAATAAGGTTTTGTCTCTGCAGTTCATGTGCCAACACAATGATGTTATTTGTGATAGTAGCTCTGCAGGAAAATGTTAAAATATAAAGAAAAAAGGTGAAAAAGAGGCAAATAATCCCCTGTGTTTAAATTAAATTTTCTGTTGACAGTACATTCTTGTAATAGTTCTTCCTTTAGTGGAAAATATAAATAACTAAAAAATACACATTTAAATATGTGTCCAATGGTTTTGATAATCTCATTATTAAGACTGAAATTGCTCTTTATGATCTTTCTAGTAAACAAAAATTAATTTTTTTCTATGTGGGAAGAAAACCTATATTTTTGATCTTCAGTTTTAGAGAGATTTATGAAAACAAGTAATAAAAAAAAATGCTTTGTCTTTGAGCTCAAAAGAAAGGGAACTAGCAGATATAAAAAATAATTTTGTCAATAATTTCTGTATCTTGCTACGTTTTTGAATGTTTAAAACATATTTGTAGCCACCATCAATAAAACAAATTTAAAATACATTTTGAGCATGCTATGTTCAGGCACTTGAGTTTGCTTTCTATGAGTCAGCTTTAGAACAATTAAAAGCATAGTATTTGGGAAATGGGCATTGATTTTAATGACGTCAAGCTGGCTGGGACAAAAGTAAATTTGTAGAAATGCTAGGTAAGTTGGAAAATATAGAGACTGACAGCTGTGGTCTAAAGAATTTTGTAACAGTTTTCTGCATTTCTTGTATATCATATTTTGCTGAATATTTCTAATTCTTTTTAAAGGATATTGCTGATGCAAATGAAGTTACAGTGGATTCACACATGTTTTATCATTATGCATATACATACTTACTTTTAAGTGTGGTGCAGAAGGAAATGCCGTAGATTTATTTTTGAACTGTGGTCACGGGAGTTTTAATTGCTTCTTTATGTGAAAAGCTTTTCATCAACAACTTTGGAATATGCCTTGTCCTCTAATTACTCTTTTTGCAAAAATTGTCCATGCTCAGAGTTTCTCTGACTGCCTTTTTCCTCATTACTCTCTGCCCACTTTTAGAGTATGAATAGCTATCAGTACGTGATTTTTCTTTCATATCCTGCCAAGGGAGGTCTCTACTGTGCACAGCAATGTGTTGGTGATTTAAACGAATCCTTCTCTGCAGGAAGCAATAACACTAGAAATGATTTAAACAAAACCTAAAATGTCACCTTAGACTAATGAAATTCCTTCATCAAGCAACACAGAGTTGACACTTCTGTGAGATCCTTTAAAACTCGGATTAAAAAGAGAAAATTAAACTTGAAATGACAGGAAACAAAACCAGCTCTGTTTCCCCTGGAAATAGTTGAGAACAGTATGTTGATTATTCTCAGACAAGCTGATTTCACAGGCAGTGACCCTAACTCAGCATAAAGAATGGCAAACGACATGGCTTAGGATGGCTGGCAATGTTATCTGTTGTTCGTCATTTAAACAATGAAATAGCCGTCTGTCTTGGAGCTGGCCCATCTATGGCTTCGCTCATATGTCCCCTCATATGCAGGGAGACAGCTGAGGAGCTGCCTTACTGGCTCAACCTAGAGTCTATTTTCATCCCTTTTCCCCATTCCTGAGAGTGGGCAGTACAAGTGCTCTAGTGGAAAATATAGAATTCCTTGACAGATGGCAGTTATAAAATAACCTGTGTGTAAGGGAGTTTTCTTTTAAACTCATCTCAATAAATGTATCAATGCCTGCTTGGAATTGCAGGGTTTTGTAGCTCTTTTATTCAGTTCAATAAAGTTGTGGGTTTAAGCCTCTTGATACTTGCAACACCAACAAACACCCCTTGACCCCCACATTTAAATCTAGGTAAGCCTCTACCCCTGGTGGTACCTCTTGGTGGCGATTAGCAGAGACCAGCTGCTTTTTCTGGGGAGGGCATGAGTGTTTATAGAGGTTCCTTGGTTTTAGTGGAGCACTGATGTGAGAGCATAGGACTGGGGAACTGTTTCTATGAGCTGCAGCTTTCCTGAATAAGGACTTTTACGTGTCCTATATGGACACTCCGGTAACACTTAACAACACTACATTTGGCTGCACAAGACTGCAAAAAATAGACATTCATAACATTTAGGCTGAATCCTGAGGTTGGAATCTTCAGCTTCTTTGACGATCAGTTAGAAATGGGAACTTAACTCAGGTAGTCCCTGCACACACTATCATTTCGCTCTCAGCTGCTCAGCTGCGTGTGAGAGTTTAGATGTAATTTTGCCTTGGGCCCAGAGCCAATCCCTGCAACACTGAAAGAAGTGATAGTTCAGGGCTGCTCTTTTACTTCTTTTCATCACTGCCGAGTGTTTTACTTTCCTCATATCAGAAAGAAACCCATCATGCAGTGTGTGGGCTGTCAGCAGCTCCCTCGCACTCTCATTTTCTGCTGCAGTACAGCCCGATGGGGACTGCTGACCATCCACGACGTTTCCGCACCCCGGCTGCTCTGCCCCCAGCTTTGCAGCCTCCTTTGCCTGCAGTGGATGCCCATAAATTCCCCCTGCAGACACGGCACTGCACGCAGTGTGATCAGCACGGCAGCAGCTGCAGTTATAGAGAGAGATGTCTGCTTCCTGCAGGGAGAGATTTTACCATTTTGGATCAGGTCACACAACCATGACGTTCAGCATCTTGCTTTAAGCAATGGCCAATACCTGATGTTTTAAATGAAGCTGAAAGCACCTAACAGTGTAGCTGGAGAATTGTGTATGGCAGAAGGGAAGAGTTTATTTTGCTGGCTCTGGGTGCCTGTGGAATGAAAACCCAGCTACTTCTATAATAAACCATAAAGCCATGAACCTCTTCTGTGTCTGGAGCTGGACTTAGGAATACTTTAGTAATAATGACAAACTGTCTTTAATTGGTCTGGGAAAAAAAACATAGAGCCAGAGATGACATCTGCAGCACAGACTTGGTGAAAAAGGTATTTTCTATCTATCTAAATTTGCAGGCAAGTTGGAATTTTCCTGGCCAAACTAACAAACCATTAAGTGACATGCTGCTAAACCTAGCACACTGTGCTGTTAACACTGGTTCATTATATTTTATTGCTGATTTCAAGGCTGCTGGTATGGAACACTGTGTTCAGATAAAGCTCCTCTGAAGCACCAATGTGAAATAGGGGAACCCTGATAACTATGTACAAATTAAGGTAAATTTAATGGATTATAAAAGCACAGTCCATCCACAGCTGTTTTTAGAAACTGATAGTGATTTCCCTGTTCTAGTAATCAGGTAATTTTAAAGCCTGTGATCTTTGCTGATTTTTATTGGTTGCGATCATTTTGATTGAATTGTTTATGCTGACAGTGATAATAAGACTGAAATGCTCTGTTTAATGTAATTTGATTTTCAAGGTTTCAGAAGGACTAAAACCATGGGTAACAAATTTTTAGATTAAATCTTTGATGATGCAGAGTTTCAAGAGGTCATCTTAGTGCATGCTGAATCCTAGCTGCAGTGAGCTGTACATCTCTGCTATGCTGCTGGATGTGTTTTCAAACCTAATAACATCTAATCCAGCACCTATAGTATTTTATTGATATAAGAGTACCAATTGCACCATAAAAACTGTTTTTTTACAAGAAAAAATCTGAAGACAAAATGTTGTCTTCAACAAAGAAAGATTTCCCAAGTGAATCCATCCTAGAAAAGTTGGGGTGAATTTTAGATGGTCTACACAGATCTGTTCCTGTGTTGGCAGACTTGTTTACCTGTGCTGGTAAGTACAAAGGATAAACTAGAACTGAAAATGTAATGGAATTAAAACACTGAGCTATCAATTCTACTTTTTTTTTTTAAAGCAAAATTTTAGTCACATAAGAAAATATATTTGCCAATTCAACAGGACACATTTGAAGGGGATTTCAAAAAATTCTGGGGACTGGAATGTAATTCTCTCATGTTTGTGTCTGGTCCAATACAGACACCACTAATTAAGGGAATGCTCTTTTAGTTCACTGTGCAGAGATTAGCTTCATCTCAGTGAAGGCAAAATCTTGGATCCTGATTTAAAAATAGGTATTGCAGACATTCCACAGAGGAAAGCTCTTTGAAATGTCTCCTTGGGTACATGCAGTTCCCTGCATTTGTGCTTAGTAGTAGAGCATAATTAGATTTCAAATTAATGGATCATGTGACTAGTCTCAAACAAGGCTAGGCTAGGGTGAGTCAGTAGGCAAGTGAGTTAATTTCCACCTTTGAGACTTTAATTCTAGTGCCTATCTCTTTTTTAAGTATGTGTCTCTATGAAATAAGTGTGTTTTGGTATGTTTATGTATTCACCTCTCAACTAACAACAGAATAGGCAGTCAATTGGGCTAACATCCTCGGCAGGATGAAACAGCACTTGTAAATGCCGTGATTTGTCTGGAACCCCACACTGCAAACAAGTATCTGAGGAACTGATCCTAGCAGCTTTAAGGCATGATTATTCTATGAAATAGAAAATGGTAACGAAGACACTCATCTTCCCATTTCATTACCTCTCCCCAGAAGCAATTCAGTTTCATTTGCATGGCACAATATTCAGGTTGTTGAATCCTAGTCTCCCAGGACTGTCTCAAAGGACTGGTAATGGTTTCAGATCCTCTATATAAACATCCTCTACGTACTATAATTCTGCACTTTCTCAGCTCCATCATTGTTTCTTATTTCTATCTGGAGTGCAGGCACTAGTGAGAACATAATAAGGTGTGGATGACACTAAATTAGGGATAGAGGACATCACAAGATGGCTGTCTTTCTAACTTAGACATAGGTGATCTCAACTGAACCCAACAGAAGAAGGCTTTTAAACTCCAGGAAAATTACATCAAATAATGCAAAAATAAGCTGCAAAGGGTAGCTCTGGCTCAGATCCTCAAAATCAAGTAGATACCTTACTCCTACTTTAGGAATTAAGGATTTGATTATCATGAAGCGTGCTGGCTTCAGTCCTTTCAATCTCCATGTATTTGTGCGTATCTCTAAATGACTCACAAGAAAATACGTATGAGTGAGAGAGGATCAGATGTAGCATTTAACAGGGATGAAAAGAATAGAGATCTAAAAACTGAACAGGACTGCATTTCTTTTCTTCTAAAAACATATGGAGTGTAATGAACCTCTTGTGGAAAGAAAGTGTTTTTCTAATTATTTTACTGGGGCCAGAATTTCCTCCCCAGAACCTAATTAAAATTATTTCTTTTAGATAGTGGTTGGGGGTTATCTTGTAGGGTGGATAAAACTCTCTTGTAAAGTCTGTAGAAATTAAATTCTTTAGATTTTTATCCCCAGGCTCTGCAAAAAGTATTTCCAGGCTTTTGAATAGTTTATTATCATCAAAACCGCTGTGTACATTTCAGACTATTGCATAACACTATTATTCAGTAAGTCCTGTTGGCAGCAGTTTTGGATGGGGGAAGGAGATGAAATAAAAAATTAAAAAAAAACCCAAAAAACAAAACAAAACAAAAAAACCATTAAAAGGCAGCTTATTAAGAAGATATGTTTTCTAATTATTTTTTTTTCTGACAAGCCCTATGTTTTTTGCATTATTTACCCGTTTAACATTTAAGTTATATCAGATGGGCAGAAGCATAATTGACCATAAATCAATTATTCTATTTCATTTATAATTACAAAAGAGTATTTTTCATGTTTAGTTTTCTGGTGTGCAACCTTTTCAGTTGGTTTTTCACACCACATGAGTCAGTGGCACTAATGAGCCAGATATGGTTGTAGTAATTAGCTGAAATTAGCTTCTTGATTTTTTACCCCCCTGTGATTTCTTTTTATTTATGTTTTTTAATCTGACCCTTTATTGAGAAAGACTGAATAAGTCTATGATCTTGAGTCAGGAAGCTCCTCTGCTGAGTTTCAAGATCAAATAAGCTTTAGCTCAGACTGAGTAATGACCCCAACAGCATCTTTCAGCAGCAGGGTGTAAATTTATAATCTTCAGTATTGCAGCACAAAAGTTCTGCTACATGTATTACAGGAATTACCCCATTAGCTGTGGCACAGGACATAGTTTTCTTCAACTAAGAGTTGCAGCTGATGGCAAATATCACATACACAACTCAGCTTTTCGTGAATGAACAAGGGACAGAGTAAAAAAATTCCTAAACTGCTTACAAAAGCCAAGTTTTAATTCTGTTTTTCTATAACAGGTTTAAGATTAACTTGTGAAGACTGATCTTTTAGATACATTAGGTATCTGATGCTACATGTAGGCAAAGAAGTATAGGTGGAAAAAACCCCTGAAAGACTGGTTTGGACAAGTGCTACTTCCAATTCCAGCAAACCTAGAGTTCTAACCTATTAAGTGAGTATGAATTTTCCTATACCAACATTTTGAGTGATACTGTAAAGTAAATCAAAATTGCACTTTTAAATGCATTTCGGGCAATACACTACAGATCTTAAACTACAGAACAATTTTTGAAGTGCGCTCTCTTGACATAGCCTTTTTGCATTTTCCAAATTTTGCAGCCAGCTGCTTTATTAACAAGAAAAAAATAAGTAGCTCATACTTGTGAGTAAGAAAGGAATCAGCACCAAAGATCATGGGTACTTTTTTCTTATGCAGCCCTGATAGTTTTATACATTTTTTTCTAACTCAACTGAAGTGCTGTGGGGCCTCACTAAGATCAAACATTCAAAATAATGGAAGGCTGTGATCTTCTCCAATATACATTGTTAACTCATGTTTGAGATAGATCTGTAACTTTAAACAGAAAGGTGATACTTTTGCGTATTGCATAAGAGAATGTGCTAATGGTAAGGGATAGGACATCTGCCTGAAGGGACAAGTGGGAAACAGCAATGCCATGGAAACATTCCAACTTCTCTTCTGAAGTCCTCTTAATCACTTCATTGGTCAATGGCACAGGAGTTATCCTTGAGTGAGGTGACTGGGCAAATAGGGGAGATACAGTGATTAGTTTAGTTTCTGCAGTTCAAAATAGCTGATCATTTAGTACCTGTTGCTGAAAGTATATCTAAGGTGGATTTAATACTATTGTGAAAACAGCATTGCATAGACTGAAAATGAAAGCTTGAGCTTCGGACTTTTGATTCTGAATTTGTTTGTCAATTTTGGCATGGCTTTGGTAAGTCATAATTCATCAGGAGAGGAGTGAAAATGGCATTTAAATTTAAATACTTATAATCTAAACCTTTTAATGTCTTCATTCCAGAGGAAAGACTCTCATGCATATCAAACACTGAATTCCTCATAACCATCTACTAGGGACCTCCCCTTGTTTATTCCTTGTGACAGAAATCCAATTGTCATTGCAAAGGACAGAGATACAAATTGTTGTAGAAGATCTTTATGATCCTGCTGTTGATTAAGTTGAATCATTTTTGAGAAATACTGCATTAAATATAATTTTCATAATAACATAATGAACTAATTGCCAGGGAAATATTAAAAAAACTAATTTTCATTCTTGCTCATTAACAGTGAACAAAGAGAGATGGTATCCTTTGTTGTTGTTGTTGTTGTTGTTGTTGTTGTTGCTTTTCTTAAGTGCGTGTACATTCGCCTGCAGTTATGTGAACCAGCACTTGGATAAAAATGTTGGATCAGAAGTCTGAGAAACTATTTAAATGGATGCAGTGAAACAGAGCCTGTGCCAGCGAAGCTACACTGATTTATACAAGTTGTGGATCTGGCCTGTGAATTTTATTTTTGACAGTAACCACTATTACAGCACAGTCAGGACTTTCTGCAGGCATTCTTCATGACACAGAGCACTGGCTCAGCATCCATAACTAATTTGGTGTTGAATGAAGTGATCGCTATGAACTGAATTGATATTGAAACTTCCCATTGAGAGAACATTCAAAAAATAGCAAAATTCAGCATGTGTTCAGAAAAAAAGCACCTTTTTCTCAGGGGAATTAAACGTCAGGTCATTTTAGTTGAAGTGTGAAGTACGGATCTTTGAATTTTATTCATGTTTTTGATGATTGTGCCAGCATATAATGGGCAGAGTGGCGTGGGCAAGGATCACTGGATTGTAAATGGAATTGGTCATTATTCCTTGCAGTCTGCTAGGAAGGTGAAGCAAACGCCAGTTCAAAATCCTGGAATCAACAGTCTGAAAATCAGAATTTCAGGAAGACAGCAGTAGCTCTTCCAGCTCTGTACCAACTTCCGGGTATACCATCTGCTGTTTCTGCATTATCTGCTCGTATTGTTCAGCAATGACTAATAAAATTATTCCTCTCATTTCCTAGTATGTTCTTACTTTGCCTTTTAGTAAAAATTGGAAGATAAAGAATAACATCAAAGAGCAATTGAATATAGTCTAGTGAGTGCATTTCTCACTCTTAAGTACTGCTTGTTAAATTTCATTTTGAAAAATGAAGCTGTATTTAGTATAAATGTGACGGATCCTGGTGAGAAGAAAAGCACCCCAAACCATTAAAAGAAAAAAATCTTTTCTTTTTGCTGCTATATAATTTTGAACTTACTTATCAATTTGGGAAAAAAGGAAGGAACTTAAGGAAAAAAAGAAATCGCTGACAACTTGGACACCAGACTGCAGGTAAAGGAAATTTTAAAAGGAGGATTTAGTATTCTTTATGAAGGAAAAATGAATTTTGTCAGCTCTTAGAAGACCCTTAATTAAATTGAAAGGTGACTTACTATGCTACTTTTATACATTAAGGAGAAACTATTAAGCTGTTTTGCTGACTTCAGTATACTGAAGTCTCTCTAGGCTGCTTTGTGGAACTGCAGAAAACTTTCCCTCTTTAAACAACTGTAAAGTATTATGACCAGTTTTTAACACAATTTTGCTCTCTCTTTGTGGTTACCTTTAGAGTGGACTTTAAATCCCGGTATTTGCCACTGAACATTAATTTCTTGCCTGTTCTAAGTAAGAAAACTTGTTTAAGGCAGTCTGGACAGCAGGTACTGAATTTTAACAGATCCCACCAAATGATGGTTACTCCCTGAGGAAGTGGTAAGATAATTCATGTCTGTTTCCCAAGTAATCTCTCATGTCCTGTCTCCCTCGGTACAAATGCCAGGGGAAAGGGAGGCTGTCTAGCACATGCTTCTGCAAATACTGATAGAAAGATTATCAATATGCTTAGTTTGCTGTTAACCAAAATATGTAGGATACTAGTCTCTTCCCATTGGATATCCAGCTTTCCATCTCTCCTAGAAAGGATCCATTGCATCTGCTGAACCAAATGGAAATACTTAAATACTTATAAATCTAAACCTTAAAACAGCAAGAAGCTATTTTGTTAAATTCGTAAAAGCAGATTGTTCGTCCAAGCTACTTCTACAGCAGTGCTCTAGTGCTGTTCTGACTGAAATAACTGTTCTCTAACGTGATAGAGATGAATGAGAAATCCACTCCACTTGCAGTTGAATCCTTTTTCAAATATGTATTTTCCAAAACACTAGGGAAGTTTACTGTAATTGTTTTATGTCAAATTTGAACATATATATATACAGCCCAGATTTCTAAAGTTTGCCTTTGATTTCAGTTAAAGACAGCAGTCTTCAGTATTTTTTGATATAACACAGTAAACTACAAAAAGCCTGCTATGATTGTCTCCAGAAATACTTTGATTTCAGCGGAGAATAAAGTAGCTGTGAGACAGAGATATATATATATATAGAGAGAGATAGATATATAGATATAGAGATATATAGATATATATATATATTGTTTGTCAGTGTAGGATTTAAAACTCACAGGGAAAAACCTAAATAAAAGTCAATATATAACTCTAAGCTATTGCCATCTACAATTGCCAATTACAGAGAAAAATATTGCCTTCACTCTTCTGGAAAGAAAAAAATTATAAAGAGCAGCTGCAGGGAAGTGTTATGTATATCACTTTCTTTTCCCTATATAAATTTTTTTTCCATCATCCCCTCCCAGCTAGTCATAGCTTAGATTTAGATCTATGGCTGCAGAGTTAGAGGAAGTTCTTAAATCTGTGCATGTTCCTTATCTCTGATACACAGCAGCTGTCCTGCCTTCCATGAAATCCTTCTGAGATTTAGATCCCAGTTCAGAAATCAGGTCTAGTAAAGAAAATCTCTGTGCTTCTGTGTGAAGAATGTGAGACAGAACTCCCTGTAGCCTTTGCTGGTTCTCGTTGCTGTGATTACATCTTGTCACTTTCTGTGCTTTCTTAAGTAATGAGCATATAAAAAGCAATAAGAATAAAGAAATTAAGGTGATTTTCTGAAGATGCTTGAACCCAAGTTTTAAAACCATTAAAGATCAAAGGCAAACATTACTTCATAATAGCTGCCATTAGGCATTCTTGCACAAGTGGATACATCTAGAAATAGGCAAACAAATTTGCCTATAGGCAAATAGCAAAATCTGCTCTACAATTAAATGTGTAATCTGCCAGCCTAAAAAGTGTGTATGTGATGCAGATCCGCAAGGCAGCGCAGAGTTGGTGATATACATGCGATGTATCAGTGATATTTAAATGCACTTACATTTATCATTGTTGTTAGTAGCTCACAGCCACATGGAACTGGTGTGAAATACTCTGGTAAGAGAGTGCCTGATGATGCCAAAAGTCTTCAGATACATCACAGGATGACTGCACTACCTGTGTCCACTAAATGCTTACATGGGTGCCTGCTAACTCCTTGAAAATGTTTATGTCCTTGTCCACATGCATCTTTCCGGAGTAGAAAGTATAGACAAGAACCCAGGAAATAGTTCTGAGCCAAAGAAAACTGAACATTAGCCCTTTTGTCCTTCAACTCTATTTTTGATGTGCTCAGACTAGAGCGACAGCTAGAGTTCAAAAATGCAGAAATATTTTCTTGATAGGAAACAAATAAGTAGCTTTTTAAAAATTGTGTTGAGCTATATTTAGATGCATTAGGATACCTGTGCATGTAGAAATACATGTGTTTGAATGAAAGCTTCACTGGCTGTGTTGTGTTTTATTATTATCTTTAACTATTGACCAGATCGTATTTTTCCAATAGCAACTCTGCGTCTTTCAATGTACAGAATGAAAAAAATAACCTGAATTCAGTACTTCAGAACATTACTTTATCAGTAATGTTCTCCTTTTCTGGAAGCTATTTGTTACCATAAGGTATGACAGCTGCTTTAAATCAGCTGCATTAATATATTGACATTTTTGAATATTATATTACTGGTTTTTTATAGCACACTTCCATATATAGGAACTACTTTTTTAGCTGTCTCAGTTACTATTTTTTCCTTTTAAGTTCTGTGACAGTTTTAATTAAATGAAAATTAAATTTCCATCTCCCTGAAAACTATGCTAAAAGAATGCCATCAAAGCCCTAGTGCTTACATCAGCAATAATCTGCAATTGGCACTATATGGCAAATTCTTATTGATACACTACATGGAGTCCTGACTCCACTGAAACCAAATGTAAAACTCCCTTTGGTTTCTGTAGAAGCAAATTTTTACCAACAATTTTCTCCCACAGAACCAGTTAAAAATGCAAGTTTGCATTTAAGAGTCTGAACAGCTGAGCAGGCAGGCAGCACTGCTGATACTGGGCATCGTATCCTGTTGGTAACTTGAAGCAGATAAACAGCACTTTGGTGAAAGTTATCATTTATTGAAGTAGTATAAGCTAGCTTTCCTGGATCTGATATGAATTTCTCATTGATGTAGTAATACTTTGAATTTGGCCAGTGATTTTGACAAGCAGGCTATAAGTAGCCTATGTAGAGAACATATTCCATTAAGTAAATGTGTATTCATCAATTTTAAAATCGTGTCTATGTGAAAAGTAATCTATTATTTTTCTCTATAAGACTGATTGTAGTATGACGTTCCAGAAAGATAACATCTATTCTATCTTTATAATTTATGATTCTTGGATTTATAGGTGGTCTGGACAGAAAGAGAATAACTCATAATTTGCCATTGTTTCTCACAAATTCCTTTAACGCCTTGGATATTCATCAAGCTGTATTGAAAGCTCTCTTTGTTAATGATAACTTTCTAGGCAGGTCTACATTATCAATTCCTGAATCAGCTGATATATTCTGCGAAGATATGCACTGTGTCTTGGATACCTCAGGAAAACACATTGGGATGGATGCTGTGGGATTTTGCTAGTGTCATATTTCAGCACATATAGAAAAACAATGCTCCAATGTTAAGTTACTCCAGAATTAATTTGACATTTGAAGAAAATTAAAACTGGTTAAAATAAAAATTCTTTTTTTTTTTTTTTTTGCCATGTTAAAGTAGTTGACACAGTTATAAGACTGGACCTAGTTCTGTCTCTTTAATTTTGCTTCCAGTGCCTGACTAACCTAGCTAAAGGGGAAGGATGTTTATTCCCCATTAAAGTAAAATCCAAATGTCATCTTATATGTGCATGTGTGACCCTATGATTATGCTTTACACAGAGATATTTAAGGGTTAATGAACTTATTATTAGAATCCAGAAATTAAAACATTAGTAATTAGTCACTTTAGAGTGAAACTGGTTTTTGAACATGTTATCTTTCAACGGCACTGTGGTACCTGAAAAAACATCAGTCCTTTACCAGGTCAGAAGCACATGTTTGTTAGAGAAGAATTGACACTTGAGAGAATATAGCTAATGCAAATGAGATTTGTAGAGTTTAGTCAGTCTGACCTCATGCCAGGGAAGGTCATGGAGCAGATTATCTTGAGTGCCATCACACACCATGTGCAGTGCAATCAGGGGATCAGGTCCAACCAGGATGGGTTTAGGAAAGGCAGGTCCTGCTTGACCAATCTGATCTCCTTCTGTGACAAGGTGACCCGCCTGGTGGATGAGGGAAAGCCTGTGCATGTTGTCCTCCTGGACTTTAGTAAAGCCTTTGGCAGTCTTCCACAGCATTTTCCTGAAGAAACTAGCTTCCCATGGTGTGGACACATGAACACTTCATTGGGTAAAAAGGGCACAGAATGGTGGTGACTGGCGTTAAATCCAGCTGGCTGCCAGTCCAGGGAAGGGCAGTGGAGATGATGAAGGATCTGGAGCACAAGTCTTACAAGGAGTGGCTGGGGGAACTGGGGTTGTTTAACCTGGAGAACAGGAGGCTCAGAGAAGACCTTATCTCTCTCTACACTGCCTGAAAGGAGGTTATAGTGAGGCAGGGGTTGGTAGGCTCTTCTCCCAGGTAACTAGTGGCAGGACAAGGGGAAATGGCCTCAAGTTGCACCAGTGCAGGTTTAGATCGGATATCAGGAAAAATTTCTTTACTGAAAGAGTGGAGAAGGTTTGGAACAGGCTGCCCAGGGAAATGATTGAGTCACCATCTCTGGAGGTATTTAAAAGATGTGTAGACATGGCACGTAGGGATATGATTTTGTGGTGAGCATAGCAGTGTCAGGTTAATGGTTGGACTGGATGATCTTAGAGGTCTTTTCCAATCAAAACAGTTCTATGATTCTGTGGTTCTATGTTGTCCTAGTTGGTTCCAGTTGTATCAGTAGCTACTTTGCCTACTTGCATAAAAACCAGTTATGAATCTCGCAGTTATTATCCTCTTCCCTTTCCTTCTTCAGCTACTGAGGATAGTTCCCTGAAGGTGTTGTTCTTTTTCAGGGGTTTTACATCTCCTTAGTTGGATGGCCCCAAATTATAATGAATGTCACATTTTGTCAGTTATACAGTCCTATGGAAGGAACCTTCTTTCAGTTTTTTAAAAACCTTTATATTTACAAAGCAGTTTAAGACTTTCCAAAACCCTGTTGGACATAAGGCTTGTAGGACAGCCTTTCTGTGGCCAAGGATCAGAAGACCATAGCACATATTTTGGAGAGCTTGTCCAAGAGGAAGTTTTGAGAACAGATCAGAAGGAAAAAGTGATAGTGGATCCGCAGGAGTCCCTACCCACTATAATTGTAGGAAGGATTGGACTGGGTCTCAAATGATCCACATTGATGTCTGTGATCTGTTCTCTGGGTAGAAGAGACATCCAATGAGTTTCAACAGCATTATAAATTATAATATATTATAAACTCCCAAAGTATTTCTTCAGGCTTGCCATCTACAGTGTAAGCAAGTTGCAGCAGATACTTGATAATACATGTGTTGCATCTGGTCAGTGTGGAGTGTGAAGGTCATGTTCGCAAAGTCTCTTATATACATGTGCTAAATTTTGTCAGCTGGTTTAATCCATTATTGCCTCAGTTTCTTCAGCTGCATACAAGAAGAATATTACCTGTCTCTTTTGCAGAGGCCTTGTGAGGGTGTGTCTATGTTTGACATTTAATTAAGGCAATCCAATGAATGATGGATTGATGCCAAAAACTCCTCCTGTGTGCAAAGGGCCTTGGGGTCGCAATGTTCATGGAATTCCCAATAAGAGAGCTATCAGGTCAAAGTTTGTTGTTCAGATCGAGGAAAATACTTGTAAGTAGTTGTTATAGTCCCCCTGAGTCATCACATAGTTTCACTCTTAGTTTTATTTCACTAGCAGCCTCCTAAATTGAATTGAAACATTTTCCCACTTGTAATATTTAAAGGTGTGCAAATGCCCAACGCAAGAGCACCTGTGACCTGTTCATTGCCCAGCAGTGATAGATCTGGTAATAATGTGCTTGCTATTCTGGCTGTACTGCACTTTGGTAACACCTAGGGTTTAATTGAAATACACCCTGACCTTGGTTTTGTTCATGAAGCATAGAATGGACATAATTACTATGAATCTACTGAGGGATATTACGGCAAAATGTCGTATTACTAATTTTGGCTCCTCACTCTCTTTGGGGAAAAAAAAGTCACAGATTTCAGTAAAAAACATGCTGCAGTTTCATAGAAGTCCTAAAACAAGTAATTTTCCAAAAAATTAACTTCTTATATTTCTCTGTACCTATTTTTTCCCTCAAAACACTATCACAGTAGGATAATTGCATTGCCCCTAACAGTTTCATATTCCTTCATAATTAAATAAACAGCTTGTAAATTGCAGACCACAAAGTGCCTGTGTTCCACTCTTACCTTAAGGGGTTTCCATAGTTACAAGGACAAGAAGTTTAACCATCATTTGCCAGACTCGAGGCTATTTACAGCCTTAACTTTTTAGCTCATGTCTCTTTTTCTCTTGTTGCTTTGTTTATTAACAGAATGAGGGAGTAATTTGGACTCAGTTAGCCACTATAAATGCAATGATGCAAAATGGACTCTGGTGCTTTAGTGTGTTGTTAGCTGGGTATGTTTCCCCCAGAAGGTATTTTGAAATAATACATACTAACAATATAGCCTATAGTTGTCAAGGTTATGAAATACCGACCAAGCACTTCTCGAACTCAGCATCAAATAATTCAACACTTAAAACAGCAAAACAGGAAAACACCATTCTTGATGCATCATCATGGCATAGAAATATTTAGGCATATATCTATTTTAAATCAAGCCCCAAAAATCATTGATGCAGATTTTCCATTACTGCTTTAATATCATTTCCTTTCATCCCTCAGTCTCCCTTGTTTTACACAATACAAAACGCACTTGCTATGGTACAGACTTGATCTTTTCATGCCACTAAAATGGACAATTCTCTGGTTTGCTAATATCAAAATAATGTTCAAATCTTTTAAAATTACTTCAGATTTTGCCAGAGTATCTGTTGCCAAACTGTAGAGAAGTATAGAAAACAGCTACTGTGTTATATGTTCATCCAATTAAAATATTTTTGTCTTCTAGTTTATATTATATACTGAGGTCAAGAGCTCTGCATGGCTCACAGGATGTGTATGGGTGACAAGAATATTCAGCATTAGCACATTCAGTAGACAAGTGCAAATACTGTAATTTAGGAAATGATGTTTTGGGCTGTAAAACCTGTATTCCAATTTTCTAAGATTAGGATGAACCTTTCTTAAGTGCAGGTATTTACTCTAATTGCCTCTTTTTTGTTTGTTTGTTTCTCTTCATTATACTGGCTACATTTGTATATACCTTCTTAGACTGTTCTGACCTGACATTTCCCACATTTGTTGTTATAATTTGTGAGTAGTGAGAAAATTCTGGAAGGAGTCAGGGCTAACATCTTGGATTCCATGAGCCTTGCACATTTTTGCCTTTCCATTTTTGAAAAGACACAAACTTTAATATTGCATGTACTTAAATTGCAGATTTTTGCCTAGCAGTTTGAAATGCTCTAGTACATTTTTGAAAACTATGTTAGTTTATACCACTTAATGTTTCCATGTATAAAACTTAATAATATTCTACCAGACCAAAACTAGTTTGTTTGAAAGAAAATATCACTGTACTATGTTTAAATAGATGTTGTTAAATCACTGCTAAAACAAAAAAAAAATACTATATTTTAAAAAATGACCCAGTATGACGGGACTAAAAACTGCATTGTTTAGGAGTAGTGCTTTAGAACAGCATATAATTCTTTATTAAGGGTTGTTTTTATGCTCAGATGCCTTCCTAACATGAATCTGTGATTTTAGTTTGATAATACACGAAAAAGGAATTAAGACAGCACAGTCATAGAGAGCGTGGTTTAATTGTTGCTCGCTGAGTTATTTCTACCATAAGACAGAGAAATCCTGAAGGTGCATGTATGACTTCCCCTTTTATCATGGTCGGCACATAAGGTGTCCTGACAGACTTCTGTAATTAAGAGAATTTTAATATCAGGCTATTGTAAAATTTCCATTGTTCAGTTGCCTGTTTTTGCCTACATAAATATCTGTCCAGAAAGAGATATGAGATGAAACAAACAACAAAATGTCAGAGAAAATGTGTTTTATCGACTGAATTAGTGAAGCAAAATGGAACTTCAGTAACCCAGGGGGATCGGTGATGAGGTAGAAAACCTTTTTACCCTTACGTAATTGGTTTGAATCAAGCCCAAGTCAATAGAGAACAAAAGTTCCTAATGTCTACATGGGGTCTCGAGAAAATGAATCCAAATTAACTTTGAAAAGGGACTAGCTAAACTACATTACATCCTTTTATGGACACTCTTAGTTGAAATTACAGTGGCCTTGATTCAATTTAGCTTAAATTAAATTCTAAATAAGAATGTCTACACTAAGATTTAATGCAATAGAATTAACCCACTTAAAAGTTAATTCCAATTAAAATTCTGGAATATTTCTGGGTGCACTAGTACCAAGCTGTATTGTGGTGGCTTTTATGAAAGGATTTAAGTTCGATCACTGTGAATACTTCACAGATTGCTCCTTTTCATAGCACTGTGAACAGTCTGAACAGAAAAGTTAGGATTGTTTTGTCGTTGTCACCCTTTGAGTGTCATCCAGGGAGAGGACAACAAAGAAGTCAAATAATTCCTCTTAAGAAAATTAAGTTTGTCCTAAAAAAATATTCATTACATATAATCTTGTGTTTTCTATGATTTTCCTGTGAAATTAGCAAATATGACGAGTTTTTCTAAGGACACAAACTGCGAATGATACTTAAAAATAAAATAATATTTATAAATAAAGAGAAATACCAGACTGATTGAGACTCAAACACTGCGAAATATCTTAATTTCTATCTAAAATGCAAATATTTTTGCTTGGACCAATATACACTCAAATTCTCATTTTAAAAATATTTATTTCATGTTCATTTCTGTTAGCTGATGTTAAAGAGAAAATCTTAAACCTTAGGAAGACATGGGAGAGGAATCATCAAATCATGCTGAAAAATGAGGTGTGTGAAATAAAGCTGTTTTCTGTATAACAAAATGAAAGAAAAGAAAAAGGCAGACTGGGTCAAACTCATCCTTGATTGAACTCTCCTAAATCAATGGTGATTCAGGAGGATTGAATGTGTCCAATCACGTTTAGGTTCTTCAGATCAGTGTCTTAGTGATTCAACTGAGTCTTAAAAGGTTTGCAGGAGAGAACTGGGAAATATCTGGGGTACAGCAATATCCACTCTTCTTCCTACATTTAAATGCTTCAAGGGGCCACAGAACTATGTCCCAGAGCAAAACAGTGAAACATGCAAAGAGGAGGATAATTTGCATTGTGAGTGTTTTGGTTTGTCTGGTCTCATGAGTAATCAGTTTGCAGGGCTGTCTATATAGCCTTCTTTGGCCTCCACTGTATTTAACTAAAAATAAAATAAAAACCAAATAGATAAAAACTGCTGGGCTTTGAAACCTCACAGGTTTTTAGACGTTATTGCAATGGCTCCCTTAACTGTTGTTGAGACTTTTAAAGTCCTACAGCACTGAAAAGGGAAAACTGATTTTTAAGAATGTAGAAAAAGTTACACAGTTCTATAGTCGCAGTCATAGGGTTTCATTGTAAAACACCTCTTTAAAAAAACCCAAACACCTCAGACAGAAGTCAATCCATGAAGAAATGAAAAATACGATTAGGAAGAGGAAGATATGAGCTCTACTGTAAACCATTTCACTGATTTTGCATGATGATGCATTGTGGTATTCTGTTAAGAACATAGCATGTGTTCCTTTGTTAGAGACAAAAGCATCCCATGGAGAAAGAGAACGGTGTCACTGTACTGTGCAGGGGCAGGGAACAGCATGCAAAGCGTTTGCACTGCTCTTGAACCGAGAGCTCTACTCCTCGAGGGTTCAGCCAGGTGGAAATGTATTTCAGGAGAGGCAATGGGGGAGGCGAGGTGGGCAGGAGGGTATGGTGAGTGAATCCCTGGCAGTGTGGTTCCATCGGCCCAACCCTGCTCAGCCATATGGGGCCACACATGAGATGCTGCTGGAGCATTTGCAGAGCAGATGTTGGTGGAGGATTTCTGACCCCAGTGGAGCTCCCTGCCCACAGTTCAGTCTCTGTTCTGGGATGAAGGTTAACCCTCATGTGTTTCAGTACTTTGTGGAGCTAAAGCATATTGTGTGCTTGTCTCTACACTGAAATTCCCTTGGCTGCTTCTGCTGGCGTTGCTGCCAAAAGGGGATCAGTCTCAGGCCCTTGGAGCATTCAGAGTTCCTGAAAAGAGAGTCAAAAGAGCAGCTTCTGCATAAGGTCATCCTGGGATTTGGACCTATTTTTATTGCTATACTCCAAGCTCTGCTCCATACAGAAACTATTTTCAATTCTCTGGTGCTGATGCTACCGGAAGAGACTTCCCAGCATAATTAGCTGCTTGACGCACCTAGCTCCTCTTCACATGTTTGGAAATCTGCTATTTAATTTGCAACTGTAGAGTGGCTTGTTTTCTGAAAAAAATGCAGATATCATTTTGAAGGGTTTTTCTTTTAAAAAACCTCTTTAAAAGTGTGTGAGGTACAGCATACATAACTGTGCTATATAAAGTAAAGCAAAGATGCATTTTCTGAATGCATCCACATATTTGTCAGCCTGAAAAAATTATAAAAAGTGATTTGAATGTTTCTCATCCTGAAATTTTCTGGGACATGGCTGAGGGAGAGTTTTGGTGAGTTAGCAATTCTTCAGTGGAGACTTAACTGTGATGTATTTGCGATGATTTAATTTTACTATGATAGTTAAAACACCTGATACCTGATAATTACTGTCTATATTTTCAATGCAGTGACATATAGCATCACATCTCAGTTCTTTTCATGGCATCTGTACGGCAGGAACCAAAGTGTGTTAGATCATACTGTAACTGAAACCATATACTGGGGTAAAGCCACAGCCTTTGCACAGCTCTGCTGCTGAGACAGTTATTCATAGGCCCTGAGACTAGACAGAAAGCAAAGTATGAGTTGCCGACAGCAGCTAAACTGCCAGGGATCCAGCCAAGGGTCAGTGGAGCTTGGGGAAATATCTTTGCCACCTGCCATACCTCATTAGGCCGATCTTTGGAAATGGTGTGGAAGTTCTCTTTTGTAATCAAAGCCCCCCATTGCAGGAAAATCCTTCGGCAATCAGAGTGAGTATAGTCACTTTCTCCTGGTAGTATAACAAAGGGAGAGCAAAGCAGATCAAGCCCAAGACTTAATTACCAAAATTAAAAAAAAAAAAANAGAGCGAAGGAATGAAATTAAAAAAAAAAATTAAAAAAAAAAAAAAAAGAAGAATTGGGGGGAAGTATGGCAATGCCCATAAGGAAGGCATCTCTGCAGACACATTACATTTCAGTAGCAGCGTAACTACGGTATCCTTCAAGCTGTCCCTAAGGAAAGCTACACTGTGCATGGCTGCAGAGGTAGATTAGCTCTGGCATTCCTTGCTTCATCTCCTGCACTGGATCTTAAGAGGGCAATGCTGTTTGCTCAAAGGAAAATGTGTAGTACATCGAGACTAACAAAGAGTTAGATAAGCTAAAGAGGAGAACATGCATATCAAATGTCAATTTCAAAAAAAGATTTTTTATTTCTGTGGAAATAGAAAACAAAACAAACAACTCTCCATATATGTCTGGGAATGCCTCCATGGCCATAAAGAGAATTTACATTACTGTGCTAAAATAACAGATGATACATACTTTGGTAATTAGAAGAGTGCCACAGACAGACTTAAGGTCATGTTTGGAAACACATTTGATAATTGTACTGTGTCTGGGGAACCGACTGTGCAGTAAGGAAATTCTTAGCATTTTAACCTAAATTTTTACTCTATACAGCAGAGGGCAGTAGTGTTATTGAATTGACCATAGAGTAGCTATTTTGGTACTAGAAAAATGGAAAAAAAAAATTACTTAGAAGACAAAGAGGTGTCAACAAAGACTAAAGAACCTGGTTGATGGTCTATGTTCCATGTGTGGGTTTGTAATGCTAAATTTTCATGTGTCTCTAGCACAAATAGGTATTGAATAGCAAATTACTCTAGTACAGAGCTCCAGATGAATCTTTATGTAAACCCTATTAAAATATTTCCATAACGTTCTTCAAGACCTTAAATTAATTTTCCACTGTGATTTTTTGCTGGTTAATTTTTTTTCCAGGGTATTTCCAAGGTATTTATGATTTTAAATTACTCTGGTATGAAATACATGCACCAAGACTTCCTGAATATTTAAGCTCTGAGCTGTGGGAAGCCACCAATATAAAAGAAAGGACCTTTTTGCTGCATTCTTACTGTCACTAGGAATATTACTGCTGGATGTCAGCCTCATGCAAAACTCACTAGTTTGAAGTGAGGACTAGCAAGGTATTGCCTAGTATATTTTCTGCTGCTCGTGGTCACCTTTTTCGGATCATCATCTCCCCTATACTTTAGCAGCACCAAGTCCAGTTAGTGTGGTCTTGTCTGAAAAACTGCATTTTACTTCATGTGTTGCCAAAGAGCAGTGTAAATAAATCCAAAGTTAAATCAAATGGTGGCTACAAAAGCTAAGATTTGCTCTCAGTGCCTCCTGGAAAAGGTTGCGGAGGGATGGCAATATGGATATTCTGTACTTATATATTAAACAAGATACGACTTAGACACAGAAAGATCAAACATACCAATATATGCAAAAACATAGCTAGAACTTTGTATTCACATATCACAAAATAGTGATCCTATCTTCAAAATTACAGACTCAGAGAAACTATCAATTAGTCAGTAACTAAGCTTGTATTTGAAGTATGCACAGATTTGAATTTTACAGAAACCTGACGGTGTCAGAATCCCCTGGAGGTCTTTGATAGATCGAAGTACTGGGGCATATGTTTGATTGAGACATCCCTAGCACAGGACTAGGGAAAACAGTAAATGTAAAAGCCATAGGCAATTTTGGCCTTCAGCACAAAGAAAGAGCTGTTCTACCTGAATGATTCATTGTTTCAGTCAATAACAAAAATAGGAAGGATACATGGAATTTATTTTAACAAGATAAAAGCATTTCTTTCAAAAAATTTTTTGCAGCTAAGACATGGAAGCGTTTTGGTTTGGGTTAGAGAATATTTGCTAATGAGTCTCATGACTAGATAATTTATTTGTTGTAATGATGTACTGTATTCAAGTAAAATGATATTTTTTTTTTCCTCATGTAGCATATGTGTAGTGATGAAAAGGGAAGATTTGCTTGATAGAGAACTAGGTAAAGGAAACAGTGGGAGATAACATCAGGTTCAAGTAATTGGAACGGGAGCAAAGTGCCTTGGAGAGCTCTCAGCATGGCTTGGGATCATCAGCTTCATGGAGGCTAGAAAAGAGCAGCTGAAGGGGCTTGATGCATCCACTGTCTGATGCAGAGGGTGCTTGCTCTCCCATGACCTTTCTTATTTCTCTGTACTATTTTGTTCTACAAATGCCATCGTTTTCCTGGTCCTTCAGGGGATCCAGGATACACGAATGAGAGCAGAAAGTGGCAAAAAGAAAGGCAGAGAAACCATATGGCATCCTGCAAAGCTGGCCGTTAATAGTGAACGGGTCTGAGAAGAAGATTCCTGTACCTCTCCAAGGCACACATGCTGCCCGTGCTGCACCAGCCTCGTGCAAGGATCACTGGCAGCTCTGAAGGCAGACATGGCAGGCTGAGTTCTCATCCCAGTTCCAGTGGAGACATAAACATTGCACCAGTGCAATGGTAAAATAATTGGTTTGATGTGTTTCTGTGTCTGTTTTATTACTTGTTAATAGAATTCATTATTCAGTCCAAGTCCTTAGGGGATAAGTTTTAGAAGAATTTTAGAAATGAGAAAGGAAAAACAAACCACTGCACCAAAAAAAAAAAAAAAAAGAAAAAAAGAAAAAAAGATATCTGCAAAAAGTGACAAAAATGCTAATACAATCACATTTGCTATCACCAATGATGGTTAATTACTATTCAACAGCAAAACCCATAGGTCACAGATCTTAACTAAGGACCATAAAATTGATGTTAGGCTCTAATATAATTCTTTTGACCACAACGGCAGATTTTTCTTCATAACAGTGTAAGAAAGATGGGAACTATGGCCTTTTCACCCACTTTTTTAAAGATGGTTTTAGTACAGTTGGATTTTTGATGCAAGTGAACTTGAATTTTAGTGATTAGAGTGTTCCTCCATGCATTCTGTTCAGCACCTCTGAAGAGATAAATGACCTCGTGAGCCTGCAGTGAAAAGGAAGGTGTGTAGAGCAGCCACCCCTCATCCAGTCTAGTACATTATCCTAAATCTATGAAGCTCATGTTCAGACGTGCAGTTGGCAGAGAGAAGGGGTGGAGGGCTGAGAGCAGTAACATCTAACACTACAGCCACAGGGTTCTCCAGAGCCATAGGACAGAAGTGTAAGCTGCAGAGAGAGAAGCTGAGTGACTTGCTCAAGGTTGCAAAACACATTAGTTTCATGAATCTTTCATAACAAGAATGATGTTTTATAAATAGCACATACAGAGAGATCAAACATGCAGATACAGCCCAGACTTTCTAGTTCCCTTCACAGTTTTTTTTAACCATTATATTGGCTTTCTCTGCAGTAAATTATTAAAAGTGAGATGAGAACACTTGCTAGCTCTGAACCACTATAACAGGTTTTTTAAAAATGCAGAAATGAATTCTCAAAAACACATTGTCTGAATATATAATTAGAAAAAAAAGTCTTTCATTAAATTAATTGCTGTGAGATGAAAGTTAATATATTTTTCTTGGTTTTCGGGTTTTTTTTTAAAGAAAGATCTCTTTTTTTTTTTTACACAAAATGAATCAATTTGGAGCCTGGAGTGGAAAACCGTTGCCTTATGGTATTTTGTTTTACTGAATATATATGTACTATCCATCTGGGTGCTCTAGGTTATAAATATGCCTTAAGCTTGCTGTAATTTCTAAGACTTCACTTTTGGCTGATTTATAAGAAATTTCATTAATCTCGGCAACAGAGGAATCTGGAACTGAGCAGCAGATTGAAAATGAACTGAAGGCTAGGGACTATAAAAACTGCCACAAATGAATCAGTACTGAAGTTCTTAAAATGGTAATGATCATTTGTAGTGTAAAGGTCTTTTTTCCTCTTGCAGTAAGAATTTTTTGAGAGTTTTGTCAAGGTGCAAGTGAAACTGCCAACCCTGAAGCTACAGGAATATTTTTCAGCATTTAAATGGCTATTCTTATTTCTGTGTTCCGTACACATTTGCTAATGAGTGTTTCTCTGCTGCTGGTGCCAAACAAAAGAATTGAAGAGGAAATATCATTAAATTGGATGGTGCTCAGCATGCTTCTTTTCTTTTTTCTTTTTTAATTCTAATAAGCAAGATCTTGCCCTGTTATCTGCATGACATTCGGGATTAGAGACTTAATTCTAGTTAAACTCTGATTCAGGAATCTTATTTGTATAGATAAAGATTTTTACCCATACCAAACAGGAGTCTCCACTTGCTTTTCATATTATTTGTTGTCTTGTCTTACAATGTGTAAAAAAGGTTAACACCTTGAAAACTCTGATAATTCCTATCTTAGTAGATTTCCTTGTTAGTAATTTTTGACTTTTGAGACTCTTGTCACTTCTTTCAATTCTCCCCTGAGTTACAGCATTTCTTTTAGGTATTCACCAGGGTTGAATTTTTTATCTGCCCTCCGCCTACGTACATTAGGCATTGGAATGTGTGGGAAGAGCTAATGTCTGGCTGTTTCTTATTTCCTTGCCAGTTGCAGCTGATATATATAAATCTGTACAGAAAAATAATATTAGAAATTCTATAGCTATTCTCACTACCGAATTTCAAGAAATTGGGAGAGTTGACTGAAAGGACTTGAGAAGCCTTTGCTTAGAGAACACAGCTATTTGAGATTAATTTAATGTTCTCCTTCTCCCTTCTTCCTTTCTTTCAGACGATTCAAACTCCAGAAGGACCAACACCAAATAAATTATGAATGTTGAACAAGATGACCTTACATCCACAGCAGATAATGATAGGTCCTAGGTTTAACAGGGCCCTATTTGACCCCCTGCTTGTGGTGCTGTTGGCTCTTCAGCTTCTTGTGGTGGCTGGTCTAGTGAGGGCTCAAACTTGCCCTTCTGTCTGCTCCTGCAGCAACCAGTTCAGTAAAGTGATTTGTGTACGGAAAAATCTGAGAGACGTGCCAGACGGCATCTCCACCAACACCCGGCTACTCAATCTCCATGAGAACCAGATCCAAATCATTAAAGTTAATAGCTTCAAGCATCTGAGGCACCTAGAAATCCTGCAGCTCAGCAGGAATCACATCAGAACAATTGAAATAGGGGCTTTCAATGGTCTGGCCAATCTCAACACTTTGGAACTCTTTGACAATCGTCTGACCACTATCCCAAATGGGGCTTTTGTATACCTGTCAAAACTGAAGGAACTGTGGTTGAGAAATAACCCCATTGAGAGCATCCCTTCTTATGCTTTTAACAGAATCCCTTCTCTCCGGAGGCTGGATTTGGGGGAATTGAAAAGGCTTTCATACATCTCAGAAGGTGCCTTTGAAGGTCTGTCCAACTTGAGGTATTTGAACCTTGCCATGTGCAATCTTCGAGAGATTCCTAACCTTACTCCGCTTGTAAAACTGGATGAGTTAGATCTTTCTGGGAATCACCTGACTGCCATCCGGCCAGGTTCTTTCCAAGGGTTAATGCATCTTCAGAAATTGTGGATGATACAGTCCCAGATTCAAGTGATAGAAAGGAATGCTTTTGATAACCTTCAGTCGCTTGTAGAGATCAACCTGGCACACAACAATCTAACACTACTGCCTCATGACCTGTTCACACCACTCCGCCTGGAAAGGATCCACTTGCATCACAATCCTTGGAACTGCAACTGTGATATCCTTTGGCTCAGCTGGTGGATTAAAGACAAGGCACCCTCCAATACTGCATGCTGTGCCCGTTGCCACACGCCTCCCAGTTTAAAAGGAAGGTACATCGGTGAGCTGGACCTGAATTACTTCACATGTTATGCTCCAGTCATAGTGGAGCCACCAGCAGACCTCAACGTCACCGAAGGCATGGCTGCAGAGATGAAATGCCGGGCATCAACCTCCCTGACCTCTGTCTCTTGGATTACTCCAAATGGATCTGTAATGACGCATGGGGCATACAGAGTTCGGATTGCTGTGCTCAGTGATGGCACATTAAATTTTACAAAGGTAACTGTGCAAGACACAGGTTTGTACACATGCATGGTGAGTAACTCTGTTGGGAATACCACGGCTTCTGCCACACTGAATGTGACCGCCCTGGATAACCCTGGTTACACGTACTTTTCAACCGTCACGGTAGAGACTGTGGAACCTTCTCAGGATGAGGCACAGACCACAGAGCAGGTTGGGCCCACACCAGTTACCAACTGGGAAACCATTAACATGACAACCTCACTCACTCCACAGAGCACAAGATCAACAGAAAAAACGTTCACCATTCCTGTGACGGACGCAAACAACGGGATCCCGGGAATAGATGAGGTTATGAAGACTACCAAAATTATCATTGGTTGTTTTGTGGCTATCACTCTCATGGCTGCTGTGATGCTGGTAATTTTCTACAAAATGAGGAAACAGCATCACCGGCAGAGCCATCATGCTCCAACACGGACTGTAGAGATCATTAATGTGGATGATGAGCTTACAGGTGACACACCCATAGAGAGTCATTTGCCCATGCCAGCAATAGAGCATGAGCACCTAAATCACTATAACTCTTATAAATCTCCTTTCAACCACACAACAACAGTTAACACAATAAATTCAATACACAGTTCAGTGCATGAACCGTTATTGATCCGAATGAACTCGAAAGACAATGTTCAAGAGACTCAAATCTAAAACATTTATGACATTAAGGGGTGGGGTGGGGGGACAACAAAAGATGGTTTATAAAACAAATGACACAAATGACTGGGCTAAATCTACTGTTTCAAAAGTGTCTTTACAAAGAAAAAGAAATTTATTTATTAAAAATTCTATTGTGATCTAAAGCAGACAAAATTATGTGTATTCCTCAGAACCTGTTTTTGCTGCAGTTATTTACCCTCCTCGTTCCCGTTTTCCTGCCCAACCTACCCTGAATCCCATTTGCCATATTTTTCATAGGAGATCTTGATTCACTAAAAGAACTGATCTAGGAAATTTTGTAAGAATCCTGTTACACTTTGGGAATTTTTATGGTGAATTCTAGTGGTGAGATTCGGTCTATTTTGTCACTTTCTCTTTTTTCTTTTGTTTTCTCATGCCCTTTTTGAAATTATTCAACAGAGAATGGAATAATAACAGTAACTTTGCAAGTGAGAAAAACAAACAAGTAAACATTTTTTTCTCCATGTAATGATTTGCTCTGTATTTACCGAAAGCACCATTCTGTGAAAAAAAAATGAAAAAAAAAGTAAAAAAAAAAACCAAAAAAACAACCAAAAAATTAATTTACTTGTGAAAGCCTATAAAACCCATGATCTTTTAAGCAATTCTAGAACCAGAATTTGTAGTTCAAACACTAAACTAAGATTATAAATAAAATATTGGTTTTTTTCTGTACTTGGATATAGCTCATTTTTAGTGTGGCTTTACACATCAAAAGTTTGTTAAAATTCTTATGATAATCTGCTCTGATGGTCCAAAACACAATCACTTTAAAGAGAATAATTAAACCATTTTGGATCATTACTGAAGAACAGCACACTTTTCATTTTAGTTTATGTAAGCAACATACTGGCAAATAAGGGTGTTTGATTTCTAATGCAAGACTGAGATCATTCCTTCTAATAGTGCTTGCAATTGTCTCTTTTTTATCACAAGATGCTTTTCACAATGCCAGAAAAGTTTTGCAAGGAGTTTCAGTTATCACTGAATTTATTAGACAAAACTGAAAACTTAGTTCTGTTTTTCATTATTTATAACTGTCAATAAGAAAATTCATCTTTATATCAAAGCTAGTGGTTTCCAGTTCAGTTGTTCTGGGACTCATAGGCACAAATATGAAAGAAGTTTAGCTGTCTATAATACCTGTAATAAGAGCAGTATCCCTATGTGCAAAATCAAATCAAAATGCTGTTCGTGGAGTAAATAACAGAAAGAAGTCTAAGGATTTTGGTTTAAAAAATAGAAGGAAAAAGACAAATCAGAAGACATTATAAGTTACTGTAATTTACATGACAATTAGACTCCCTGTAGAGTTTACATTACCCAGTTTACATTAATTTAAACTCAGACTCATTTACCGATGGGAAATGCACATGCTTTGCCTTTCTGTTTATATACATTCGCTGGATTTCACTTGGTGGTACAGGACTGGTGTACACTGTGCGTGCTGAAAGCTGAAAGGGAGGCTTTCCATAAGAAAACTCGCTTCAGGACACTGTGTTCTTCCAAGTAGAAGTCCTGCCAAATTAAACTTCTTTATGCATTGGCAGCTGAGTAGAAGCAGTTTAAGATGATTTAAAATAGGAAAAAAAAAAAAAAAAGAATCTCATATATCATCTCTGAACATCTTTTCACCTATTTTCTTTCTCAGCCACCTTTACTGAGAGTTTTTCGGGTCTTGTGCCATGTAAATAATATTCTTAACGAAATCTCTTCAGAGCTTTCTAGTATGAAACAGCGTGCAGGATGAAGACCCCACTGAAAAATATACTTCTGTTTTGTAAGTTTAAGGTGGAATTCTGATAGGTTGAGGGGGTAAACATCTCCTGTTGGATGCAGAGTTCTCAAGGTTGCAAGTGAACATTGTAGCACAAAGGCCTGATTTAAAGAGGACACAGTGGAGATAGGTGACCGTGAATCACACCCTGCAAGGATTCTGATAAGTATGATACAGAATGAAAGCCAAAGTTCTATAACAATCTCTAAGAAACATTTGGCAAGGCATTATCCTTTGATGTGCTATATGAAAAAAAATACCTGCTCAAAGGGAATTTTAATAGAGGGCGAAGATGGAGCCGAATATAAAATATTACAGTTGTGATTCCTAGGTTTGCCTTTTCCTTCAAAGAGCAATGGAGTATTTCATTGGTGATTTCTTTTAAGCATTGTCATGGATTCTGTGCAAAACCTCTACAGTTACTCATTCCTATGTGTTCTTTGCCCATCTGGCTAGTAACATTCTGTCCATGGCCAATGCTTATCTGAAAATTGAAAAAATTCCATTCAGGAAACCTAAATATGGACTATTGACTGTCTGTAATTAATGGGTTTATGTTAAAAAATTGTGGATACTCTAACCAATATTTGTGAAAAGCAGTTATGGTCAACATGGTTTTATAAACATGTATTTTTTTATTAACCCCTAATGTAGGTTAGTAGGAGGCGTATAAGAAAACAGGTATAGTTATTGTCAAATGTAACACTGGATCACTGACAATCTTTGATCCTCTTTGGAGTGATACTAAATATTATCAGTGCGTGTTTTAAACAATGTATACATTCTCATTGAGTGTTAATCCAGTTTTATTGGCTAATCAAAAAATCAGATATTCCCGCTTGTTCGTAATAAGCATAAAAGTATTTGGGTGTGTTTGGATGGGTAAGTACATATGTGTTACATGTCAACCATATTATTTTTGATTTTCCCATCACGTTCCCTATCCTTCTTGGAACCACAGATATTATTTCTGATTCCTTCCTGCTTCTATAAAACAGTCAGTACTTTTTTCAGATTAATTAAATACCAGCGTTAGAGATCACAGTTTAAATTATGGACTGAGCTCTGTAATAAAGTGAAAGGAGTGCTGTGCTCTCTTGTTTTGATGCTCAAATCACATGCCAATGCCTCCTGTTACTGCTCCAGAGACAACAGTGTTAAGAAAGAAGCCTGTATCTCCTGTGTGACAGAACATAACTGACAGAAAGTTCTAATGAAATTTCCCTTGCAGGTGACCACATTGTGTGTGATGTAAAATAATTGTGCAAAAAAAAAATTGTGTTCTTGATTATGATCTGTCGCTTTCTAGTGGGCTCATGAGAAATGATGAGTTATTCTTCAATTCATTTGGTGAAGTCTGAAGATGTTTTTCTGCTCTCCTGTACAAATAGAAACTGCAAATCATTTTCTTTCTGGAATTTTCATCAAGTCTTACGAATCTTGCCATATGCAGAAATAACATGTGAAAAACAAAGCAAGTGAGTTCCATTCAATTCATCATAGAAGATGGACGTTTTATTTTCCTTCAAAAAGGGCTAAATGTATGAAAAGTAATAGATTAATTGTATTTTTGCTAAAATATTCTAACACATTAAAAATTATATTTAATAATTTCAAGATTCCCTGTCCCCACTGATCACAGGTTGATCACAGAATTAGAGAAAAGACAAGTAAATTAATATTGTACTTTGTTATATCAGCTTCGTAGTCTTATGAAAATGTTTCATAGCAGCTGTTACAAGCTTTTGTATGTCAGATATGACCATTAGTGTAGTCTTTTCAATGAGAAGTGTGGAAAACTCTTCAACTTTTTCACCCCTCTCTAAAGGTTATATCCCATTTTAAACATGAGTTAAGTACATAGTTTTTGAGATTCTCACTGTTTTGGTTTTTTTTTAAGTCCAGGAGGTGAAGGTCTAAGAAATGTTATTAACTACCTTGCAATTTCATACCAAAAGAAGTAAATGAAGAATTAATTTATCCTTATCTTCTAGATGTAATAAAAGCAGTTAGACTTTAGTGCCTGGGTTTCTGTTTTTCTTAGTAGAACTATTTAATTTTTCTTGGTAGAACTATTTAATTTATCTTTTTCTCATTTGTGCAGGTGTTGCCAAGAAAAATCTAATTTCTAAAATTTGGTCTGCAGTTAGTCTGAAGGTGGTGGTGGATATTTTGTTACAGAGATATATATTAGTATTATAAAACCTAACACGTGGAGCCACCACTACTGACACAGCAAAGGTTCATGAGCAGGGGACGGGCTTGGGGAGATTTTGGGAAACCTACCAGGTAAATCTGCAATTCCTGTTGGCCCTTGGTCTATATTGGTGCCCGTAAAAACACTGTGGTTGTGTCTAGTTTGTGGCTGGAAGAGCACAGCAAGGCAGAAAGGTTTTGGGTTGGGAGTAACTTCGTTCACTGCTCCCCACTTAAGAGCAAAGACGCATAAGTAATCAGCATAATAGCTAATAGCCAGGTCCAGACATGCAGTGTATGATTAGAAATGAGGAAATTATTATTTTTTGTTTATCAGATTTAATCACAAGTAGGTTGTAAGACTTAGTGCACACTAAACAATGGAAAACTTGAAGAATAAAAGAAGTCACAGATTTACAGTGTAAGTTTTACACAGATGGCAAAGCCATGCTTTGAAAAAGTACTAACACTGGTTTGATTGACTCTCGGAATGTTTTTTAGGATTAACTCTATTAAGACAAATGAGACCTGTACTGTAATAGTTACATGCTACTTATTTCAATAAGAATAAACCGTGATTTTCTTAGGTGAGAAATAACAGGTGAAAATACTTAGGTGAGGTGTGACAAAATATTTAGTTTAATTTGTCTTGATTTTACTCCCTGCTGTCATGTTTATAATGTACACCTAGATTGTCTGTTAATCAGAGTGCTCTCCAAAGGGCCAAAGCAGTGAGCTCTGACTAACTTTCATGAGACAAATCTTTCATATAGTGTAACTCCAGTGAGGTATGAAATTTTGAAATGAGAGGGAGGCACTAAAGTTATTATATCATCAAATGATTTTATGGTCATCTTTTGTAAAAGAGGAAAGAGAAAAATAGTCTGTGATTTTTGAGAATTTTGAAAATCAGATCTGTTGTTAAGGCAGAAAATCTTAGCAGAAAAAACCATAACAAGCCAGAAGAAATCAGAGTATTATTGAACTTGAACGGAACAGTAAGATGTAATGTTTAAAGCAAGAAGTGGAAGTTATATATCCCAGATAACCTTTGCATATTTTCCAATAACACAATTTGCAAACTCAAAAATTAGTTACTTTTTAATGTATTGTGCAGTTTCTGCAAGAATTCTAACAGATTTATCCATAGTCTTCGGTTGTTTTCTTGCATTTTGCTGTACATGTATGATATAATCTGGACTTTCAGCTCCAGAACAATTTCCCACACAGAGCATGCAGGGAAACTCTCTTAAGTCATCCAAACTCCACTTATTGAAGGTTCGTGTTTGGTGCTCTCTGGGGCTTTTTTCAATCAACTTGAAATGGCTTGCGCAGTGAGAGATTCCTTAATTTCTTCAATTCTCTGCTATTATAGCAATACATGATAAATATTGTGGTTTGGAAAAGATGTTTTTGCATGGATTATATTTTCATCAAATTTAAAATATAAACAGCAATTATATTTTATTTTAGTAAAAGATTTTGAACTCTGTTGACTTGAAAATGTACTTCCGTTCCTTTCACAGTAACTCAGTTAAATGCAACTAAATTACAAAAAAACCCTACCAAACAAACAAAAAAAGTTATAAAAGAGAAACTATCTTGGAATGCTCTGCATGCAGATGTGTCTGTGTATGTGTGTTATTTAAAAAGTTATTCTACAGGTGAGATAAAAGAAATAAAGGAAGAAACATATGAAAAAGAAAAAAAAGAAAGAATAAATGAGCCAAGAGAAAATCTAGTAAAATAGAACTGGAGTTAGTGGACCACAGAATTAATCCAACCCCTATAACTAATTTAATTCTGTAAGACGTAATTCAATTTGATTCAATTTGCTCATTTAATTCCTCAAAAGGACAGTTAGTTGTCTAAAAAAGGAGGTGGAAAGCTGAGTTCTGTTTTAGTCAGTACCCTCGTGATATCAAGCAACTTTTCCTTTTCCTTGCTCTCCTGGACTTGCCATTTCTGTTTAGCTGTACCATTATCATTTTCTGAAACTGTCTTCCTGAGGCACCCAGCCATCCAGCCTGTGTTGGGAGTGAATTCCAGTGGTCAGTGAGACAAAGACAGGTCAGTGTTGTGTTTCTAAGGAGAGCTTCTGCAGTTCTTGGTGTTTAAATTCACTGACGCCTAAACAACTCGTTCCTATTTGATAAAGCAAAGTAGTTTCATAAATAATGTATATATTTTTAATATTGTATATAAGATTAAGGTTGTTGATCATGTGTCATGCATTAATTAATTATCTTCCATGCTGAAAAAGTCTTTTTTTCTTTTTTTCCCTATTGGAATACACCTTTCTTCATGATGAAGATCAAAATCAAGAATTTGAACAAATCATAAAGTCTTGGGGAAAAATATTAATATATTTGAATATTGAGACTCTGAAAAGATTACTAATTATATGAAACTACACCTTTTTTTTTTTTTTTTAAAGACAATAAATAGCAATGCTCTAAGATTCCTAGAAAGCAAATGCCTAAACAAACAGTCATCATGGCCTTAAAAGACTGAATAAGTCAGAGGAATTGGTAACTTCCATGGCTTTTGCTAAAACTTCCTTGACAAAGATTGTTTAGTTCTCCTATTTTTACTTTTTTTACTAAATTCTATTGCCTATGTCAGCAGTGTTTCCATCAAGATGGACATGAGTAATTATTGTTGGAAATATTGTCACCTCCTGTTTCTATCTGGAGGAACACTGGCTCTGGATGTTTATTTTTTCCACTCCCTGCTGATTTCTGACACTCCTGTGGGGAAGCAATCAATTCTGTACCGAAAAGAAAAGCTTTTGTCCACCTAAGACAACAATAAAATAATAAAGGGCCGAACCAGGCAATGAAGAGTAAAATAAAATGCAGTGGTAATGGTGAGGGAAGAGTCCTGAGAAAATAAATATTACAGGAGGAGAAAAAATATATTGCAAAGATGAAGGAAGTTGAAAAAGAGTGTGAAGCTATTCTTTTATTCTCATTTTGTGCATTGTATTTCCTGGTATAGCTGGATCATAGTTGAGCCCATTGATGAATTAATAAATCACGTTGGAAACTTTTTAAGGGATTATTTTAAAAGTAATAAAAGCAACATTCCTTAGACTTGTATGGGTCAAAAAAGTCGCAGGGCATTATTTAGATTGTTATGATGTTCTACTAGGATACCAAGAGATTACTGTAGCAAGAGCTTAAAGTTGGAATTCTGAAAAATAAACTGCTCATACTTTACAAGCAGAAAATAGTTTCCCCAAAGAAAAAGCAGAAATTTGCATTCTGGGAGAACCTAATTGGCAATTTCTGCATGTAAGTATCATTTTAATATTAACTTCTTATTTTAAAATTGGATTTATGAAAATTAACCAGAAAGAAGTACTAGAATGCATAGAATAAACAAAGATGGCAGTATTGAAATATTTAGTAGATCTTTCCATTTTTATCCTTTGAAGCTATTTTCAGTAATACAATATTTTTCATTAGGAACTAAGAAGAGGCATATTTATACGTTTTCCTTTTTATCTCAAGTTGGGATAACATTTTAGGCTGTCTAATAAAACTGGTATTAGTATTTTGGGAAAAAAAAAAAAGAAAGATGCCTTGTGAAACACCTGGTAATATTGCAGCATGCTTTTGTTTTTAAAGTTGCTTTTTCTTGCCTTTACAAAATAATAGAAGGAAATTATAAAATAGAAAAATTGACTCTATGATGAAATTCGGGAAGGTGAAAGATAAGATATCCTTACTATTTTCATGCCAGATTTATATTTCCCTACTATTTTTTAAATTTCATTTAATTTGTTGGCACAAAAGGGTAGGAAGCCCAAATAAGTCTTCTTTATAATTTTTTTCATAATTCTTTAGTTTTCAAATATGCTGTTTTCCTTCACTACTTAAATGAATATTCAATGGATTTTATTATATTTCAGATTAGAAGTGCTTTCCTTTTTCTCTGTTTACAATTTCAATGGTTTTCCGTACCTTCTGTTTCCACTCAACGTATTTTCTCAAAAACCAAGTCTTTTTTAATAATACATTTTCTCCATGATGCAGGGTTGTCGGAGGCTGTGTATTGTCCTAAACTTTCCGGTAGTACCTGGTCTCATTCAGTACCCTCATCATATTGTTTGGTCGTAGCACTCTTTGTCTCTAATTGAGCGTCAGTCTCTACAGTCATCAGGAGCTTTTCCTCCACACAAACGCAAGGTGTTGATAGGAAATGGAGGTGTAGAACAGGGTGACTGTCCAGCACTTGTTTCAAGGCTAAGCAGCATAACAGGGTAAATTCAAACTTGCCAGGTTTCTGTCGCAGTTGTGGTTTGGCTGCAGAGTATCAGCAGAACGGCCTGACTGTGTGAGGCAATTAATCTCTTACGCGTATCTTAATATAAGATGTTACCTCTGAAGAGGAGAAGAATAATATTCTGTCTCCTCTAAAGTGTGTTTGACAACTTGAGGGGAAAAAAAAAAAAAATCTTTTTTTGATTTGTTTTTGTTGGTTTTTTATTTAAAATTTCTGAAACCTATTGGAAGTTTAGATTTTTGCAACCATATTTCATTCTTGGTTGGTGGAGGTGCCACAAGACTGTCAATTCAGTCAACATCACTGAACTATTAGATCAGTCTGTTTCTAAATGGATGTTCCTTGTGCTGAACACAGATAAGTATAGGTCTTTTTAAAAATTACTTTTAGATACTGATAGCACAGCTATGGAAGCAGATTGCTAGGAATGATGCCAAAATTTTACAGTTGTGCAAAATCATCATGTCTAATCCACTGGTAGTGGTCTGTTTCTTTAGTTTAATTTTAAAGTTGTGATCTGACATGTGTTGCTATATTGGTTCAATAGGGGAAATTACTTTGTTCTTTTAAAATGTTAATTAAGTCCTAAGAGAATCGATGGGCTGAGAACCAAGTCTTTCACACTGCTTTGCTGTGACAGTGTTGCAGCTTTGATTTTAAGGGTATACCAGAAGCATATGAGAAGTGTTCATCTCTTCCAACCAGTCTTCTGTGACAAATGCAGTTCTCTGTCTGAACATTTACTCCGAGATATAAACTCTATCAGACACATACCAGATGTGTTGCAAATAGGCCACAGTATATTCATCATGGGGTAATAAGTATGATACCTCTTGCTTCTGCGTTTGGCCTAGGGTTAAATTTCTATATCTTCATTTAAGTTTCCATCAAGAGCTCTATCTTAGTGCAGCTGCAAAGTGCTTGATAGCTGAGAGCCTGTCTTTGCAGGGTAAGTTAAACAAAATTAGAAGTGTCATCACTACAAGTCTGATGTTCGGATACAAACTGCTCTCTCTCCACCCTTTATGGAAACTTCCAATAGTCTTGTTTCTCTGCAATCCTAATTGACACGATTAATTCTTTTTATTCCATTTCATTTCTCAGGGTGTTTCCAAGGAATGGCACAAGTCATGGCAAGAAGAAAGAAGTTGGTGATTTTACTTCCAGAACATACGTGCATCCAGATAATCATAGAATCACAGAATGGCTTGGGTTGGAAGGGAACTTATAGATCATCTGGATCTATAGATCATCTAGTTCCAAACCCTCTGCCATAGGCAGAGACAATGTTACTTTACTCGAAGTGCCAGTGGGAAAAAAATACTACAAGAAATAGATCAGTCAAGACACAAAATATTAGAAACAAATATAAATTCCATTCTTTCCTCTGTTGCAGACGCACACACACACACACACACACATATACACATTAATCCACACTTTTGATGCTTTTCAGCAGGTCTGCTCTGCAAAGCAATGCAGATGCAGTGCACTTCCCATTGGGTGGTTAAGCTGCCCGCTGACACGTGTGGCAGAGGAGGAAAGTGAGACAAAAAGGTTTTCACCAAAGGTCAACACTCTGGTGTGGACAGAGTCCCTCTATCCCTGAGGTAGGAGCTGACTCCATGCAGTGGGTCTGGAGGATCTGCTCTATTACAAGACACTGTGGTTCCCTATGTATAAACAGAGTAAACAGTACTCAAGTTTATGTATCTGAAACTGGGAGAAAGTGAATATCTCTTTCTGTAGAAATTCTATTTTTGCCACTGGTCTTTGTAATCAATATGTTAAAAACAGTTCATTTCACTTTTTATAGCAGTTCTCCCATTTGCAAAATGTGTTGGGAAATACAGATATGAAAAGCAGTGAGGATGCTGGTTCTTTACTGCTGTTGCTCTTTCTGCTGGGTTGGACTATTTTTCTTTTGTGTTTCTCAGGCATTCAACACCTCTCTCTGAGAATTTCAAATGGAAGATTCAATGAGTCACTGTCTTCAAGTAAAACTAATACATGAATTTATGGTATTATTTAATGGATATGGCATCGTTTGTGCCCGTTGTGCATCTGTGACAGCACTGCCAAAGGCAGTGACAGTACATTCATACAGAGTGAGATGTGACCAAATAATGCAACACCCTTGTTTCTCTTGTAGCTTTCTCAAATATTAACTTTAAGAGAACAGGAAAAACAATCAGCAATTCCATCCTCTAGGGAGAAAGTGCGGGGATGCAGGACATGAACAGGCACAGATGCATGAAGCAAACAGAAAAGAGCTGGGGGGAGGTACTTCACTTGGGAAAAGTTGTAGGAAGTACCTTCCCTCTTCCTCACAGAGAAAGGCCACTCTTGAGTAAGTAAGCTTTTGCAGACTGTTGTGGGTACTTTTTCCCCTTTAAGAGCACATTCAGCTTTATCTGTTTCAATCTTATCTTAAATATGGACTGTGAATTGTTCCATCTCCAGGAAGATTGATTCACCTAAAGGGCAGAAAGCCTTTATGGAAAGGAAACAACACATTAAACTAGAACTTAACTCTGTGTTGTAAACAAAGTGGATATTCATGCTGATAGGGGTGAGGAGGAATTGCTGTCATTTACTGCTTCACTAAATCTTTCCATGGGAGTCTTTCAGGCAGTTTACGAGTACTTATTCACAATTTCCCTCCTCCTCAGCTGTTAGAGGGAAGTTGCAATAAAACTGAGTTGTTTCCTTCCAGTGTGAAGTGAGTGCAGTGAAAGTCTGGAGTGGAGGAGCTTCCTCTGCCAGGGCCAGGGCTTTTCCCCAGGACACAGTGGGGCACATTTTGTGGGAGGAGGCTTTTACAGCCCGGGGATGGGAAACAAAACAAGCCTGCTGAGACCCTGCAGGGAGGTTGCGCTGCGCTGTGTCCTTCTGTGATAGAAAACCAAACTTGCTAAGAACTCAGAGGTGTCGCAGAGTTTGCAGCTAGCTGTGAGTTGAGTCAAGGGGAAAGTGAGCAAGGGGAGGGATATTGATTTTTAAATAATTCTAGTATCAATTCTGTTTCCTTTTATCTGTTTAGAAAACAAATTAATTTAGTGTATATGAACATATTTAAAAGTCTCTGGCTTTTGTGTTTAAAATAATGTTTCAAGATCTTTGAGCTCAATGTGGAGAGTGGCCTTGTTATATTCATCTGGCTGCTTCTGGTTGCCATTAGTGAAGCATGATATGTATTTTGTAACAGAGCAACCTGGGGCAAAGATCGGTGAACTCACAGTGTGTCACAGGTAGAAAGTTGTCTTTCTTCTTTTTCCTCTCACTGTGGGAATCCTGTACTTCCTTCTGGGCTGTAGTATGTATGATGTAAGTGTCCTACACTATGTGATTATTGTTGCCTTAACATTAATGGGTTTTTTTAAGAAATAGAAGGCTCAGTACTTAAAAGGACAAGCCTGTGTCTTTATTTTTGACACTAAATATTCATGCTCTCACCATTGATAAAGTATGTCATCAAAAAGGTGGTTTTATTGTTTATTTATTATTCTAATTTACATTTCAATGCTGAACATAATTCTCTGAATGCCTAATGTTCAACTCCTTTAATCAGGTTTGAAAATATTTCTAATAATAAAGTCTTTTATGCCTCCTTGCTTGACAGTGAATTGTAATACAGCACACAGCTGCAGAAGGCTGTAGAATCAGTATTTTTAAAACTAATTGCTGTTCTTTCGGTTAATAAAGAGTGCAGAAGCAAACAAATATTTCCTGAGTCTAGCATTCAAATACAAATGTGAATTCTTCTGCCAATGTAAGGAACTCAAGCATTGCTCCATTCTTCCAGTTTATGAAAACAAAGGAGCAAAGCTTAAAAGAAACTCTATGTTTTCTTTTATTCCAAAATAGAAAGGCTAAGCATAAAAGAGCAGTACAAACTCTTAAGAGTATGAGTGATTTTGAAGAGTTTATGTATTTAAAAGATTTTTTAAATCTTAATTTAATAATAAGTAATTATCAGCAGTACAGTCACTGAGTAAATCTTGCATAACCAGTATAGCTTAAACATTCTAAGTGTATTTCTTTACCTGATGATCAAACTTGTCTCACTACTACTAGAAAATTGCTCTAATATCAAGAAGATATAATGAGGAAAACTTATGCATGAAAACAGTAAAATTATTTATTATCTCAGACGAGCATATGATAAAAATCTGATGTGGATATGAGGGAGAAATTTGACTTTTTGTCTTTGATATTGTTCATTTCCAGGAGCCAGGCAAGGGGAAATTATATTCTGTAGCTCCTTATTTTACTAAAAAAAAGAAACAAAAAACCTAATCCAGAGAAAAATCTGGGGGATAGTGATGTTCTCCAAGATGCCACAAGCTTTTCTGGCTCTAAAATTATTTTTCTAAGGCAAAGCATAAAAGTTTCTGGACAATTTTATCAAAGAAAAATTTTGGAACAGATCAAAATTAATTTTAAAAGTATTTGCATTGATGTTCTGCATCTTAATTTAGGAGAAATGGGTTGTATGGCTAAAAAATACTTTTTTTTTGCCCCTCGAATAATCATCTAGAAAATAACATATGAGCAAGTATGGTTTTGTCATTTTCTATGTGAGTTAGGATAGAAATAACAATGACAAATGTTGGTAAGAGTAGGATTTACTTTCACAACATTTCTTTTTAAAAAGAAATTAAAAATTCTATGGGATTTTACAGAACTTCTGAGAGGACTTATTTTCATTATAGTTATGATTTTCTGGGGCTTTTGCTGACTTAAGAGCATTCTTAAGAGGTTTTTGGGTTTTTTTTATCTTTTAATTGAAAAAAATAGTTTTATGAAAAACTGTGCATGAAGGAGACTGAGCAGTCATCAGATGTCTGTGGTTACTGAACTGTGAGAAAATGGGCCTTCGTTACAATAGTAAAATATGAGGAGAAAGCCTTAGCGTGGAGCAAGCCACAGCCAATGGGTAACAGGAGGGTCTGAGGGTGAGCTGTGCGGTTGGTCTGATGCAAAGGAGGGAGCTGGCACAGGCTGCAGGCCGTAGGCACACCGGGATAGCTGATCTCATTGAGCACCAGTCTGATGTAATCATGCTCTTCATGCTGGTTTACTGCTCGGTGCTGGGCAGTGTATTTGTACTTTAACAGAGTCACAGTTTGAGATTCGTGACACGTAACAGTACCAAAGCCGTTTTGTGAATGTCTGAGGTTCTGGTTTTCTCCCCTCTCATTGGCGGTTTCCCAGTCCTGTGATGCTGGGTCACATTGGTTTTGCCTGCAGGAAATCAGATTTGATGGTCAAAAGGAAATCACTAAAGAAGAAGGATAAGATCTGTCCCTTCTTCCTTTGCCTTATTGGTCTTATGTTCTAAAACACTCAATAGAATTATGCTACCTGATATGATATTAATACATCATTTATAAGAGTCCAGGTCAAAATGTTATCACTTGTTAAGGGCTACAGCTGGCTCTGGCTGAAACTCTTCAAGACTAAGTCAAGTCTTAACCAAATAAGCTCAAATACTTGGTAGATGCAGCTGCAGACTCTAACTTGATGACTGGTACATGTGACATCAGCCAATTTCATTTGGATTCAGTGCCTCAGGACTGGCTGCAAAGGCTGTATAAATAAGTTTTATGCTATCAAGAACATGCTCCTATTACTGGAACTATCAACTGTCTTCCAGCCTTCTCCAATGGCTTTCTCGTCTGTAGGATTTATTAACTGCTTTGCATAATTTTCACAGTATCATTATAAATTAACAAAATGTCTGCAACTTGAAGTCTTAGATTTTAAAAAAAACAAAAAAAACCCACCCAAAATTACCCCAAACCTCTGGGTGTGTATGCAAAAAGCAGAAAGAAAACTCTGTGTGTGTGTGTGTGGGGGAGTGTGTGGGAGTGTGTGGGAGTGTGTGGGAGAGAGGCAAAACACTGAAGTTTTCCAAAATTCCTAAAATTTAATTAAGGAATTTCTCATGCTGTTGTATCCAGAGAGCAGACAAAACAATAATACATGGCAATAAATGCTGTATACCTTCCCCCCATGCCCCCAGGTAACATTTATTTTGCGAAAGGATTTCCCCTTAAAAAGCACAACGTACTCAAGGTTATGTAGCTAGGCCTTTTGAAATCAGAATCTGGCTGCTCAGGCAACCATGACCACATTTTAAATTGCTTGATTATTTGTCTGTGGGGGATGACCGTTTTATTGCCTGAAATAACACAATTATGTTGCATCCCTCAATGCAATGGCTGTCAAAAAGTGTAGATAAAGAAATAGACTGAGCTAGTTTCAAGTATATTTTGGACAGTAATTATTTGAGGATACAAACAGGGATTGTGAGGCAATACCCAAGAGGCTGGAAATCTCACCTCTGAAGAAACTGTATTTAAAATGTGCTCAAGCTTCTAAGATTATTAACCCTCTTTTGTGCTGTAAGCCATGTAGGCTAGAAGTGATTAAATTGTACCTGTTTGCCAATGAATCAATTCCACTGCGATGTGGAACAAACAGCGTAACTCACCCGTCAGAGAATGTTTGTAACTAAAGAGTTGAATTATGCTGCTCCTGAATTGTGTTGCAAAGAGCCACTTTCACTTCTCATTGAAATCCCATAAATTAAATCTGTACCTTTATTTGAATACATGAGAGTGTTACACCTTCTCTTTTATAATGGCTTTACAGTAATTTCCAGTAATAAATCCAGGGTGACTTTTAAGTCTAGGTAGCAAGATGCATGCTTTGTGTATTGGAAATTGTTCTCCTTCATCTTTCTGAGTCTTCAATTTACTTTTCCTCCCTGTGCTGCAAGTAGTTTGCAATTGAAATTCAAAGGCAAGTAGTGCCAGACCAGGTCTGTGACAAGGGCTGTTCTGAAATTCCGCAGGTGCTGTGTAGTCTACAGGAAGGTTGCAAGTGTTGAACTTGGCATGGGAATGTTACCAACAAATATTTAGAAAATTTCATCTTCAAGGGCGTAAAAGAAATTTTATTAAAGAGTGTGGACTTTTCAAAGCTAAACATGAAAATTGCCACCGTTTTTGGAAAATAGGTTACAGTTTGGTCTCTAATAGTTTGGTTTGTTAATTTTAAAATATTCCCTGCATATAAGGAATTACAGAAGAGAACGAAAGTGGTTCCACGCAGCATACACCTTTGATCTGCAACAAAGATTTTGGTTCCTTAAGTTACTGGTGTTTGGGTGTTTGTTGTTTTGATTTTTTCCCATGCATCCCACTCTCAAATCCCAGTTTAGCTATATATACATACAAGAATATATATATATATATATATATACAAGAATATCTTTATATACAAGAATATATCTATGTATATATTCTCGTATATTTATAAATGCCTTTGCGCATCTTTAGTTTCCTGAAGCTAAAATAGCTTGAAGTGTTTATGATTAGAGCTGCCCAAATTAGAAAGTTGACTGCAGAGCACAGCTTCCATATGTACGTGAGAACAAATATGGATATGATCTATTAAATAGAAAAACAGCATAATATTGGGAAGTAACAGTGAAATAGAACAGGAAACAGCAACCAAACTGAAAAAGCCCTGCCAAGACTGCTGCACTAGGTGGTTAATATAGGCAGATTGTTAACCTATCCTTGAAAAGGAACTGGGGTAAAAATGTACTCAAGCAAAAATTCTTAAAAGCTATGCAATTTGTTAACTCCATAACTTCAGTATGAAAACACAATATGGGAGAGGGTAGATAGAATTCCGCAGAAGGTGATAAGATCCAACAGCATGGAATCATGCCAAGTGTTCCGCTTCTTCCAGGAAGCAAGTAACCAAAACTTGGAGATGCATAAAAGGCTCATGGAAGCCAAGGATCTCCAGACGAGTGAGGTACCTTTTACAGAACTCATTAAAACTGGAAGAGTGGGTCTAAAAACACTACATTTTGGTTTAACATAAGAGTAATAACTTATTAGGAAGTTTGACTTCATAATGAAGATAAATGATATCTTGATTTTCATTGCCAATGTAAATTTACTTCTTACAATACTGGACTTAAAACAACTTTTTTTATCAATGTTTGTTCTTGGTTGCCAGTTTGTGAGTAAAATTATTAATATTAGAGTCTTTTAATGAAGAGCACTACTATGAAGAGCACTCACAGATTTCATTACGCGTAATATATGTTTATATGATTTGAGGTCGATGATTGAGCCTTTTGGGAGGAAGCTGAGTGTGAATATGTACATGTGTGTGAGAAGTTGCATTCATAAATGTCTTCAATGAAGCTAAAAACAGTCTTAACATTCTTCTCTCTCCTATGCAGTATGTACACTGAAAAGCACTTTTTCATGTAATAAGCCGCTAAAGCTCTTGGGGCAAATCTGAGGGCCTTTATCACTAAGTGAGCTCAAACTTTGAAGTGTAAATGAAAAAAAAAAAAAAAAGGGCTTAGGCTTATTTATTTGTTCTTTTTGAAAGCATACTCTTGGGAGAAAGCAAGTACCTTCAAATATCATTACAGAAGCAATGAAATATATGTAATATTTATATATCTTAATGGCCTGATGAGAGCTGAATCATGCTGAAGGATGTGCTAACCCTTTCATATATCATAAAGGAAAACATTCAGCCCCATGCAAAATTCATCCCATGTTGACTCTTTTAAAACTTATCAGGAATTTTTAGTGGTATGCTTGTTTTATTTATTTTTAATTTGTTTTGGTTTAATTTCTTTGTTGTCAATGGAATGCAGCTTTTCTTACAGTTTTTCAGTGGAGCCAGCACCACCAAAAAGTAAACAAAGGCATATGAAATTGTCTCCCAGGATATTTGCTTTTCATGGCAAATTTTGCTACTACTTAAAGTCACTTTCACTGAGCTACGAATAAGTATTCATCTTTAAACAATCCACTGAACAGTTTTCAAGCTGTTTCTATCAAGAGTCGTTAAATCAAATCCTATTATTTTCTTCTGCACAATTCTACTAGTGAATGGCTCCAGTTTAAAGGAAGACATTATTTGGGCTTAACCCTTAATATGAAATGCAAAATATTGTCTCTCACATATACACATTCTCAGAAAATGTGCTTGAGTATGCAGTATTTTTCAAACTTGACTCCTAGCTATGACAGGTACTGTCGGATTTTTACTGGAACTGCTGGAACATTTTGTTGACTATAATAGGGTTTGGCCATTTTGTAGGTTTTCCAATTCTTTACCATGCAAATAAAATGCTGCTCTCTTTTGATTTAATGAGCTTACTCTTCAAAGTTAATTCTGTTCTCAAAGAATTATGTGGTCATTTAAAAGCAGCTACTTTTTTCAGTAATTTAGGTGTAAGCTATCCCTTAAATATCTTCCTGTATTTAACCAGGAATTTCACCTCCTGTATATATCCATCTAAGTACATGGACATAGCAATATTCATGCGTCACACATGATGTATGGTTTAAATATAACAATTAGTACTTTCTCTCCAGAACTGACCTAAGGGAAATAACATACAGATATAATGTTTTAAAGATAAAATTATGAGATAACATGGGATTTGTGCCCAAAGAGATGCAGGCTTTTTTTTCAGCTGATCAAATGCGTAATATTCAGTGTCTTTCTGATCATATGTTTTGGAAGTACCCTGGTCTAAAGTGTACATTCATTCACATTACTTCATGGATCTTCTGGAAACAAGAATCAATGACATGTTGTTTGGATCAGATTTTCTTGGTTTGGAAGAAAATTTAAAATGGAAGCTCAAATTATGATGAAATTACCATGTTGACACAGTGCTTCTCATATCCTCGACACATTTCTGTGGTTTCTGCACTAGAGTTAGAAACACCTGTGCTGATGCGAGTCCCAAACACGAGAGCAAGTTGAAACATAGATAAATAATCCTTTCTGTATTTGCATCTCTCGTCACATTGTCATTTGAGCAAAGCTATTCCCTGGGGATCACTGGAGCTTGGTACTTGGTGATTTGTCTGTGCTAAGTGAGACAGGCAATACTAAAAGATGACCAAGTCTGCTCACAATGAAGCAAAGGGTACCTATGTCTCGGCACAAGGACTTTCTGAATGTTATGCTCTTTCTCTCTGTTTGATATTTTGATGGTGATACAGATTTCTGTGTGCAGATTCTCAGAAAATCAGATTTGTGTATGTACTGACCTTGCAGGAGCTACACTTCAGGATGTAATCCAAGTATCTCATGTGTGATTCCAGACAAATTACTATCCACTCTCCCTGCTGTACATTTTTGTTTTAAGTTTTGCTCTGTTCCTCTATTTCTGTGAAATAATAAAGCAGATCATGGAGCATCCTCAAAAGCTGAATAGACATTAATGTCTATTCTGAGTACCTGCAATTATACACCTCCAGGGTAAGAGAACTCCACATCACAATCCCCTTGGCAACTGCAATCATGTAGACAGTGCATAGTTTACATTATTCCCAGACCTGCATTTACTACTCAGGTTCATATATGAAGCACAGAGAAATTATTCAAATGATTTTCAAGGATGGGAGACATCAGAAAATATAGAGGAGGTGTTGTTGTTGGTAGGTTGGTTGGTTGGTTGTTTTCTTAGGTTAACAGAGAAGTCTGTTCCTGATTTTAATTCAAAGACACTGAGGACTTCAAGAGGACAGGGTCAATGAAATCATACATGCCATGGCATATTTAAAGTGAAATATGTTGAATAATAAGTTTTTATACTCAATCATGTGTGATCAGATTTCTGGGCTTTGAAAATACTTGCTGTTAGTTGTGCGGGAAGGTTACTTTACCTCCTCATAGCAATTTCAATAGCAAGGAAACAAGCATGTCGTCCTGAGCACAGGGCTTGCATAGCACTTGCTTGTTGTTTGGCATCATTACTATTTACATGACACAAATAATGCAGAGGACTCAGGTGGAGCATCATTTCTTTTTTTTTCCCCCAGTTCCCGATTACTGTGTCATGTTTTGATTGCAGGTTTGTGACTTGCAAGAATTCTGTCACTGCTGGTCTTCTCAGTGAACAGAGAGAAGAGTTCTAATGGAGTCAAAGGGAGTTTCTTATAAAGAGATGTGATGTTAAAGTGATGGGATGTAGCAAAATCCTGGTGACTGAGTGAACAGTGTTATCACCTCTTAGAAAATCTGTGATTTGCAGGCAGCTGTCTAATTTGTACTGTCATAGGATTTGCTAATGTTTCTCTATGAAAGAGCAAGAGGGTAACCTTGGGCTATTAGTCTTTTAGAAAATTTGTCTTTTAAAGAAATGTCTGAAGTAGATCATGGAAGACTGGGACAGAGACAAGAGTCTCCAGGCTTTCAAATGCTGTCAATTACAAAGTTCAATGGCAAGTTCTGTAGAAGGAAAGTCAGAAATTAGTTTTGAAGGGAATATTTCTGTGGAAAGAAAGAAGATAATGAACATGATACAAATATACCTTGTCCAATTGAGTAATTGAATTTCTATAAAATATCCCTTTCTGTACTTACAGAGAGATTAATAAACTCCGACATTGCCATTATAACTCTTTGTGGCTATACCATGAAGGCAAAAATATGCTGTAACCACATTTGTTGTGGGAGGTTGATGTACATGTATACATCTTTTTTTTTCTTTTCTCAAAGGTGCTTCTGATTGCAGCTAGCGGTGGAAAACTACATACACATGCATAATTTCTGTATTTCCACAATAATCTGAGATATGCTTAAATGAAGGTATGAAGAAGGTATATACACTAACATATGATTTTATTTGTGGTCTGTTACTACATCTGAAGCTTTAAATCATGTTTGACATATCAGTTATTGAATAGCACTCTCTTCATAATGGCCTCTTGAAATTGTGAGGAAGTACATCATGTTCAGATAGGAGATAATGCAATTTTTTAGCAGATGGTTACATTTGATATCCCTGTGGAATATGTGGAAAAGGCACCACGGCTTTGTTCTGACAAAAAGACTGCCTTGGTGGCCAGCAATGGGCACACACACACACAACCTTGAGATGCAGTTTTGCCATCAGGTTCTGATGGTAAATTCTGATTTCTGTATTTGCTAGTTAACAAATTACTGAAGTTCATGCCCAAACCCAAAAACCTGCTTTGGGCTGGCTTATGAAAGCCTTCTGGTTACCTAGCAACAAGCAGGAAGGATGTGGGGGAGCAGGAGGGCTCTGAGGCAGTACACAGCAGTAATAGTGCCAGTTCAGCAAAGCAGACTTTATATAGGTCGCTGTATTTGTATAGGTATCTCTATTAAATTAATATAGTTACTGAAATGCAATACCTGCGAGTGTTACACGGTCTGACAGGAGCATCTCCTCACATGAACCTGCCAGAGTGGCATCTTCTATGCCCAATATATTCTCAGATCTTTGGAAGAAGAATAAAAGATCAGTAGAAGAAGAGGGTGGCAAAGCAGACCAGAACAGAGCATTAGACTGGAGATTAATTGGCTCTTATTAAATATGCAAGGTTCTATTTTTCTCATGCCTTGTAAAGGTACCATCTTGTACAGAAGAAGAAAATTCTTTTTACAGTTTCTGTCTGCAGTAAAAATATCAAGTATATTTCCCAAGTATTTCAGTATGCATTCCTTCATTGAAATATTTCTAACTTCTGTGTCTGAAAGGGAAAAAAACCAAAATGTACAGATTCAGTTGTTGTTTATGAAATAAATTCTGATGTTAGTATGTCCAATAAAATCATTTTCCAATGCGAGTTTGAGCATATCAATGGGAAAGTGGAGAGAGAAACAGTTATAGTAGAGTTTGAGAAAAAAAAAAAGAATTTTTCCTGTTTATAAATCCATTCAGTAAACATAGGATAATAAGGTTTCATTTTAATATCTGCTTTTTATATGTCCCTTGTAAAGGCCTCAGGACAGAAGTCCTTCCTTATTATTGTTGTAGAGATCCCTAGCACAGAAGAATCCTATTCCCAGTTAAATAAAAGTTTGCAAGAATTGAGTGTTAGGAATAATATAATTATTTTTATTTTAAAAATTATACTTGATATTTTCAATGAAAAAATAAAACATGCTTGGAGTTCTAATTATGAAAAATGTATCAATTCACTGACATTGGTCAGAGATTTTCTTAGGATTAAATGCAAAGAAGAAACTGAGCCAGTGTAGTCATTATCCATAATCAGGAAAAAGCTAATTTCTCCATTGAACTTGGAGTGCTTTAAAGTGGGTGCAGGCTGTTTGTTTGGGTTGGTTTCGTTTTTTTTTTGTTTTTTTGGTTTGTTTTGTTTTTTGGGTTTTTTTTTTTTTTTCCTTGGTTTTTGGTGGGTTGTTGGGTTTTTATTTTCTATAAACAAGGAAATAAACCTAGATTTCGTTTTGAACACCTGTGATGACAAGTGTGGTTTTCTAAGGAAGTTTTGTAGTCTGACGTCTGCCAAGTTGTATCGTGATGACTTATTCTCCAGGTCTTCAGAGTCACTGTTTTATAAGCATCTTTAGTGTGGGACAGTGTGACCCAGGGAGCAGGCATGGCATCATGTGCCTGTTTTATCAGTGGAAGATGAGAGTTTGTGGGAAGCCCGTGGGGAAATGGCTGAGTGCAGTGCCTGTCCCAGCTGTGCAGTTGGTGCCTGTCCCAGGTGATGCAGCTGCTGCCTGAATATGGGCCTGACTTGTTATTACTGTCTGTCACAGGAGGGAGAGAGTCACCAGCACCTCCACGTGCTGATGATATCATCTTTGAGGCCTTGCTTTCTGTAGGACCTGTCTTTTTCCTCTTTTCCCGCATGTTAATCTGTATGAGAGAAATTCCTCTTCTTCACTGCGGTAATGGATCCTACTGCTTAAACATTTACAACTTCTTCAATATAAAATGTTTGACGGTTATTATAAATTATTTAATGAGATGTCATAAACTACAGATACAAGTGATCCCCTCTAATCCCCCTCAGAACTATCCTCCTTAGCCTGCTGCTGTAAAACATTAAAAGCCTTCTTTGTTATGTGTTAATTGGTATTAATGGGGTTAATCTTTGCAAAGTAGAGATTATCTTGCTATAGTCAGACATTCAAGGGAGAACTTAATTAACCGAAGGCAAAAAAATATGGAAATATAGAAAGACTTGCATACTGATGCAGCCTGTTCCACAGTCACACATGCAGATGTTGGGCTGCATTGTTCATTTTCAGAAGCCAGAAACTCAGGTCTCGTAACCAGAGCTGAACTGTCATCATAGAATCAGAAAGTGATTTGGGTTGAAAGAGACCTGGTTCCAAACCCCCTGCCATGGGCAAGGAGACCTTCCACTACACCAAGCCCCATCCAACCTGGCCTTGGACATTTCTAATCTAAATCCATCATCTGATCTTTCAGTTTAAAGCCATTCCCCTTTGTCCTGTCACTATATGTCCCTCACAATTGAGTGTCCCTGCACCCCAGCAAGAGGGATATATTGAGTGGAACACTGATATTTTTATTTATTTCCTTTTGCTATCTTCATAATTTCTTAAAATTTATGAAGTGAGATTTTCTGTCTTACAAAAGACAAAGGAAAAGAGATAAAATAAGACATTATTTATATGAATTATTCAGCTAGTCTGCTAGGTAAATACAATCATAATAGAAGATCCAGAAAAGTCTAACCTATCACAAGTGACAATACAATTTAACTGAACACAAGTAATTACAGAACGGGATTTATTTTCAAATATAGGTGTATTTGCTGGAGAGAGACAGCAGGGTCACAAAGGGAGAGGTAGTGATTGCAGAGTATTGCCTAGCAAAAAACCATTCTACACAGGCTTGTGCTTTTCTTGTACAGTCTTCATAGTTTCAGTGCTCATTATCTGTTGGTTAAGATTATCTGTCATCTTCCCTTCATTAACATCTTCATTCTCTTTTCTAAGATCTGTAGCCTGTGGTGACTGGAGTTTTAAAGAACATTTCTGTAGAAGTTTACTTTCACGCTGCAGTCAAGTTGATTGGATCTTTTTTCCTAAACAATTGCACAAATTTTTCAAGTATATCTTATCATTTTCGAAGACAATTTAATCTCAGTAACTGTTTGGCAAGATAGCTGAAGCTACCTCCATATTTTAGAAGGAATAGTGGTGTTTAACTATTCTCTAAGGTGTTGGTATTTGTTCATTAAGCTGTTTGGGGTCAGCATAAGGTTTCTACTTTGTTCCCTTGAGTCAGGACTTCATTACCCAGTGTGGAAGCCTCATACTGTTTTTGTCAGTTGTCAGTGGCTTCTCATTGTTATGGGAAGAGCCTTCTATTTGGTCCTCCGCAGCCTTCCACTGATCCTCTACTCTTTTGGGGGCTTTCATAAATATGGTTAAGCGTCCTTGTTTCTTGACAGTTAGAAGATTTAAATCTCCATTTTAACTTCAAATTTAACCAGGCATGTACTTAAAAAAATTATTTTAATAGCCTGGATAAGCAGCTCCCGATGACTGATGAGCTCAGATTTCAGGTTCAAAAATCCTTTCTCATGGTGCATAAAAGTACTTCAAATCAAATAGAAAGAAATAACACTTAAAAAATTTTCCATCCATTATGTGCGATAATGATCCAGACATTCAAATTTGATTACAAAAATAATGGCAACTCCTACTGATGTAACTAGTACCAACATGTGAAACTGCTATATTTTTTTCTTCCTTTCCTTTGAAAATTGTTGCTATAGGAAGTTAAACATTCTTAAGTTAAACATTTAAAAAGTTAAATATTTCTCTGGATATGAGAGTTCAACGCGAGCTGTTATTCTATATTTTTAAAGATTTTGAGAAAAATTGTAATGAACATTTGTAGCCCTCATGCAGAAGGGTGCTGGAGAATTGATTGATGTACAAAGCTGGTCCTCCATCCATTTCTCCATCCATTGTCTTGACCCATATGCAGCTCTTACTGTGATGTCCTTCATGTGGGAACAAAGTGCAGACACCTTTATGTCAGATGCTTGAATATTATCTGAAAACACAGTCTATTGATTTAAAAGAAGAAATTGCTGGATGGTTGTATATATATATGATAGATTTATGTACAAGAGAATGCAAAGAAATAAAATTCATTGTTGGGGTTTTTAATACCGAGAAACTAAAAAGTCCAGAGAAAGTAAGTACAGAAGAAATATATAATATGTAGGTACATAGCTGGTTCCACAGAGTCAGAAAATGACAATTTCCTCTATAACAAATATAAGCAACAACTCTCATTTTGAAAATGCAGTGTAAAAAAAATGCTATAATACTCAATTCCAATTTATATCAAGAACAGGATAATTTCAGTGTGAATAGAATTTCATATCCATCTCTAAAGTACAATATACTGATAATACAGGAGATAATCTGAAATGAGTCCATTCTTTACAAGTCTATAAAATATTGGCGTTCATGGAGTTAAATTTGAAACAAATATTTTTCCTATGATGTACAAAGATGCTGAAGATCATTTTCCTTTTTCCCTGAAGCATTAAACAGATTTTCCCCTGAACTCAATGTTATTACTCTAGTAAATTCACCAAATATTTTTCAGTTTACATATTTAGAGATTCAACTATCATAGTACTTTTGAATTAATGATGAAAAAAACAGCTGCATTTAGCACCCATACCCCAACCAACAGAAAAAAACCCTCTAAGAGGTATTTTGCCCTTGAAGAATAATTGCTTCCTATGCTCATTTTTTTTTCAGATGCTGGATACGTTTTAAGTACATTTGCCGCAATAAACAATTGGTTCTTTGCTTTGAATATATTCACAAAAACAAAAGGCAAGTAATACTTTTTAGACTGTTGTAGGAACAGCCACATCATTCAACCTAGAAGCCTCTCTTGGCAGAGCTAATGGTAGATGCCTGGGAGAAATATCTTGTTGGAAACCATAAAAATGAAATGGTAGCATGGAAATACACTTCCCCAAGATTGTATTCTGAGCTACTTGTAATTAGCAGCTTGGGCATTCCAGTACAAGAGGTTACAACTGCATTGTGTTAATTACCCTTGATGGCCCTTACTTGCATGGACCTCTCTAGCCACTTTCTAATCACATTTGGGTTTTGTAACATCCTGTGACAATGTGCTCCATAATTTAATTATGTATAGCACGAAAAAGTACATCTGTTTATTTTATACCTGCTTCCTAGTGTTTTCATTGAATGCCTCCTAGTTTTTCTCTTATGTGGAAAAAATGAAGAAACATGGCAATTCTCTCTTCATGTCATTCACAATATCACTTTTTTTCATATGTCCTGTCCATTGACCCTCCTCCAAAATGAAGAATTGTCCAATTAACCTTTCTCTCTTTTCACTCAGTGCCATGCTTCAAATTATCATTGCTCTTTTGTATTTTCTAGGACTATTTTTACGAACTCTTCCAGATCTCCAGTATTTTTAAGATGAGGCAATGAAAAAAGGAAATAATGTTCCAGGTGTGGAACTAGCATCATTGGAACAATGGTGCTTCCTGTTCTCTCTATATATTTCCTAATAACTTTGAATATCTCTTTGCATTTCTGATTGGTGTTGAGCTGCATGCTTTGAGCTGATGATTTCAAAGAATTATCAGTGCTGATATCAAGATTTTTCTTCTAAATAGCAGCAGATCCTTTGGAGTCTACTGCTTTATATATTTAGTTAGAGTAGTCCCTTACTTTGCATACTACTGCTAGTTTGTCTGTGCATATTCATAATTCAGGCTGACTACTGATTAATGTCGGTTTCTAAAAAGCAGCTGTGTGACCCCAAGGAGATGCATGCATTAAACCCCAGCAACTCATTTTGTGTAGGCTGCTGAACAGACGTTAGATGAAAATGACTCCTGCTCTCTGTTCACCTGGGCTAATTTCAAACCAATGTCATGGGAGTGAAATGCTCTGTATCTTGTTAGAAGTCTCTGGAGTTTACCCAGTCAGATCCATTTGTGATTCAAAATTTATTTATCTTGAAACACGTGCTCTGCTCCTTAAAGACCTGAAAACAAATAAGAGATTTATAGGTTTTTTTTCCTGTGAGTTCTAAAGGAAGGTAAATAATTTTTTTTTTTTTTGAAAGTCACCAGTCTTGCTGTCAAGAAACAAATCCATTTCTTATTTACAGATACCAAAGTGTCAAGTGAAACTGTACTCATTTCTCACCAGAACTTCATGTACACCTGTAAAATAGCATTAAAATAAAGCTTAATTTGATTATCCATTGATGAAGCCCTGTTGGCCACTTATCTGAGTGCCCTAGGTGTTATTCAAGCTTCTGAGCACAGCAGAGTAAGTCTTTGAAACGATTTTTATTCTCCTAATGAGACAAAGCAGCACTATCTGACCTGAATTTATGAATGTTGCTTATCAATGTTAGCATTAATTTTCTGAGACTAAACAAAGCTGCAAGAAGTAGCACACAATCATGTTCCCAAAGGTGTGTTGGCATGTTCTGCCACTTTCTATTATGTGCATTTAGGTTGCATTGCTTTAATTATAAAAAGTAGGATCAAAAAGCTTTAAAAATATATCAATCCAAAGAATTTATAAATTCAAAGCTCTGTCTCAGAATAATATACTGCCACTTTTTAACATGTAAGTACCTCTTAAAATGCATTATACATTTGCTCCTTTATCTGCTTTTAAAGCGCTCATGTCAGAATTCTGAAGTCCTTCTGCACTAGACACCATTCCCCAGAGTACTGAGTTCATCCTGTCACAAAAATAACCCTGTTGCTTTCTTCTTGGGGTCAAATTATCTCTCCTTCTGGTGGTAATCATTATAGGAACCAGATATATCACAGCATCTAAATAAATAGCTGTGGCAGGGAAGAATTATCTTCTTCCACTCCACAAATATTAATGTGAAGAAGTATAAAATGTCAAGAAACATAAACTATGGCCTCAGACTGCTGCTGCAACTGCCCAATGCTTCTGAAATCACCACCATGGGATGACTGACCTCCAGCCCCAGCTCAAAGCTCAGAAGGACCAAGTACATCTCAGTAAAGCACAAGATGGATCAGCTAACTTGGTCTTACTGGCCAGACATCCTTCAGTCATTAGAACTGAAACCTTAAGCAGCAGTCAGCATTCTCACTGAAGCTGAGGTGAGTTCATGTAAATTGGAGCTGACAATGAGATCAGAATTGTAACTGGATACCTATACCATAGTAAAATGGTAGAGATTAGATCAAGTAAGTGATTCAGTCTTGCTACCACTTCTGTAAGTGATCAGTTGTCTTTTTGTTATGAATGGTTTCTGTAAAGCCTAAAGGCTCCTTTGGATGAATTCAGAGTTCCTACTGTGTAGGGAATGGACTTGTCTTCTAATTTTCAGCATCTTTGATTGATAAAAATTCCCTTTCTTTTCTCTCACAACTTCATTATTTCAATAGCTTTGATATTATCTACACTTATCTTAGATTAATAGGGTCTATTATACCAAATAGCCTTGTAAATTGCATGAGGAAATTCATACACAAAGTAGGAGGAAATTATTATGAAACAGGTACCTAGAAATAAGAAAAGGTAAAATATGTGTTTAAAATAAAGCCACAGTAGTTTTTTTTAATAGTTTCAGGATTATCTATTTGTAATCAACCATTTCCCGGGTAAATGCATCACACTGAGATAAATGAGAAGTAGGGCGAGTTAGTTCATTCCAAATCTTTACATAATGACTGTTTCATAATAGATGGGAAAATGTAGAATAAAATTGTCACAGTCTAATACTTTTGAGAAGTGGCACCAGAACTTTTCTTTCTTGTTAATGTTTCAGTTAGATTTGTGATTAATTAGCCAGCCCATTTTCCCTTGTACAGCCTTCACTGTGGTGATAGAGGCAGTGGCAGGGTGCAGCACAGGACTCATGTGCCAGTGGCAATCACCAAAGATATCCTATGGAGAGCTACACGCTGAACCAACCCTGCCACCTTATTCTGCTTCCCATGCTCCAAGTAAGAGTCTGTTAACTTAATTAAGCTCTAAGGTTTTACCATCATTTCCCTGTCTATCTGTGAGGGAATGAAGCCTTGGAAAAAATGCTGGAATTCCTTTTATAGCTGACATCCTTCAGTCAGTTACAACAGGGATACCAGCAGTGATAATTCGCACTATAATTGGAGTCTGCAAACTCATTCTGTATTAACACAGTGGCTTAAAGTGCTTTGGTTTTGCCAACACTATTTAAAAAATCTTTGCCTTTAGCTGCTTGAGCCCACTAATAAACAGTGTCCTTGTACTCAAGCTTCATGTGGCAGGAGACTGCTTGGTATTTTGCACTGTATTTTCTGGCATTTGTCAGAGATTGTTCTTAATAGGGGATAAAACTAGGAGGCTGTAACAATCTGCCATTTCTCTACTCAGCTGTTTTTATTTCAGTTGATGCATCCTCCAGTTTTGTAAATCTTTTCTCCCCAAAAAGCATGTCCTCAAATGTATGTACTAAGTTTTATAGGTAGTAATACATAGATTCTGAAATAGATCTCAAGTGGTCCATAAGTTGTTATGAAAAGACCATGTCTACCTGCAATGCAGTTTTACAGACGGACAAACTGAGATTTGGGAGGTGAAAAGAACTGTAAATCAGTGACTTACACTGCCTGTGTTCTTAGTTGAAGATAATTATAAGGGAAAAAATTATGGCAAGTTCCTCAACTGTCAATACAGACATGTGTGTTTACATATACATATATTTACCAAAAGTATATATATACCTAAATACTAAAAGTATATACACACATATGTATATATGAATGTATATATGACAGCCTTTCCTGATATAAGAACCATTCCCTGAAAAAAAACCTCCCAGCTTCCTCAATTATATAAACTCTTAATAAATTAGGTACAGTGCAATTAAACACCACAATCTGTTTGTGTAGGTACACATAAACAAAATGCTGGCATAGTGATAATTAACCTTACTTTCACCCCAGATTTAAATTAAGTAAATGCTTTGTAAGGGAAAGCCTGTCTCCTGGTTTGCCTGCTTTGTGGCTCCCTAAGAAGATCTGTTTTCTTCTTCAACTATAAGGCAAAAAGATATGGATCCTGATCTGTTTGAGTCAACGGCATATTTAGTCAATTCAGAGAAGGCCATACAAGTGTTTCTGCAGTACACACAGTAGATGCTTTAACTAATAGTTACTGAAGTCAATCACTATCGATCATCAAAGTTTCACTGGGGCTTGTGCTGTGGAGAAGAAACTGCAGGTTTTCCTATGCAGCTCAGTGAGGTCATAGAATGATAGAATTGTTAATTTTGGAAAAGGCCTCCAAAATCATTAAGCTCAACCATTAACCCAGCACCACCATACCCACCACTAAACCATGTCCCTAAGTGCCCCATCTACACACCTTTTGAACACCTTTCCAGGAACGATGATTTCACCACTTCCCTGGGTTGCCTGTTCCACTGCCTCAACACCCTTTCAGTGAAGCAATTTTTTCATAATATCCAATCTAACCTTCCCCTGGCACAACTCAAGGCCATTGCCTTCAGGCAATGGTGTCAAAGGCTTTACTAAAGTCTAGCTAGACAACATCCACAGCCTTTCCCTCATCCACTCAATGGGTCACCCTCTCATAAGAAGGAAATCAGGCTTTGCAAGCAGGACCTGTCTTTCACAAACCCACACTGGCTGGGCCTGATCCCCCGGCTGTCCTGCACATGCCTTGTGATGGCACTCAGGATTATCTGCTCCATGACCTTCCCTGGCACCAAGGTCAGACTGACAGGCTCATAGTTCCCTGGATTCTCCTTCCAACCTCTCCTGTAAATGGATGTCACATATGCCAACTTCCAGTCAATTGGGATCTCTCTGGTGAGCCAGGACTGATGGTAAATGATTGAAAGTGGCTTGCTGAGCTCTCCTCCTAGCTCCCTCCGTACATTTGGGTGGATCCCATCTGGCCGCACAGACTTGTGCATGTCTAAGTGGAGCAGCAGGTTGCTGACCATTTTCTCCTGGATTATGGGGGTTTGATTCTGTTCCCTGTTTCTACCTTCTCTCCCTGTTGTCTGCTCGGGGAGCTGGGAACCCTGAAGACAATTGGTTTTGCTATTGAAAGCTGAGGCAAAGAAGGCATTAAGTACCTCAGCCTTTTCCTTATCCTTTGTCACTATGTTTTTCCCTACATCATCCAGTAAAGGATGGAAACTTTCCCTAAGACTGCATTTTGCTGCTGATGTATTCATAAAAAAATTTTTATTTTCCTTTAAAGCAGTGGACAGATTAAGTTCTAGCTGGGCTTTGGCCCACCATAACCTCACAATGTCCTTGTACTCTTCCTGAGTTGCCTGCTCCTTCTTCCAACTCTTATAAACCTTGTTTTTTCCCCTGAGTTCTAGTGAAAGTTCTTTGTTCACCCGGGTTGGTCTTCTCTCCTGCTGGCTCATCTTTTGAAATGTGTGGACAGCCTGCTCCTGTACCTTTAAGATCTCATTCTTGAAGCACATCCAGCCTTCCTGGACTCCTTTAGCCTTCAAGACTGCCTCCCAAAGGACTCTCCCAGCCAGTCTCATAAACAGAACAAGGTCTGCTGTCCAGAAAAAACTCTGTCATTTCAGGATCACTGTGACCAAGATGGCCTCCAACTGTCTCATCACTCACCAGTCCTTCCCTGCTCACAAACAACAGGTCCAGTGGGACACCTTCCCTAATTGGTTCACTCAACAGCTGTCAGGAATTTATCTGCCACGCACTCCAGGAACCTCCTAGACTGCTTTCTCTCTGCTGTCTTGTGCTTTCAGCAGGCATCTGGTAAGTTGAATTCCCCCATGAGAACAAGGACTAGTGATTTGCGAGATTACTCCCAGCTGCCTATAGAATATTTCATGTCTTTTCATCCTGGTTGGGCAGTCTGTAACAGACTCCCACTGGGATACCTGCCTTGCTGGCCTTTCCTCTGATTCTTATGCATAAACTCTCAACTCTATTTATAGCCACCCATTGCAGCACTCCAGTTGTGCAAGTCATCCAGACATGTTTCCAGTCGAAAGTTTACCCCATTTATAATGTCACTGTGGATTCCGAGTCCTCAGTACCAAGTGTTTTGCTCTGCCAGCTTAGCCAGAGATCCCTGATGAGATCACACAGAGTAGGGCATTAACACATTTTTGAATAGATTTAAATACAGTGATAAAAGTGTTCTACACACAAACAATATTTGAGACAATACAAATCATCGTGATTGCTCAAGCTTGCTTTAAAATTAATAATTCATTATTCAAAAATATTGCAGTACTTTGATCCAAAGCACTGTAGCTAACACAAGTGCTGAAACCATATGTAAATGAGCACTATCATAAAATATTTGTTCAAAAATCATAAAACAAGTCCACTCAAAGTTTTGTCTGAGGATGGACACTACATGCTGTGCCAAGTCTGTCGAGCAAATTTTGTCTCAGTGATATTAAACACCTTAATTTAGGTACATTATTGTTCTACTGGAAAGAATCTGTTTAACAGCTTCCTATACTACATAGGATTAAACACATGCTAATACAGTTTTAGACCTAATACTTCTAAATCACAGTCAGATTAGATTGTTCCACAATGTGTATCCAACATGGGGGAATGCAGTTAGAAAAGACTATACTCTGTCAGGAGGAAGCGGCTTTCAAAAACCAAATATGGTTTCAGACTCTAACAGGAAAAATAGTTTCAGAACCAGCTAAGAAGTGTTGATACCACTGTGCAAGCCACTAAGTAAGAATGCATCCAGGGCAATCCATGCATCCATGGCTGCTAAATTCAAAGAAGAGCAGGTAAAGATAAGAGCAAATAAAAATTACCAAGGGAACAGAGAACCTGTTTTTATGGACTAGAACAATGTGATGTTTAACCGAGTAAAACTAAGACTGAGATGGGAGATGATTGCTCACTATGAATGTCTCACAAGATAGACATCATAGATGAAGAAAACTGCTTAAGCTGAAGGACAACTCAAGCACTAGAATAAATGGAGATAAACTGACTAGGAGTGAATTTAGCTCATAAAGAGGTTGGAATGAGGCTTTCTCATGTTTGGGAAGGAGGAGAAAAAATTGTGTAGGTGATTTAAAGATTCAATTTAAATTATTCATGAAAGAGAACGCACAAGGAAGTCACCACTCAAAGGAGGAGCCTGAGTTAAATGACCGCTCAGAGACCTTCAATTTTCCGTCTTCATACTTTAGAAGATAGGGACAGTATTGATCTTCTAAGAATTTTACAAAATTTTCCTTGTAAATGTGTTTTTTTTTTTCCTAAACATTTTTAGCAGCTTGCTTGCAACCTCATAGAGCATTAAAGGATTTATACAGGATTCACAAAGATTCAGAAAGCTATGTATAAGCTAGAAAACAAAATGATTGAACTTATATACGTTGTATTTTGACAATAAATTACAGTTGACATTAAACTTTTTAGGGACTTAAACATTTCCATCTCATTATAAAGAAATGTAATTCAACCACGATATCCATCTGGAACTCCCAGCAAAGGTAATTAAATATATAAGAATGATGGCAACAAATGTAAAGGAACTTGCTCTTCATAGCAGCTTCATAAATTTGATGCTGACTTCTCTAAAATTGATCTTAGTGTTGAATTCTCTAAAGCTGATCTTGATTTATACCAGTATAGTCAAGAACAAAATGTGTTTCAGAATCACTTATGTAAATCCAATAAATCTTAGGTCAGTATAAAAATTATGTAAAGTTCATTGAATTAAATGGCATTAAGTAATCAGGATTGTACTAATATAGATTTACTCAGATTTAGACTGGAGTTCAACTCAACTGATATTTTTGCTACTGACTTTTAAAAGATCTAATTTTCATAAATTTTCACTATCATTGGTTGTCAAATGCCTTTTTTTTTTTTTTTGCATGTGTGCTTGCTTTTTTTTTTTTTTCTTTTTTTTTTCTTTCTTGAAAGTCTGCATCATAAGATTAAACTTCTGAAAAATAAAATCTAATAGCCATGGCTGGAGAGATCCTGTCTTGCCTTCAAATCACTTTTTTTTTGCCACGGATAGCTAAAATACATTCCAGGTTTCTTCCTCCTTCCATTTTTATCATTTTATTAAGATCACTTGTGAAAATTTCCTTATTTAGGTTGTAGTGGGGCAGAATACATGTTGGAATGACCAGTTAGCTGAAAATTAGAAAAATATTAGTTATCCAAAGGATTAGATATGATTTGTCCTGAACTGGTAAGGGAGTCTTGTATGGATTGAATTATTTCCCATTAGAAAGTTGTGGGGTTATAGTAATTTAAAAAAATGAAAGAATTACTTTCATGTTTAAAGAATATTGAAATTAGTTTAGTCTTACAAACTGATATATTGCCTAAAAGTTGAGTAATTTCCAGTAATTTCCTGTTGATTGTCAAGGACTTTATGCCTGCCAAATAAAAAAGTGGAGTCTGAACCTGTATTCTCACATTCTGTGATAAACTACAAAAACAAATCCAGCTTTATAGTTCATTGATTTTATACTAGTTATGCCCTTCTGAAGGATTTTTTTTTTTTTTTCCCACACACATAAAGTGGGGGTAGAATAAAAAAGAATTATTATGTTCACAGAATTATAGACACTGTTCATTGCAAGTATGAATTTTTGCCTTGAGGGTAAGGTATCTGTTTTAAAGGTATCATGGACAAGGCAGAATTAAAGAAATATATTTCTGTATTTCATGTATAACTGCTAGAGTATACTCATAATTTCCATTTGTATTAATGTTTGTAGTTCTTAGAATTTTTTAAGGCCAAACACTAAACTCATTTAATTTCTTGACAGGTAAGATGAACAATTTCCACAGCTGAATGAGAGGAAATAAAATTCTTGAAGCACATGAAGGAAGTTATAGCAGTGATGCAGCCATATTACACTTTAAGGTATCTGTTGTTTCTGAGTTAGAAAGTACCTGCTGACTTGTGTTCTACTAATCTTTATTTACTTTGCTTATATGTAGTGCCTTGGAAGTTAAAAAAAAAAAAGAAAATGCATTTATTTTTACCACTCTGGGGAACAATTTTTTTTTTGCTGATTATTTTCCTAGAGCAATGATCTTTTGATGAGTGCACAGTAGATGGCTTCAAGCATGATTTTCTATTTGTTGCTACCTATTCATTTTTTTTCAGAAATATAGCAATAAAGAATATTGAGTCATTAGTGAATTATTTGATATCTTTAACACCTTAATATCAGTCAAGAATTTAAAACTACTCTGCTCAAAAACTCACAGAAAGTACAAGGAATCTAAGAAAAATATCAGTTGCGTTTTCAATTTCGCATTTATGCTTCTCTATCAAGCAATCATATTTTTTTTTTCATTTTACATGGTTGTGAGTTATGAATTTATTTTATTATTACCTGATGTTAAGTAACATAATTAATGTAATGAATTTAACTTAGAAATCTTTGTGCTTTACAGAGGAGCAGTCATGTGGAAGTCATTATTCAGGGTAGACAGTTTTCTCAGGTACATAATGTTCTTCAGTTTCTGGCTTCAGGACCTAGAGAAGAGCTAAACAGATATTTCAGAACTCTGAAATCCAGGTGTTTCAAACTGGATGGGCATCCAGAGATCATCCTATCAATGATCATTGCTTATTATGCACAGTTAAGCTGAAAGTTTAATAACAATGTGTACTTCCCATCAGAAGGTAGCACAGGTGCTTATTTGCAAGCAAGGCTGTAACAAGCTGCATCTTAAGTCACAACCCTGAAGAGAATAGAAGTAGATTGCACTCAGTTGGAAAGAAACTAATTAAGAAGAGTCAAGCCTGAATCCATTTATTTTGCTTTAATAATCTGGCATCTCTACTTTTTTATAGCTTTTTCCCTTCCAAAAGCTATTTTAAGTACCTATTATTTTAAATATACCTAATTACAATTTCCATGTTTGCAGCAAGCATATGTGTCTCACAAAGTATAGGAAAAGTAGAACTACAGAAAATTTAAAAACCCCGTATTTTATACAATGGGCCTAGTCATTCTATTCCTATTTTGCTTGTATATAGTCTCAAATTCTTTTCAACTACTATATAAAGTGACTGTAAAAAACTTTTTTCATTTTAGGTAAAAAGAAACCAAGGGGTTTTTTCCTGTGCTGAGCCAGACCCAAGTTCTATTTATGTGAGTGTGTGTGTGTGTGTGTGTAATGTCAAAAAAATACAAAAATGTCCAATATCTAATGTTTCAGACAAAGCTATTAGACTTCAACATCAGTTCTTGTCTTTTTTCTTAGCATTTGGATGCATCCTAAATCAGAAATTATTCTGAAATTTAATTCTCTTTCCAATTTTTTAAAAGTTAATTCTTATAGGTCACAACAACATTGACTTTTAAAAAACATTCAGTCTGGCTTATATTCTGGACAGAATATAAATTTCCCATTGTCAATGAGTAGCACAGTGTAATCTTGTGGTATTGACATAAGAAAAAAAAGTTGAGTTTTTTTATGGTGGTTTTCAACTTTAATTTCCCATTTTCTGCAGAGATAAGAACATGCGACAATTTTCCAAACTGTCATATAATTAAGGTAAATGGTAGAAAAAACAATTTTCAAGTTTGCTTAGGTAAATATTCATAATGCACAAAATTATTCTGTTTAATCCTATAGTAAAGTAAAAAGCAAGTATGATCTTAGACCACTCAAACATTCTTTCATTGTTTATTTTGCCAATGCATACTGATTTCAATAGGTGTCAAAGGGATCCTTCAAATTACTGGATTTAGTAGATATGGATTGCAGAACTGACCTGCTGGTTTGTTCCTCTATTTAGAAGTATTATTTACCTGTATATAATTTCTGAACTTTTTAAACACTTCCTAATTCTCAAATAATTTTTTTTTTTTAATCTATCATTATTAGTGTGAAGGGAATGTATTTATGATATTAACAATTATGGTATGAGAAGAAAACATAAACCATATTAAAAACAAACAAGCAAAATAATCTCATTTTTAATGTATTGTGATCAATTTTGTGACATGAGTCTACCGACTTGGATCAACAGAGAGCAATAGTACTCTGTCTTCCTTCTTCAAGGAATTGTTATGTGTGATCCCCTTTCTGCGGACGGATGAAAACCTGCCTGCCCATATGAAGTGACTAATGAATTCCTTGTTTTTCTTTGCTTCCCTTTACCTATTAAACTATTTTTATCTAAATCCATGAGTTTTCTCACTTTTACTTTTGCAATTCTCTCCTTCACTGCACTGGAGGGGGCAGGAATGGGCAAGCACCTGCATGGGGCTGAGTTGCCATCTGGGGCTAAACCATGGCAGCATGAGTCTGGTGAACCTGTATTGCTTTTTTCCCTGGACTATCAGTGTATTGGTCTCAACAGCAGACAAATTCCAGCCATTTCTCAAATAGCTATCAAACTATTTCATAATAAATATTGATTACAGTGAGAAGTTCAGAGCTTCCCACTCTCATGAGAGTTCCTTGTTCCTCAGATGTAGGCCCACACATTCATTATCACTCATTTGCCAAGTCTCAGTTGGGCATTGAAATTTTAATTACCCCATTCAAACTTGGAGCAGCTTCAGGAAGAGGGCCAATGATAGTGTGCCTCCCCGGCCTTCCACTGCCCTTCCACCCCACCAGTGGGGGTGGTGATTGCTGCATCTATCTGCTTACTCTGGACTTTGAGGGATCACATGGCAGCGTGATAGCCAAGGGCTGTCTGGAATGGTGACCCAGATGTCTTGCCGGTATGCAAATACAAGTGAATCATCTTACTTTATAAAGAGTGGACAGCCCAGGGCCTGTGGAGCTCTCCTGAATGTCAGCAGGCTGCACGCCAGGATCTCCCTGGAGCAGGGGCACCTCGCAGGGTCACTCCTTGAGACTGAGAGATTCCTAGCTGCAGCACATCGTCAGTGAGTGATTGATAGCATGCTAAACTTTGAAATCCCATCTAGGTGATATAAAGGATTTTCTGTACACATTTATAATCCTGTAGATAAAACTGTTGACCAAGTTTGGGGCTAGGACTGGATCCAGCTGTACCTAGACTCCTCTCTGAGAATGAGGTTAGAAAGCAAGGGGGTCCTTTCTGGACATTGTGACTCAATGTGATCATCTCCCTGACAGTTTTATCTGACTGTGTCCTCTGTGCAGTAAATACTCAAGTGTGCCTTGTTAAACCACTGTCACATTTACCTTTGAATTTTGTTAACACTGTTTTTTATCAATAAGGATCAATAAGTTTGTGTTGTTGCTTCTGTCTTATGGGTGTAGTACATCATTCATGACAGGGACTAAAAGAACTTGCTGACAACCTGTTGTTTGGGACAGTGCTAGATGGGCTAAAAAGTGCATGAGAAAACATTCTTAGAGAACATTTTACCAGATGGTCAGGCTCCAGTGTCCTGGGTAAGTTGACCTTTCTAGCATGGACCACAGTGTGTGGGAACCTCAGTGATGGAAAATTAAAAGGTTGACCACAGGCCTTTAAGACCAATGTGGTGGTGGAAAGGCATCTGTTTGTATACAGAACTGTATATAAAACTAGGAACTACGCTCCTATATTTGTCTTTGACTTAAACGGTATCTCCTGGCTACATGGTTAATGTAGAATAAATAGTGCTACTATTAAAGGAATACTAATGCTAAATAATAAAACTACTAAATGTCACACAATTATGTAAAGCCTGGCACAGAGTTTGCTGCAAGCCCTGGTGACTTATTAGAACTGCAGTTTAGCAACTGCTGATTATGTCATTTATGAACTAGAACAGACTAAGAACAGTAAATTAGAGAATGAGAGATCAGAGTGTTTTAACATGTTCCATTAGGGATGCTTTGTTCACTACAGTTTATCAGGTGTTGAAAGTGGCAGAAATGGCCTTTGAAAGAGCGACTTGACTAGCTCTTGATTTTAAGCAGTGCTGTTGAATGTCTTTGTGCTTTGATATAATGTATATGCTGATGAGTCTGGTTCTTATAAGTTTTACCTCCAGGTTTGAATGCCTCGTGGATAACCACTCTTACTTCAGATTTTGGGACTAGACTGACATTTACATGAACCCCAGCTTTGTGTTTACATTTTGTATAATGCATGCTCATATCTTTCATGTCCTCGAGTGCAAACCTGAAGTACACGTATGTTTCTGAAAAACATTCTCTCTGAAAATGGTGGTATTTCTATCATGCAGAGGACTCAGAAGATATAATACCACCTTTGATGAGTGCAAAGCAATGGGACAAATTTAAAATATCAGTGCCTTGTTCTAATTTGCAATTTAAAAACCATTGCCTGAGGTAAATTAAACTTTAATGGCCCTGTAAATGAAGCTATGGAAATCTTCAGGACTTAGAAAGGCTCTTCTTTAGCCTCTTCCAGCTGGGTATAATAAATTCCAAATGCAACTTTCTTTCTGATATCCCCGAGTCTGTTTTTGTTCTACACCCTCTAGCAGTTTTCATTTTCTCCTCCTACCCTTGAGTCCTTCAATTGTCCCAACAGCATAACAATTCTCTCATGGGCTGGCACCAATATACCATGACTACTACAACTGCTGTTAGTTTTGACAGAGCCTGCTACTTATTTCTGACTTTTGATTATGTCACTCATCTTTTCCACTTTGTATGTGCAATTTTGGTGATAAAAATCTAAAGAATAGAAAAGTGAAGTTTAAGTACCGTTGATAAAGTGCTCAATAAAAACCAAAATGTATTACATAAATGAAAGTAGAAAAGGAAAATATGCTTCACATGCAACCCAGGGCTTTCAGGCTTACAATGATAAAACGATGACTTTGGTAATTATTTGAAATCTTTCAGTTGAGCACAGTAGCATATCATGTTATAAAACTACCTAGCCAGAAAAAAAAAAAAAAAAAAAAAACCTGCATTTGGGAAAAATATTATCCAAAAACAATGGCACAATTTTGGGACAATATATGATTTTTCACTTGAGTCTACAGTCTACAAAGATGACAGACTGATATTTTAATGTAAGCTGCTGTAAGAATTTTCCCCTTGAAGATCTTTCAGATGAGAAATACTACAGAGGGCTCTATGCCTCTGTGACATCCTGCTAAATTTAAGTTGTACCAGATTTTGCTCACCTTCCTCTTCTCCATTCTACCTTTTTTCTTTCCCCGTCAAAGATGGTATTACATCTCCTGAGTCATCCTTTTCTCTGTTCTGAAAGTCTGGTCACATGCCTGGGGCAGCTTTCACCACCTTATCAGACAAAGTAGAGCAATGGGAAAGTGTCAGAGCCATTTATAAGTGCTTACTGTCTTGGAAAGGGTAAAGAGACACTGAAGGCTAAAAGTAGGGCTGACAGGAGTGAGACTGCATGGTGCTGAGGGTGACAATATAACCAAAAGACACAAAGTTGATGATACCCGAGTATCACAGACAGTAAAATTATTTTCTTTTGCATATAAGTAATGATTTTGTACAACATTTTATTGCCTTGACTGTATAGATCTCTTGAGTCCTTCGGGGAATTGTGAAAATACTGCAGTTTACAAATGTTCTTTTTTTCTAATGTAAGATGAACAAAGCTTCTAGTAAACTATAAGTATTCAAGCAATAGAAAGCCTAAAACCATTTTAAAAAAAAATTATATTGAAGACAACACAGTATGCTTACATGAAAACAAATTGTTATTAAATCTGTAGGCACCATTGAAATCTCTGCATTAGCCCCGCACAGGAATGTGGTACAGCAACAGCTTCACATTTTGGGTATGCCAGTATGCCAAAGTTGTTACACAACTGGAAAGGAACATGCTGAGCTTTTGATATTCACTCATGTGCTTGACTTCATCTGTGCTCATATCAGAGCACACATGAAGTGACCTACTTAACTTCAATCGTGTAGTAAGCTTTTCTTTTTCATAGCCATTAAAGCAATTTTTTTTTTCTTTTATGGTAAGTTTTGGAACTTCGAAAGTTTCTGTCATGCTGCTAATCACTAGGAAGTTTGCATGGTTAATGTGTTTTACTCTCCTTCTCCTCTTTGGCTTGCGGCATTAGATTTCTATTGGGATCTTCAAAATTCAGTAGCTTTCAGATTTTTTTCTAGATTCAGATTAAACCAATCCTTAGCCTTCTCTATTCATGATGTTTCCAGCTGCAGCTCATGCTAGCTTTGGGATTCCCATACCCATGATAATTTGATACACTAGTATATGTATATCTCCTTTAAATCCAGGCTTACAAGTAATTTATTAAAATAATTCATAATTAATTGAGTTTATAATTTGCCTTTTGGTGAAGCACCCCTGGATGTACAGCATTAAAGGTTCTATTGAAGTGTGGCCTGATTAACCGATTAAATAGATTTTGCTTTTTACAGGAGCTTCTTACATATGTGAGCATAATTATATTCTATCACTTTCAGGGGAAAAAAAGTAGAGTAATTGAGGCAAAGAAATGCTGTGGTCTTGTTATTTAATTAATTTCATGTTCTGTGAAAAGGCCAGATTGACAATTCTGCAGAATCAAGTACTCTTTATTCATAGCACTCTTCAGCACTGAACTGACCCCCCACCTAATACTCATGTCTCCCTTATGCTTACCACTGTGCTCCAACCTCAAGCAGAATTAATGTAAAAGGATCCGTTTATTGCAGAACGCTGATTTGTCTTGAATTTAATTATTCAAATTATTTTTATTTTCTAATTCTTTTCTCTGTCTTTCAAAGTCCTTTCCTGTGGTATTTGGATTTCCCTTTCCACAGTATCTCTGGAAACTTCAAGCCTCAAGCCTTTTGTTAGAATAACGGTGGATTTGGGGTGCAGGAAGGTATTATTCAACCCTTGCAGTGTATACAAGATAGAAAAGACCATGATGGCTCTACCGTCTGTAGGAAAGGACACTAAAAAGATCTCTCCTAACATGCATTTACTAAGAAGGTAGACATATTTTTAGAAAATATTTGAAAGCTCACTCACTTGCATAGCTGGTGTGTGTTCCTTGGAATGTTCCAAAATCTATACAGAAACAATCTGAGGATTTATAGGAATATTTTATCTATTGCTAGTGATAACTGTTTGTAGGAGTGACAGATATGTGTCCATATTCCTACAATACCTTTTACCTGTCAAGAGACTTCTATTTGTAAAGCACTTGCATGAAAAAAATTAAGATTAGTTTAATCTACTTCAGATGAACAAGAAAAAATATTTCAAGCTGGCATGAAAATTACAGGTGCTTTATAGAAAGAAGTATATCACTTCCTATACAGTAGCATTCGAAATTAAGAAGAGACAAATGATAAAACTGTGTCGTTCATTACCATAAGTAATGAAGGCTGACTGGGTTTGACAGGAAAAGCTTCATTGCCTGTACAGCAACAAGCTGATATATAGCAAGCAACTAGCGCCACAAAGCCTGTGAGAAAAGACTACAATTTCTTCTAATGAAAATTGCTTATGTGTACTTGTTCCTTATTTCCTGACATGAGCTGCAGTGTTGTTCTATGTTGCTTTATCTCTGGCCTTTGGAAGTATTTAAGAGTAGAGATTTCTACTTTTTGTGGCATACCTTAGTTGTTTGGGGCTTTTTTGTATTCAGCTCCTCTTCCAACACTGCATTTTGCTGTTGACTTGAAACACTTTCTGAAATTGTATTTCTGTGCCTTTGAGATACGTTGGTGATGCATGTGGCTCCTTCACATTCTTTCTTTCTTTGCTAAGACTTTTCAACAGAGATGCATATAAGTAAACCTGGTACTGACATTAAGGTTTCACAGTTTCACTACTGATGGAGATCAACATGTCATCCCATTCCAGTTTACAGTTTTTCTGTTCTTCTGTGGTTATTTGAACACAGGTTAGTCTCAGATCCTGAAGGCTGTGTTTATTTTGACTGCAGTTCAAAGTGGATACAGATAGAGTCAAATGTCACTATAGTAACATCTCCTTGCTCTGTGCTCCTTGCTTGGGACTTACCTGAAACACTGAAGGCAATGAAGGTGTTTTTCATTACAATAAACAGTGCATTTGTTAGGCCAAGGAGCATTCACAGTCTAAAACATTCACCTTGGAAAATAACCTTTCTTTCCTCTCTACTGATTGAAGTTCTTGCTGACTAACTGCTATAGTGAATCAATCTCTGCTACACGGTGCAAAATAACTCTTACCATGAAAAGAAGCCTGAGTTCTCTGTTTCCTTGAGTGAAAGATTTGGATTTAAATGAGCAAGCAGCAAAGTTTTAACCCTAAATTGTACTTACTTCTAGAATGGTATCTTTCAACCATGGCACTTAGGTCCTGGAAATGCTTTTGTAGCAGAAAATTGTGAGAGGGGGTCCTTCAGCTGTTCCTGTGATTCACTGCTGCCCTAAACACTTCATGTATTCGCAATGTCAGGACTCACACTCCTTCACCTCTCCTTTGTATCACAAACAGGAGTTATTCTTATCTGTAGCTCTATACTGTTTCAAAATGTCATTTTGATCTTGGCTTGAGCAAGCTTCTAAAGTAACTTTCCTATACTCCTGAGGCAGCTTTGTCAGAACACCTCAGTCCCGGTCTTCCATGTTGCCTAGATCTGGGTGTCTCTTGCACAGAAATGCACAGACATTGAAGAAATCCTGTGGTGCTTTTGAAATATGCAAAAGTGTGAAAGAAAATATGAACATCCTAAGGAATTTTAATGAACTTTATTCCTGTCTTTATATTCTCTATTTTTGTTGTTGTTGTTATTGATGATGAGCACTACATCAAATCAACTCCTTCTCTTTGTAAAATCTACCTCCTGTTGTATGGTTCAGGATGGAGAGCTGACACCTTTTTGGAGTCAGTGCAGTCAGACTGGTATGACAGCCTCATCATTTTAAGCAATTTTGAAATACAAAGTGAGATGGTAAGTAATGGTACAAAAAGAAAAGCGCAGGTACTTTGAATCTAAAATGTTCTCTCACACTATCTTTTCACCCCCAAGAAGATTAAATTAGTTCAGTACAGCTCTGGTTATAATGATCTGATTCCTGATGCTAGTGTGATTAAACTGGGTGCATTAAAGTAAGCAATGATAAATTAAAAGCTCAGTAGAAATCTTAGTGGGTGTGAACAGATGAGTAATCTTAATTGGAGAGAAAATATACCCATTATTCTGTGCTATAAATGAACTTCTATATTATAAATTGAAGAGATAACAACTTGATGTGTGGTGCAGTGCCACATTAGAGAGAAGTTCAGTACAAGTGTCTGTAGTAAAGCCCTTTTTTAGTTCATTAAGGATAAAACCACGTTTTCAAGGTACCTCAGTCGCATTTCTTTGCATGTGCAAAACTAGATGCAAGCGATGACCTTTCTGTTAAACATTCAAATTTTCATAATTCTTTTAGAAAATGCCTTGTAAATACTTTTCTTAAAAGTGGTTTCACCGTATATTCACATTCATTTTTCTTCCCAGCACTTTCCAGACTAAATAACGCAGTTGGTACTGTTTTGAAACCCATACAAAATAACATTAATCTGAAGCTGAAAAGTGATTATTTAAAGCTCAAAGCATCTAAGGAAAATCTGTGTCTTTCAGTTTAATAGTTCCACATGACCAGCATGGTCTATGGGATTTTCCAGACAGAGTATATGAATATACACTTTTTATGAGAACTTGTTTTTTATCCCAAAATAATATTCACTATTATCTTGCTTCATTAGTAGAGCCTCTTGTGAAATTTCCATCTCTTCTCAGTAGGAAGAGAAAAATGGGCTATGTGGGTTGGGTTGGCTTTCAATAACACAAAGCCTCATTTAATCCTATTGAGTCAAAACTTTCCGAACCCTGTCAAATTTCGAGAGCCTGTTACATGCTATTCCAGTTGTGAACAAACTCAAAGAAATGTTTGGGGCTGTCCCTTTTTTGATTGTTGTGTCAAGAGCTATGCAGATCCTACATTCAAAAAAGCAATTACAAAATCTCTCCTTTCTTGGAACCTAAGTATTTCAGAACATTTGGAGCTCTAGAAGGAAGTCTAAGTTGTAATTTTCACTTCTACCACATATAACTTTGTTGACCTTAAATTATGTGATTGTCTTAAGAGTGTAAAACCCAAAAATTTCTGTCATTACAATAATGAACAAGAACAAGTAAATTAGTCCCAGTTCTTGTCTGTGTAACCTAGAGCTCAAATTTATACAAATTTATATAAAAAGCAATTTATACAAATTTACTCAAAATTAATACAAATTATACAAATACTTCTGAAACTAAGATTTGACCCACTCAGCCAGAGGATGGGTGAAAGAAGTGATCATATAACTTCTACTCTAATTAGGCTGAAATATAGCAATGAACCAACCTAGATAATTAACTGAACAAAGAATAACCATGTCAGCTCTGGGTGCTGACAGCTGGTGCTCTGTGTGTGCCAACATGCCCTGTTGTGTTAACTTCAGTTATGCTGAAATGTCCTGCATACATTGTATTTGTATTAAAAGATTTTGTTTTGCCATGTAGCAACACTGTTCTTCATGCAGTTCAGCAATCTGAGGACTGAAGGTTACAGGGACAGAGAACTCACTAAGTTGGAGACTATGATCTAATAATTTTTTTTCTACTTTGCACCTCTGGCCCTCATTTAAAAATTATTCACATGCAGGTGACTGCCAAATTCTTACTGTCTGCTTTATACAACATTTACACTGATCCTAAACTGCACAGGATCTGAAACAGCCACCTTATGAGCTCATATATCACATTTATAAGAATCTCTAGAGACAGGCAGTGCAGAGATACAGATAATGCAGAAACTTATTCCATAGACTGCAAAGTTTAAGGGCTTGTAGTCTTGCATTACAAGTGGAAACAAGGTGTGTTCTGACTCTGGCACATGTTTTGCTTATGCCAGCCCAATTTCACTGAAGCATAATTTATTTTCTTATTTCCTGAATGATAACAAAATGAATCTATGTGTTAATCCTGAGAAAGTGTACAAAATTGGTAAGTATCCTGCTTTAGAGTCACTAACACTGGAATAAGCTTTTCTAGTTAGTCTAAGGAAGACTGTGTGTGTTAATCCTTACACTCAATATATGTTGTAAATCTTATGTATCATTTCAATTTTATTCCAGTACCAGAGGTAACATAATGAGAGGACAAGGCTTAGAGTGATCTTTATGCTAAGTTTGTTTTTCAGTTAAGTAAATTACATCACTGTGCCCAGTGTGTGCCTTTTATAAATCTAAAATGAATACATTTCTACCACTCTCCAAGATTAGACTAAAATTATTGAAAACCTCAAAGTATGTTATTCATTTTTTCCATGTTAAATCTATAGATTTCTTTTTTAAAATAGAAGAATTACACTGGCTGCAAGATGAGTGAATTTGAATAAGTGAATTCCTACACAATCAAATTCAAAGCTAACCCAGTATTTAGTAAAGATTCAATGCATTTGCAGTACTTTGGAGTAGACTCTCAATAAAAGAGTGCTAAGGCCTGCTCTCTCTTAGGGATTTTTTGGAATCCAAAGGTAGCACAGTACATGAAGAGATTTAAGTCCCTCTGTATATACTAAAAATAAATCCCAACTTCAAGCAAGATGCTCATTACCCTATGATCCTATTCAACTGCCCCTTTGCCTTGGGCCCCGGAGTTCAGGAATTTGCAAGAGAATGCTGTTCTGCTTCTGGTGTGCAGTTAGGAAACATTGTACCTAGATACAAGCTAATCTTTCCAGTTGTAGTTGGGGATGATGTTATCTTACCTTTCTTATTATAATACTCGTCGTAACAACTGTTAAACAAAAAGATGAGAATGAAATTAGCCTAATGGAGCTAAACCTGTCTCCCAGAAGACAATCTTAATCACTAAGCTCCAGATTTGAAGATGCTTCTTGAGCTTAGTCCAGAAAGCATTTGCTGGCTCTGAGTTGAATGGCATGGCTTTTCTTGTCTGCATTCTTAAACTGTCTTGCTGTTCCCAAAATGATGTTTCTGCTGTGCAAAGTGACAACTGGGAACAGCTCTTAACACATTCTCTGAGTGGGGTTTGATCTATGCCAGCAAGGTCAGACATTTCTTGGGAATAATCAGGGAAGAGCATTTGCTAACAGATTAGTAGATGTCACTTTCTAGATTCAGGTGTGAGCTGTGGAACTTGTGGGTTTGGAGCCTTTCTTTGCATGCTCAGAAGTGTAACTTGAAGGACAATGGACTTTTGAAACTGAGCACAGCCAGAGGCTGCTGATATTCACAAGGTTAAGAACACATATATGAATGATTTGCACTGATATGGGCCTAGCAGTTTATAAAATGCCCAGCCAATGCCAATTTCACATAAGTTTAGAATTTATAATTATAATAACACAGTCCTTAAATATTTTGTAATATTTACTAGTAGATGTGTGCATGCCTTTGGTGCTGTTCTTTTAATAATAAATTGACAAGGATAATATGCTCTGTCAGGGATTTAACACTCAACATTCAACTTTTTATTGATTCCCAGAGATCTTTTTTAACATATAGTTGAGAAATTCTTCATTCTTTATTTGGATTTTTTACTTTGCTTTCTCTTTTTGTTTATGCTGTCTTCAGTGGACAGGTTCAGTCCAGTAACTTGGCCTGAGGCTGTCAGGCTTCCTCACTGGTTTTGTCAAAGGCAGCCACATAAATGAAGAAAGTTCAGACTGCCATTCTCTGAGGTTATACAGTTTAAACAAATTCACATTGGCCCTTTTTCGACAATAACTCTCCTTACACACCTTGCATTGCCCTCTTTTTTTATGTTCCCCTCAGACTAATTACCACCCTTTAACCTGCAGTGACTTTAACATCAAATCTCTGTTCTGCAGCTATCAGTTGTGCACGTTGAAGCAGATGGCTTAAAGAATCTGGGACTGTGGTAGAATTGGAAGACGAAAAATAGGGTTTTCTTCCTATGTTTTATAGGCTGACACTGCCACCCTGTGAATTCATGTCCTTCTTCCTAAATAGATATACACTTATCCATTTGGAAATGACACCCTCTGTGTTTCTGTCTCTTGGCACTGAAAATAATGAGCTGAAACTATAGTGAGTCTTTTATTTCACATACACTGCTTTATTTCATTTTGTGTTCCTTAGCATGACTTAGAAAAAAAGCAAGTGTAAGAAATGCAAACCATTTATCGTCAGATTTTGCATATGACAACCCAGCTAATGATTCAGTAATTATAGACTTCCAAGAAGGCTGACTAATATTTCTTGAAATAGATTTGATATGATCAGCTATTGGAAATTGCATCCTTTTCAAGGAGCTAAGTTTAGAAGATTGTTCTCATATCAATATAATGCATTTGCCCCAGTAAACATTTTTCCATCTTGGTATTGGCAGTTCCTCAATCTTAAAGAAGTATTTTTACATATAAATACTTTAATTTTTAAAGTAAGCTGTCTAACTCCCTGAAGGTACTCTCTATAGCTCACACTAACAGCTCATAGCTGCCTGTTATGCAACCAAAGCTGTAAGACACCCTGGGCATGTTGCAGGTTTTTCATAAACACTGGAATAGGATCCATTATCATATCTGTCAAACCATAGAGTAAGTGAAAAATGTAAGCTCTGCCTCCTAACTTACTGTAATGAGAGAGTCCTGGAAAGCCATCTTTGTGGCTGTCAACTCAGCATGAATATATCTCTGGTGCACTTAAATTATTTTATAACTCTCCAGCTTTTTATGTGACAGTATTGCAGGAAAAACCAAGTCCGTATTGGGTTGGATGTTTTCTCAGGTTCTTGTGGAAATCAGTGTCAGAGATAATCAGTAACTTTACATGCTAAGGGAGAGTAATTATTCTAAAATACAAAAACAGTCGTATGAAGTTTTTCAATATGTTCCAAAGCTTGCAGATCAAGTATCTTCAATTTGTAAGTAGAATAATATCATGGGAAGAAGGGATCTGCTGTTCTTTTAGCTTATTTCTTGAGTGATTATAGTTAGGGATCTTTTTTCACGAGTCTTAAGTCTACAAATGTAACTTGTGGTCTCCTACTCACACTGGGTGTTTTGCGCTTCTCACCCATTGATTAAGAAGATTCAGTGGCCAAATTCTGTTTCCATGATGTCTACACAACTCTTGTTATTGTCTTGGAAGTGGGGGGAAGTCAAAAATATCCTCTTATACACTACAGTAATATTGATGAGGAGTATTGAGGAAGATATGCTTCAATTGCTGTTACTTTTTTTTTGCATATCAAAAAAAAACTTTGATCTCAGAACAGTCAAACAAATACTTTTCTCAACAGTTAAATTGAAAATGGGGCCAAAATAATGTTACTCTAGTAGAATGAATGTTTGAGAAATCTAAGGTACTGATTCTAAAACTTTCAATTGTAATCTTGGGAAAATCAGGCAATGTAGTACTGAATGCATAGCTAGAAACGTAAAATGTCTTTTTGTTAAAGAAGCTAAAATTCCCACAGAAATGTTTCTCTTCTGAGCTTCTGAAATGCAGTAAAAGTTTTGGTGAATTTTCCCATCTATTAACCTCTTAAAAACAATATGACAATCTATTCAGACATGGATTGTGAACAGGGCTGTAAGTGAAAATTCACGCTGAAATACAGAGGGCATTGCAAGCCACTTACCTGGTGTCAGTTAAGATAAAGCAGACAAAGTGGTAAAAAAGAGAAATTTCCTTTTTTTTTTCAGTGCATTTCAAAAAGCAAAACTTGTCTTAGTCATTTTGGCTTTATTTAACCTGTAACACAGGTTAATGTGTGTTACTGAGATGTCAGTACATGTTAGTTAAGATGCTAGTTAACACGTTAGAAAGATACAGAGTATGGCAATTCAGCTTTCTTTATTTCAATTACAGCCTAGAATAGTTTAAATAAGTTGGCTAAAAAAACCTCCAAGCATCTGTGGAACAGCAGGGTCAATGCTTTTAAAGGCTGGGATGTAAGAGAATTATAGTACTGAAGAAGCCTGTTTTGCCTACATCATTATTTCCTAAGTTACTTTGTTAGAAAATAACAGTAATAATAATATCACTATTGTTGTTAGTATCTAAGTGCAGAGTAGGTTATATTGCCTACACAATTCCAGATGTATAGACGACAGAGTGTATGAAAAGATTCATTATTAAAATGTACAGAGACATTTTAATGATTGAAGAATGCTTTATGAATAAAGTTTTTTTTACTTTACTGAGGACCTAAGATACTACAGGGATTTACGGAGTCAACCTTCTCAAAAGAAGGGTGTCTTTACAACACATAGATGAAGATGAAGGAGATGGCACGTACCTTTCCATACAACATCCATCCCCATGGTTAGAATAATTTTGTGTTATGAAAAAATTGATTTCAGATCTGTCTTTTTGTACTGAGACAAATTTGATTATAACATTGCAATTCGCAAAAGATGATGCCAACAATTGGGTGATGATGGGCTCTTTTCAGTGCTTAGCTGTTTAAGATGAACAATTTTGAGTTAATATGCATCCTCTGGTGACGTTTCCACACATAATTCAGAGTATTTAATATCTAGAGCCAGTTTGAAGGGGATGCTGATTTACATGTGCTTTAGAAACACCGGGAAAGGATTAATACATTCTTTGATAAGGAAATGTGTATATGATATACACAGAAATCACAGATCCATAGAATACTGAGTTGCAAGGACCCAGAGGATCATCAAAGTTCAACACCTGTCTCTGCACAAGATAGCCCCAAGAATCACTCTATGTGCTTGAGAGTGATGTCCAAACACTTCTTGAATTGTTGTGTTTCTAAACAGATCCTACTGCTCCTCCGGATGTTAAATGGCTAAATTTTGCATTGTGCTTAAGTCCTAATGGTGATTTTAGTTCCGTTTTTGAGTCCAGTTTTCATACTGACTGTCTGTTAGAATGCCTCCACTCAAATCTGAATTTTTATATAGTTACATGGATACATATTCTCAAAAAATATCTTATGTGAAAACTTAACTGTTCTGGATATGTACTGAACCATATTGAAGGGACAATGTAATGAAATCAAAAAGGTCTGATTGTAAGTGGATATTAGATTTAGGCTTTTTTCAGGTATTTAGTGGACAGGGATCAAAGTGTCTCTAATCTCTAGGAGACATTAGAAATCATAAAAATACATGAAGAACCTTGTAAACTGTGAGAAAGCAGTAAAACCCTGTTGGATCAGTTATTGTGTTCCAACTTATTTGACTGTAATAGGAAATACATAAATATATCCAAGGACAAAACCCTACCTTTGAGGTTTGAAAGCTTGATGATGTTGTACTTTTTTGGACACAAAAGGTGTTTAATAGTTTCAGAGACCTGACTGGACCTGTAATGAATCTCAGTAATGAAGAAGTTACTCAGAATGAATGGAGATAATTAACAGATTGAAGTTCTGCAAGCAACAAGTAATTGGATTATTGGTGGATAATTTGTTTCCAGAGACATTTTTACTATCTGGTCATATGCTATATTTTGTTCTTTTTATTCAAAAGAAAATTGTCTTCAAACCTTGGATTATCCCCAGTATGATCTTAAATATTAAGTTACTAGAAGAAAAAGGTACCATTTAAAAATATTTTGTTTAGCAGTTGTCTACAAATCTCATTTTACTTCTAAATAGCAGTTATTTCTATTTCGTTATGGTGGTTTTACTGTCAGGATCCCACAGGGATTGACATTAACAATTGTCTCTTTGTTTTTAGGACACTGCACATACTATTAATAGGATGGTCTTAAGTAAGGGACTATGGTAAATTCATCAGAAAGGCCAATGGGGAAACTGTAGAGAACTTGGTAGGCTCAAGCAAAACTGATGGGCAAATGATAGATTTGATATCTGAAACGGCTCATTGAACCTGCCTTTGCCCATGTTTCTGGACTCTGGTGTAAAGATAACCCTGGATCATGAACAGTCTGATACACATGTGTCCTGTACTTCCTTTCTTCATACACAGTAGAATTTGGGGGTTTTTTCAGTCCTATAACCTTGTCCTATAAAATGTCTCTTGTTCCATTCTGCAGAAGGGTTGAAATCCTTGTTTTTTCCCTTCCCTTTATGTTTGGCCCCCATAAGTATAGCATTACTATTTCATGGTAGATTTACCTTCTACCAAATACCAAGTATGTGTTCTTCTACATTCCATCATTGACACATACATTTTTGTTTCTTGCCTTCTTTCCTATCTGGGTGATTTTTAAATAGTCCAAGAACTATTCATAATGATTTTTAAAAATACATGTAGTCAGTGCCTCTGGCCAACTTAATTTGATGGGTTTTTTTGCAAGATTAATGTTGGTGTCAATTGTATATTTTTGTCCTTAGGAATGGTTTTAATGACTCTGTCACTTGGTAATCCATGGTCCTTGAAACCAAACCAAAGTACACTGCTTTTATGTGCACTAACTCAACAATCCAGTCAGCTAGAACAGGCAAAATGGAACACACAACCTAATAACATTTACATTGATTGGATGTGAGCTTCAGTTACTGCAATCTAGCTGTCTAGAAGGATTGGGAATTTGGGAATTATTTGTGCCTTTGTTTAGGAGAGAGAAAATTAAGATAGTGTGGTTTTGTATTGATGATGGGTACTTAGAATAAAGTTCTCTGATTTCTTCTCCAGGGATGCTTAAAACTCCTCTGTCTTGGCAGAATAATTACAATCCCATTAGGAACGGGACAGTAGAAATTTCCTATTAATTTGATGAAGACAGACAATTCTCTATTGTATATTATGTAGAACTGTTTGATCTCTGACAGCATGTCACATAACCTGATTGCCACTTACTTATTGGAAGAGCTTGTTCCATTTCACCTTTTATCATCTCCAAGTAAGAGCATTTGACAGAACAATACGAAAAGTAAATATTTTTCACCATTATATGAAATTTCTTTTTAGCCACAGAAATCCAATTAAGCTCGCACAATCATGTCCTCCAACATTAAAAAAATGTAGTCAGAGATAATACCAGTTAAACACTGGGTTTGTTTAATCAAAATTTAAAAAGATCTTGTTGGATCAAGGCCTTACTTGTTAAAGTTTGGTGCTATGCTTGTCCCTAAGAAGAGCGGTGAATTATATTGTGTGTTTTATGATTCATTTACTGTGGGTTATTGCAAATGTGTGTTACTTTTTGCAGTTATCAGGAGATGTGCATACCTGCTCTGACAAGTTCAGGAAATAGCTTGGCAAGGTACATAAAAATGATCATTGTTCCCCCTTAGTGTCATAGTGAACTGTTTATCAAATGAATATCCATGCTCAGGATAATATAACTGGTTGATTGAATTCTCTTCTGCTTTAGTTGGAAACTGTCACTCCGATTGCACAAACTTTACAGGATAGAGTGCAACTGCTAAACAAGTGTCTTTTTGGTTGGATCAATTCCGGAAGGTAAAAATAGGCCGCAAATAGACTGATTTGGACAGTGAAAATGAATGCACAGGTCATGGTATGAAAAGGTTAAACTTTAAGCTTCTAAACAAATATAAAAGCGAGGAAAGGTGCTTTTGAAGAAAATGAACTGAAGAAAATATTGTTTTAAGAGTCTGCTTACATCCCATTAGCACAGTTTCTGATGCTTTAGGCACTTTTAGTATTGCGCTGTGTAGGCATCCTAGCAAAAAATCCAAAAAACAACAGGAACAAAACACAATATTACTGATAATCTTGAAATGGCATATGGGCTCAGGGCAATAGAGAGAAAGGGAAGCATGGGCTTAGTGTGCTAGACAAGCCCAGTGAGAAGTCCACAATTATATGGGAAGAACATTGCTTAAACTGCCTTAAAAAGGAGTGGCACTGTATTAGTGCCCAGAGCCTTGTTTTTACCAGCTGTGGTTTCATAATGAAGTGCTTTATGGAGACAGAAGACATTGAAACAAAACGCAAAAGTGAAAGATAAAAGATTTAGTTCAAAATTTTGACACAGGGATTGTATGAACTGGAACCATATTTCGTTGGTGGAATTCTTGGGTTGACTGTAATCCAAAGCCTGGGAAATTACTCATCTATGAGCACATATATGAGAAACCTGACATTAATGAAGCTTGATGGTGTGATTCATATGACTAGAATGATAGCATCAGTGGTGATGGGCTGTGTTAGTGGATGAGAAGAATCAGGAGACGTTTTATGCAAAAGGTCTCTTTCTGTGTGAAAGATCGTGATTGGCTCCCTAACGAAATACTTGTTATTTTAGAAAAAACAGGAAAATTACACACTTTTGTTATCAGAGGGGACTTTAATCTGAGAGGCTGTCTAAATATTTACCAAAAGTTAAATATCACTAGAATTTCTAAAACTTGTAGATTACATATTCATCAGTCAAAAGAGGGTGTCCAAGGCAAAGGAAAATCTTTCTATTAGGTATGATTTCATTATGGAAAAGAACCATGAGCTAAATAATATAGAGAAAAAGTATCAGAGAGGAAAATGCAAAAGGCTTCCAGAAGTCACATTAAGACCATTTTACTATATTAAAAAAAAAAAAAGTTGACAACACTCATATTTTTTTAACTATTGGTTAAGAGTAGAACTGGAAGGAAATGGATAACAAACCAAGAAAAAAAGGAAAATTGCAGCATTTAATGTAATAGAACTACTTCATAGAAAATGGATAAAAGGAAGGAAAAATCCCCTCTCAATGACAGATCTTTGGAAACTGGTTAAGAGTAAAGAATTTTCACAGTAGTACTTGTATAGTATAATACTACTTTTTAATTTAGAGAGAAAAATAACCAAAAAATTGACGTAGCACACATTAAATAGCAAGGTAATAGGTCTGAAAAATATATCATAACCTGAGTTGCTGCATTTTTTGAGAGAACACAAAGTAATTGCTCTTTGCCTATGTGCTATTTAATATCCATGGCTTGGAAGAGGCACACCAAATCAGAGATGACAAAGTTTGAAAGTGATACAGAAGTTTGTGAAGCAGTGATAAGAAAGACATGTCCCTGGAACAAAGCCATCTGGATCCTTTATTAGTTGGCATAACAAAATGAAATATTTTATTGTTACCAAACAGAAAGGAGTTTGTAAAGAAGAGGAATGTGGGCAGTATTTTCCAGGCAGGGGACAATAAATTGAGACTCACAGGCCTTCATCATAAACTGTACTTGGGAGGACTAATGTGATATCAGTATTTATAGATGAAGTACAAGAAATTTATATTTGTGTATGTTGCTGTCATGACTACTGTTGGTATAGTTTATCCAGTTCTTGTGTCCTAGCTGGGAATAATAATGAAAACTGGGCAAGGTTCAAATAAAACCTATGTGCTCTGTAACAGCTGGTTAGAGAATGTTCTCTTAGGGACTGATGTCCTGAATTGTGCCAATTCCAGTTTAGGATTTGCTATTGACCTCCTTCATATTTTACTTAGCCTGTTTTCTCAGTCATTATAGTCCTGTGTTAGAGACCTGAGATGACAGACAGTCACAGGAACATAGACCATCAGCTCAAAATCTGGTAGTGGCAATAGGTTGGAATTTGAATAAATCATTGGCTTTGATTGATAATTTTACTTTTTCTCATTGTGGTTTGCTCTCTGTCTTTGAGCATAACATGTGTCTAAGTAATTCATGTGTATGCATGTCTCGCTATTTTACCAGTAAAGCAGGAAAAAATTCCTTTTATTTTAGATTTCTAGTGAGAAAAAAGTGAGAACATGATAAATGCTTTATTAGATGGGACTGAAGGTCTATCTAGACTACTGTTCTTCCTCCAACGGTGACAATAGCAGATTTTACTTTGTCAGGAATTGTCATGATAGGACGAGACAAGAAATATGTTAAAAGAGAGAAAAGCCCTTCCCATATGCTTTCCCCATGTCCTCCCTCTGTTCCCTCACACTTTGCTCACCTCTCTTAGCTTTCCTCCTACTCTGTCTTCACCACAATATTTTGCAACCCAAAGTTTTCAGCTTGTTAGAAAATTAAATTTTGCTCTTGGTACTGCTAACATTTTTGAGCTGTCTTTGTTTTATTATGAATATGTAAGAAACTGACAGATGTTTAAAATACTAAGCTGTGTATTAAAATAACAAATACTTTGATAAATAGAAATGAATCCCCAAAGTGAGCCTGATACAGGCTGTTTTGATGTAAATCCCAAAAGCAAGACTCACACTGTTAGTTTTGATGGCACGTTCTGCTGCAATGACACATATGAAAAAGAGAGAAGCTTTTTCCAAATGAAGCGTTGTTAACTAAATGGTAGAAGTGGGGAGCAAAACAATAGACAGCACAAGTCCACCTAGGACATCTGCAAAAGTGCAATTAAAGAGGTTCTTTCTTCTCCAATATTTAAAATAGAACAAATTTCTTCAGGTTATGTGACATAATCAAACACTTCTTTGCAAAAAAACAGAATAACAAAACTGCTTAGATAAGGTTTGAATTGAACAGGATAACATCACATCAAGATGCAATCTACTGAATCAAAATTGGGCAGTAATGAGTAGTGCTGGACAAATATAACAGAGAAGTATTTGGGAACATTCATTTTCAGTTAAAGAATTAATTCACTTTGCAAACCTCTCTTTAATTTCATGGTCATTTCTGTAAGCCAAGTTTATCATTCTATAAATATGCATATTGGTTTATATGTGTATTTGAATGATAGGCAGATTCATTTCTCATAAAACTTGCCAGATCACCTTACAATTTCTCATGGTCAAAGAAAACACACCTTGAGACCTTATGAGACCCTCATTTATTGGTTTAACGCTTCTTAAAAATCTTTCAGGCACTTGCTAAAATGCTTATTTCTATGTGATCCTGTCATAAGCTGCTCTATCTGTGGTGAAAACATAGCATCAGTTTTGGTGTACGCAATGCGCAGTTATAGAAAGTTTTGCATTCTAGAAAGAGTTAAGAAGCTCTTTTCTCCTCATCTAAGATAAAGTCAAAGTGATAGAAAGAATTGTCTAATAATACATGGCTTTCTAACATACCATGAAATGGCACCTCTAGTGAAGTCTAAACCCTATAAGTTTAGACTAGAAGTGAGGTCTGTATTTCCTAACTGTTGCAGGAAAAGGATATAAACTTGCATTCTTCAGGCAAGGCTTGGTATTTCGTGTCTCATGCAGGAATTACTGGGTGAGCCTCATTGACTTTGTGGTATGTTTTGTGGCAGTAGATCTGAGCCTTCTTGTCATAGAAGCAATAAAAAAGTCACCCAATCCACCAAAACCTCAGAAGTCATTTAGACTATGTATAAAGTCTATGTATATAGATATATTCTGTAAAATCAATACTCTTGGTGTTCTGGTTTTTTTCTTCCTCAGGCTCAGTTGGTCTATCATTTCAAGACAGTGCTCTGAGTCTTTGCTCAAAACCAGTGAGCACACTCTCCCAAGCTGGCACAGGGTTTGCTCATTTTTGTGTTTGAATGATAGCACAAGCCACACTTAACACAGGAGAACTGAGCCAAGAGAATATGATACTGCTTTTATCTGGGGGAGTAATGTTCACACGGCAGGACAGAAACACCTGAAGCTGCAGTAAACACTTATCAGATAGGTAGTAAAAAGGAAAAATTCCTTTGTTTGTCAATGGTTGCTTGCTCTTATAGGCCGCTTCATTTCTGACGTTCAAGAGAATCTGTCTTTAAAGAATATTTAAGACAAGAATAAACTTTCCAACATCTGAGGAATGGAAAGAACAGTGAATAATGAGGAAATATTTGTGTTGCTCCTCAAATCAAAGGGGAAATTTGAAAATATTAATAAAAAAGGCACCCTGCATAGTTAAACCTGTATTAATACCACAGGGATGACAGGATGATTTAAAGCATAGTTACAATTAATTTTAAAGTGTTCAAAGAGGTAATCTCTATAACTGGATGTGATCCTTGCTGAACTTTTACATCCTTTTCATTCATCTCTTTCAGGATCGTAAAAATGTGATTATCTCTCTCAAATTGAAATGAGTATATGCAAATAAAACACTTATACTGAAGGCAGACATAAAAGTCTTGCCTACAGAGAGTGTGGTTTTCGTGAAAACAGATAACATTTCTAACTACCATGGAGCAACTGAAAGAGTAGTGTTATTGGATCAGTGCAAGACATTGAAACTAATAATTTTTCAGCTGAAGTTTATGGTCACTAGAACTGAACACTTCCTCTTCAGACCTCCTGACAATGTCCTGGATTATACTCGTATAGACTCTAACCATCTAACTGGGTCAATGGCTGTATAATTGTATATTCACATTGGCTACAAATACAAGATGGAGGTCACAAATCCTGATAAACTGACCCAAGAAAGACACATATATTGAGCAACATTAGTATGAATTTACCTTCTTTTTGTCATCTAAGAAAACAGCTGAAAAATTCTAATCACACCACTTGTTTCTTTGAAATAAAGGAAAGCTTTGGGAAGGGGAGTAGAACAGTATTCTTATTTTAATACTAGATTTGGCAGTCATGGTGTAGAGTCTCAGCCTGTTGGATTCCAAGTCATGGATGGTGACTTCACTGCAAAAAACCCACAAAGCAGGTAACGGACCTGTTTTGCAAAAATGATGTTGGAATGACTTGCAAAGTAAATGTCCTAGGAGAAAAAAGTTTGCTGCACATTAGCATTCACCTCCTCCACAGTCACAAAGCAGACATCCAGCTGTAATTCCCAAACTTTCCAGCCTGTCTCCTCCCCTCTGTTTTTATCATATATCAATGGTTTTATGTTTTAGATCTGAATGTTAATGAATTATTAAAAATGCAATTATGAGTACATATTTACACTTCAAAGTTTAAATGTGAGCTGTTTACTGTTCGCAAATATGATCAATTTAGCAAAAAAACTTAGGTCCATTTCTTCTGCCTCTTCATAGGAATTTTTTTCTTATGAATCTTTGTAAATCTTGTATACAAATATAAAAACAGATGAAGCTATCCTCTAGATCATCTCAAATTAAAAATTATGAATAGAGATTATAAGAAGTAAGAGAAAAAATAGTGGAAATAATTTCACCCTACTTGGTTTTCTTAGTGTTTCAGAAGCGGCAACTCTGATTCAGGTTAATTCTTTTTTCACACATGCTTGAAGTGGTCTTTATGCAATAGATTATCTATGCATAGTACACCATGCCAAAATGTCATTTAATTTCCAGAATGTTTAATTTCCACTTTTTGTAAAGGTTTTCACAGTTTTGGTATCTATCTGTATAAAATATATATAAACTTGGAACATGGATTTTAGGGCGAATTAAACACTCAACTTCTGTATATTCCCTTGAAAATCAATCTCTCACACTCTCACTCTCCCAACATCCTTTTAAAATTTGTATTGCCAAATATATAAACCTTCAATCTTTAACCTTTTCTTAAAGCCTGAATTTTGGCCTTAATGAAATATTTTGGGATTGACTGCTGCAAGTGGACTAGACATTATACGAAATCTTTTTATATGTTTTTATCTCTTCTTTAAAATACTCAAAACAATTAAAGATCTTGAAAGCTGACTACTTTAATACTATTTTACAGCATATTTATTCTTCAGAAGTAGAGAAGCAGTTTATTTATTTTTTTAAATTTATTTATTTTATTTTTTTAATGTATAAATATTCTACCAGGAATTTGTGTTTCAGAAATTGTGCACATGTTGAGGAATAACATCAGTCATACACACTATTCAACTGAATGCATCTTCCTATCAGGGATATTTTATACTTCCTCAGCAGGAATATTTTATATTCCTCTTACCAGATTTTTTTTTTTTTTTTCTGTAAAATCAATACTCTTGAGTGACTCAGATGTCACAAAAACCTGTCAATGACACAAATAATTAAAATTTCTTGCTTCACTAATAATTCTTTTCAGTATTTTTAGACTATTAGCATCTGAAACCTCGAGACATTTGTAAAGTCATGTTGGCAAAGTCTTTTGTAGAGAGCATCTCCAGGTTTATCTTAGCCAACCGTGATCCCTTTTGGAGTATTTTGCAGGGATGAGCATCTTCAGGTCTCATCTTGGCCAACAATAATCCTCTTGGGTCTGAAGCCCAGAGTGTAGCAATCTGTATTATTGCTGCTTCAGTCCCCAAAAACATCTCACAGGAAGTCAAACAATCATGAGTTTCTTCAAAGAGGACAAAAGTTAAATTTTGAAGACATTGAATCATCAGAACAGTTCCTCTTTTCCTCATTTATGATATATGTCTACACAAGATGCCCAGAAGTTTCTGCTTTTTTCAGGTGTTTGTTGATGGGTATGTGAAATGACAAACACAACTATTTCATTTTATAGACATATGAAAAGTTCCGAGAAAGAAAAAGATAATAAAAGAGACAAGGAACATCAATCCCCAAAATTAAAACATGTGATAGGAGATTAACAGATACAAACCAAAATTTTACATGCTTTTTATCTTAATTAGGCAAAAGCTTCACTGAGATCAAACGACTGTAACATCAAATCACTTGTTTACACATGGCTCACTCCATTTTACTTTTATTGTCTTCCAGAAAAAAAAAAAGTCTTTCTGTCTCAAGTTTTAGTGATGTGTTTTGGTTCTGTATTTGTACAAGACAATGCATTCCTGAATGAATTTAGAAGATTGATTCACTAGGTTTCAGAAACTATAGGTTACTTCCTTGTCCCAGGCACCAAAATGGTGTATGACCACACAGAAGTAACATTCTCCCATATTTTGTTATTTGTTAATATTTCTGCTTTTTATACAGTAGTTGTAAACATATGGCCCGATTCCTGTCTTTTCTCATTTTTAGCCACACAAAACTATTTATTTCATAAAATGGATGTTCCTAGTAAGGAAGAACTGTGTAAAAGTTTTTCAAGGATTTATTTCTAGTTGCTAGCACAACTGACTTTCTGAAATTAAAATGTGGACATTTTGTATCTCTGTGTACTTCTCCTTCAGGCCTGTGGTAGCTGCATGTAACACAATTGAGAAAAGGGATGTATGTTAATGATAAATATCTGATTTGGGACTCAGAATGCACCTTTGAATGTTCTGCAGTAGGTGTTTAGTATAGGATTGTGTTCTTCTCAACATCTGGAAAATTATTCTGTAAAAAATAACTAATACAATGTAGTAGTTTTGCCTTAGAAACACCTTGTTCTGTGTTTATTATCCTGGAAAGTTGCTGAGTAGTACAAGCAATCCTTTTAAGTTTTGTGCTTACCAGAATAAATGGAAAAGTCCTGGGATGGTCCATTTGGGTTGTAAATGAGAAAAAGAAAGTGACTTAATTCTAATAAAAGTTCAACTGTGACAAAAACAATTTGCAAAGAGCACAGGGATTATGTTATATTCAGATAGATACTCACTGATGCAGGGAGCAGACTGAAAGTCTTCCAAGTATGCTGCTTCATTGGCTACAGAGTAATTTCCCCATTCTCCTTGGTTCAATGATTATTTAAATATTTTCTAGAAAGTAGAGGAATTTCAATGGAAGCGACACTTCTCGGTAAGTGTAAAAGCTTATATCTGCTAATGTTCTGACCTAGCTGAGCATTTAGGAAGCAGCAGTATTGCTGTCTTTTTATAGGCTATGTATAGCTCAGGTTTTGAACTTCAGTAAAAAGACGTGGCCATGAGTAATAACCAGCAGAAAGTGTCTCAGTGGTTGAGAAAGAGGCAAAGAACTGGGGTTTTTGTTGGTTTTTTGTGCTAGGGAACTATTCCTATGACTTCCTGGCTTGTAGAAATTAATTTGGAGGGAGGGGTTTGTTTGTTTAGTTTGGTTTTTTCTTTTGTTTTGTTTTTTGTTTAGTTTTGTATTTTTTTAAGTCACTCCATGCATTATATGGGGATCCTGGGAGTCCACCTTGGAAGTATGACTATGCCGACAGAGCAAGGCAGGTGAGAAATAGGGAGTCAAAGTTGCTGATATTCTAGTTTGATGCGACAGGAGAGAATGTCCTTCTGAACCTGAAATGTCCTTCCACAAGCACATAATGCACACATAAGCACATCATAAATTGTACAAGCTGAAGAAAATGTAAACACTGTAAGAAATGGTGACACAGACTCTCATCAGAACCTAATGCAATTAAAGATCTACCCACGCTATTGTGCACATGGTTAATGAATCAATTATAAACAGTAGGAGCCTATTCTTCTCTTAAGGCACAGACCTAATTTCTGCTGACTCTAAATGATTTTTCAAATCATAAGTCATTTACATAGCTAAAATAAAGCAGAGATTATGTAAAAATTTAAGTAGGACTCTTGCAGGTAGTTCATTCCTTTCCTGTTCCTATTTCATTGATTCATAAAAGTACTAAGATCTTCCACTGTACTGTGCATGAAGGGTATTTAACAGCAATGGGAATTCACTGCTGTCAGGAAGGATACCTAATGTTTACTATGTGTGTCATGTTATGCGAGCTTTCTTTTTCCATTAATGTTTGGGTTGTGTGTCCATCAAGGATTTGCAATAGACAAGAGCAAGTGGTTTGTACTGAAAAGGGATCAGAGCATTGCATTGTAAACAGGAGATAACTAAATAGTCATAGTGAATATTCAACATGAATTGAGCACTCTTTTAATCTTCTTTGAGAACATACTTCACTATTTTTTGTTGATGTAGCAATTTACACTTGAACTAAAAGGAGGACAAATTTAAGGTATAAGTTATTTCCATAGTATATGTCTGGAAGTATCTTCAGACTCTAAGTAGGTGGACATTCAGATCATCTGTTATCTGGAACCTAGACATGTGACATATGTTCTTCTCTAGAAATGCTATTTAAAGATTGTGGGCTCTTTCCTATATCTTCTCCTAAATAATTGTTATTTTATGGTTGCTGACTGTATAGATAACTTTAAATAAAAAGAATATTTTTTGTGCCACAGATGCTTTTAGTCACCTGTGAATATAAGACCTTATACACTGGACAACCTTTCTTACAAATTTATGAGAATTAAAACTACCCTCCACAAATGTGCATGAATAAGACTTAACAACAAGGCATATGTCTGTTGAACCAGACAGCAATTCAGTATTAAATAAATATACATACACTATGTTTAACAGTGTTCAGTTAGCTCTAGCAATCAGTTTCCCTGCCAAGCTTATCTGCTGCACTCTCAGGTTCTCCTCATGCTGAACATACTGCTTGATCTATCTTACTGCACATAACATGTATTGGGTCTAGATTTGTGCTTAGTGCTCCTATATAAAAATGAACCATGAAGAAGATGCAAAAAATTTTTTTAAATATTGCAACCTCTTCAGAAAAACCAGATAATAGCTGTTTGATTCATTATTTATGAAAGAGTGCCTTAAGGATACTTGAAGAAATAGCAGGAAAATATTCTCTTGTGCTGTTTATGGTTCAGTAGTTCATTAATTGCTGTCTTGCCGTCTGTCTAAGCATATGCTTAAATACCTTTCTGACTATATATTCTTTACTGAATGAAGGCTTAAATGCATGACTGTTACAGTTGTGATAATCTGCCTCATTATGTGTTTTGTGTAGATTAGACTATATGTGTTTAAACAGTGCACACTAAATTTTCGTGGAAAATGGTCCCTGGATCAGCATGGGTACAACTGGGTGAAGACAGAATTTGTCTGGAGAAAGGATGTGATGGTAGCTGAAGTGTAATTATAACTCAGATGGATGTTATAATAGGCAAAAAGGGATTTATCTTATTCCTCTTAAAAAAAAAATATCAGGATTTTGGCATAGCTTATTCATGAAGCACTCCAGAGAGCCAAAGTCAATGGACCCGAAAGACAAGCATTTAGAGTTTTCGAGGAAGATGGTAACAAGTAATGTTTCATGGAAGGGAGGAGTCGGAGAATTTCCTTAGCTGTGTTCAAATAGACATCCATGAAAAAATCTTTTGGCTAAAGTTGAGATTTTTTCTGGACAGAAAAAATTAAAGACTGGGACTGTTGGGCATAACTCATATAGGAACAGAAGATAAATTTGTGTCAATAAGTGACACAGATCCAGACTGGATAAACAACAAATAATTTAGTCAGTTGGCCTTTGCCAGCAGCTAAACTCCCGCCCTGCCTTTAGGTCACTCCTCTATCCCAGGTGCTGGGAAGAAAAGAAAATGAAGGAAGGCAAAAAGAATTGTGGGTTGAGACAATGACACTTTAATTAAAAAAACAAAAACTGTGTGTGCAATTGAAGCAAAGTAAGGAATCAATTCACTACTTGCCATCAGCAGCCAGATCTCTATCTGCTTCTGGGAATAAGGGCCTCAACACATCTAATGAGTACTTGGGATGACAAATGCCATAACCACGAATGTCCATTCCTTTCTCCATCTTTCCCCCAGCTTTTACTGAGCACAATATCAAATGGTCTGGAATATCCCTTTGGTCAGTAGGGGTCAACTCTCCCAACTGTGCTCGCCCCCAGTTTCTTGCCCACCCCCTACTCACTTTGGTGAGGCAGAGGTGGTAGAGAGAGAAACAGGAGGCATTACTGCTGTGCCAGCACTGCTCAGAGGTGTGTTATCATCCATGTTTGAGCCATTACATGGAACAGCACAGGCTGCTATGAAGAAAGCGGACTTCAAAACTTCCTCCCAGCATGATGCTGTCTTCTGCACAGGCCGGACAGAGATGATGAACATTCATGCCTTGCAGCAGAATTAGAGAGAAGGTGAGAGTACACAGCAGCCGGGGCAGAACATCCAGCAGCTTCAAGAGAAGGGAACAGGCAGAGTTAGGAAAGGGAAAAGAATGGGAACTAGATGGATGTCAAGTCTACTGCAGTGAGTATGCAGAGGCCTCAACTAAAGAAGGCTTTATGCAGGCAGTTTTAGTTGAGTCAAATTAAAGAAACTAGTAAATAAAGGACAAAGTTGACATAGGTGTAAATTGTAAAGGATGTGTTCAACCATTTTAGTGCTAATAGGAATAGGAATACCTACACTGTTTTTTTTATTGTTTCTAAACATAAGAAAGACAAGGAGAGACCCAGAGATGGAGACCCACACACAGGCAAAGGTTTAAACATGCTGTCAATTTAACTGTATTTGTATACTATTATTTCCTACTAGCCTGAGGGGAGGGTGTAGACCCTAAATGTCCAGTTCAGAAGCTTATATTGGAACAAATATACAAATGAACTTTTTTCTTACAATGAAAAAGTCCTCAAATTCTTAATGTTAATTTTCCAGTTCTAATCTATAATTTCTTTGATATTTCCTACATGATTTTTTGGTCTCGCATACATTGTTGCTGACTTAAGATAAAATCTGTTTATCCAACTTATTTAACTGCTAAAAGAGCCCAAGTTTGATAAAACATGTTAATTACATTCTCTTTCAAAATCATCTCCATTGGCTACTGTCTATTTAATTGTAGCAAATATAAGCCAATTTAGGAAAAGAGTTTTCTTCGGTGTTTAATACTCAGATAGCCACCACAAGTGTATTATGAATGTAAATATTGTATTGGCTTCATAGGATGTTGGATAAAAACTTTAATTTCTTTACTGTGATATGTAATTTCTGTTAAAAGTTTATATGCATACTAAATTTTAGAGCATTTTTTAATAAAAGAATTTTGTGATATATAACTGCTTGTAAAGGGAATATTGCCAACAGGAATGTAAAATATTAGGTTTCAAGTTTTCTCATATTATGCCAATAAATCTTTTGAAATATAATGTTCCTATTAATTTTGAAAGGATGTGCCTACAAACAAGTTTATATTTTTTGTACGGCAAAGAAGAAACCCTCATTTATCTTGAACCTTTACATTTATGATGTGAGTACATACACATTCAACAAAAGCTGAAAATACCTAAATATTACAAGATTGAGTATAGGCAGTATAAGATTGTTATTTCTTCTGAAGTTGTCTGTATATTCATAAAGCTTACATTAGGGCCCAAACTAATTGGACTTTCCCCCCTTTTCAATCATCTTTTAAAAAGCCATGCCTAGTTCTCGTTTCAGGGTACTATAATTTAGTAACTTTATAATGTAGTGGGGTAAATGAGAAAGAGCATGTGAATTTCTATGAGTTATGGTAGTTTCGACTGTTCAGGAGAAAACGAGGTCTCTGGAATCACTTAAATTACAACTGATTTGAGCTGCTAGTAGAATCATTTTATATGTCCTTATGAGGACCAGCAGAATTGGGATTTTTCCTAGTGAGGAGATGGAAATGTATGGGTATTTGCAACATGCAGGAACGGTAACTTTCCAACTGATAGATGACTCTCAGTAAAACCTGTTTGAAATATTGATTAATTATCCTTGAAGCTAGCTAAGAAGTGGGGATAATATGAAGATAATATAATAAAAAATGTTGCTTTATAGGTCTTCTGAACAAATGAGGACATCTGAAATATCAGTATTTCCCAAAACAGAGGAATGAGTTTTATTGGTAGAAAATATAAATAACAAATTATTGTCAAACATTTTCATTATGGAGGACTAGAATGGTGGGGATATATTCCATAAATTATCTCAATTGGCAGAGCCAGCTTGAACAGTCTTACTATCAAGTGATAGACTTACATATATAATTACAAATATGAAACTAAAATGCATTTCACACATTGCACAGACTGAGCCAATTTTTATAATGTATCAGAATACAAAATCATGGCATGCTGATAAGAAACAATACAATCTGGAAACTGGAATAGATTTATAAGTGGATGAAATAGTTACTGGATGTATCTCAATCTCTATTTTAACTCCCTGCCTGATGGTGTTTTTCATATAATCTTCGTGAGATTTTTAAGTATTGTAACAGATATATGTCTATGTGTTTATGAATATGTGCGTATCAAGATGCATGAAGTCTTCTTGGCACATACATAGAAAATTACTGAATTTTTTTTCTGCAAAAGTTAATCTTACAGATTATTTATGTCTGATTGGTCTACTTTGGTGAAGGAGAATTTATTTTTAAGGAGAATGAATGCTGCACTTTCACTACATTGCTTTGAAAATCCTTTTTAATTTCATTCAGACAAGAAGAATAAAATTCTAGACAAGGTTTTTAAAGATGGTTCACACAGAGATAGAAATTTCAGTTTGCTTAGAGCCTGGTGAAAATTGCAAAAAGGACATATCCAAGATTTTGCCTTAATGTGGGGTATTGTGTGCTTTAAATCTTACAGCATACAGCACATCATACAGTGCAGAGAATTCCATAAGCAGCACCAGGGGGTACAAAAAGGGATAAGCCATTAAAACCTAGAGAACTTCCAATATATAAAACCATTGATATTATACTGTATATTTGCTTCCTGTTTCTACTCTGTGCTTCTTATACACATAGCGTAGCTCAAGGGAATCTAAAGCTCTGTCGGAAACACTGAGTAACACTGCACCATTTAAAGTACAAATTAGGACTTCTGTGTAGGCCTTCAAGACTCAACATAGTGTGCTGGTTTAGCCCAGTTTTTCTAGTGGGGGGGGGGGCCCCACAAAGATGGCTCCTCTGTGAAGCTTCTCAAAGCCTTCACCATGTCCAGCTCTGAGATGATGGACATGCTGCTGGCCAAGGCTGGGCCAGTTAGAGATGTTGGCTATGCCTCTGTGAAAACATATTTAAGAAGAAACCAAAACAATGGCTGCACTCACTTCTTAGCCAGAGGAGGAGCAGGAGGTGCGAATATGTGAGGGAAAACAACATGGAGAGACCAAGGTCACTGGAGAAGGAGGGGGAGGGGGAGCTCCAGGTGCTGGAGCTCTGCAGCCTCTGCAGGCCGTGGTGAGGCCCATGGTGAAGCAGGGGGTGCCCCTGCAGCCCATGGGGGCCCACGGGAAATGCTGAGATCCACTCGCCCATGCCAAAGCGAGAGGATGCCCTGGAGCAAGCCGTGGTCCAGAGGGAGTCCTAGTGGAGAAACAGGCCTTGACTTGCACCCTGAGACTGAACTGAGTGTCCCACATGGAGTGGGTGGGTGCCTGAGAGACAGAGAAAGAGAGAGAGAGTGGTCCAGCAGAAGCTCGCTAAAGACAAGAAGCCTTGCTCCCGAGACGGAAACAGCCTGGCTCAGAGGTCTATACCCCGTGGAAGATGGACCCCACGCTGTAGCAGTTTTGGGGAGACTGTTTGCCCATGGGGACACCATCACAGTTGTAGCAGTGTCAGGTTGGCTGCTGCAAATGAGACCCATGGCTACGCAGAGGAAAAGAGCCTCTCCCTCAGGCAGTGGAAGAAGATCTGGGTGACGAACTGACCTACTCCCCACCCTGCATGCCTTGTTCCCCTGTGCAGCTGCTGGGAAGGAGGGAGGGGGGTGAGTGGAGAAATGGTGTCTTTGAAGGGTTTATTTTACTTCTCATTTGCTCCTCTGACTCTGTTAGTAATAAATCACTTTTTGCAACTTTCCAAGTTTAGTCCTGTTTTGCCCATTTGAGTGCGTCTTCTCCCAGGTTTCCTTATCTCAACTCATGAGCCCTGAGTGTGGGTGTGTAAATAGGGGGGCCCTGGCATTTGGCCAGGGTCAAACCACGACCACGACCACGGCTTATTGTCATAAGCTGTCTGGCATTTTCTGTTCCTGGCCTGATCAGTCTTATGTCCTTACAGGAAAGTGTATTAACTAAAGCAGGAGGAGAGCATTTTGCATAGTTTCATGGTTAGAGCACCTGCAAACAAAATAGCGTGTGAGCCGGATACTGTTTGGTCTAAGAAAAGAAGGAAGCCCATTCTTCCCATCCTTCGATGAGTATCCTACACGTAAAGTAATATAATTTCCAGAACACTCCACCTGCAGTATAATGAGCAATGTCCTGACAGCTCCTGTGCATTCTGTGAATGTATGTTAGTCCTGAACAGAGCAGGAGACTTGCACACTCCCAGGGTGTCCTGATTTTCACAGCTGTTCAACAGCTCTGAAATGTAATCCTCTGCTTTTGTGTTTAGCAAAGATTGAGAATTTCAACTTTGAGCAACCATTTATTTCCAAAACATAACTGAGGACTGATGTGTATACAGTTTTATAGAAATCCACATGCATTGCAAATTTAAATAGATGTTTGATCTTTACTAGGCTTCCAGAATGTAGCTTGTCAACAAGTTCATCCTCCCATACATCTTGTGTGGTAGGTTTGTTAGCTAGTAGATATAATTTTTATCTTCTCTTTTAAGTAGAAAAACTGACAGGAGAAAATGAAGTCATTGTTGTCTTTATTTTTGGGGATGCCCTGACAACAGAAAGCATTCTAGGTTTATGTAAGAATATTGGATGCACAGCTTATGAAAGAATAAGCCTACCTGAAAATTGTCAAAAGCTACCCACTTTCAATCATTCCTTCTTTCTTAAGCATGTAAAAATGACAGAAAAAAATTTCTTCCTACGCAGTATTAAAGGGCAATATGGTACTAAAAAAAAAAAAAATAAGACAAAATTTATTCAATTTTGTCATTTTTGCTTTAACTAGTATAGTTCCTGAAGGACAGAATAATTATACCCATAAGACTCACAGAGAATAGAAGTGCTAGAAATGTGCTGTAGTGGAATCAAATCAATAACTCAGACTACTTTGAGCTCATTTTAAATATTACTCTCTGCTCTCCCTAGATTTGAGCTATTGATTTAGAAATTTCTGTCAAGCCTTCTTTTCTGCATAATTATATCCTATACTTGTTTCTGTAGTTTGCTTGTTTGTTTTTTATAATGAAACTGGAAAATATGACTCTTGGATGAATACATTATTGAATATGAAAAGGCTTAAGTTTGATGCTCAGCTTTCCCACTTCTTCCAGGTAATTCTTATTTTCATAAACATGAATGTAAATTGGAAAGCTATATGAGGTATCATGAATTAACTCTTTTCAGAAAAAAAGAGCAAATGATGTACAGATGTATTTGGATAAATGAAGAACTTAAGGTAAATATTTGCAGTAGACCATCAACTAAATGTTTTCCTAAAGATTTTCTTTCTATTTTATCTAAATTCTTTAGATAAAATAGAAAGAAAATCTTGCATTGAAATGTAAGCAGTAATGGCTGATCAATTGTACTAGCTTGAGGCTCATTTTCTGAGGAGCTAAGTATCCTTCATTTTCACAGAAGGGAGCTGAGACAGCTTAGCATTTCACAGATATTTGCACTGAGTGGTTAGATAAATACCTTTCTTAAGAAATAGATACATTTTCAGAATTTTATCTCTACCAGAGATTTGCTCAACCATAGAGATATAGCTTAAAATACGGAAAAATTCAGTTAAATCTGCTGAAAGCATGAAAATGTACATAGAGGTTTACATTCCTCACCCTATTCCCTCCCCCCCCACCCCTGACTTCACTTGGAATATAGAAATACGAATAATGTTCTTATTAAGCAGCTAAAGTGCATTGAGTGATAGGAAGTTGTTTGGCTTGCATTTATTCAGAAAAAACTTCAATTTACCAAATGTTAATCCAGAAAAAAATAAGAGAAACATAAACATTATATAAATACCTATATGAACGTATTTATGTGGTACATACTGCCATTAGTAATTACTATTGGACTGAAACATGGATAATGCACGACCTATGAATGCAAAGAGAGTAGTTTTATCCTGCTAGACTTGTGTGAGGAGGTTTGGAACCCAACACTGTCATTTGCTGTGGCTTTCATTGTTACGGTATTTCACTATTACAGTCCAAAAACCTACAGAAAGCTATGATGACAAAATGAGATTTTCAAGGTGCTTCTCTCTCTCTGTGAATACAGCATTAGCTTTTGGGTCTTGAAGTCCTATGCAGTCGCAGCATGGATTCTCTGAGTGCAGGAGCAAAGCATGGAATGATCTAAGTTGGAAAACACCCTTCACATAACCAACTCCAACTGTAAACCTGCCACTACCAAGTCCGACAAGTATAAACCATGTCCTTAAGCACCACGTCTACATGTCTTTTAAGTACCTCCAGGGGTAGCAACTCAATCACTGCCCTCGGAAACCTATTCCAAAGCTTAACAATCTTTTTGGTGAAGGATTTTTTCCTAATATCCAATCTAAACTTTCCCTGGCTCAGCTTGAGGCTGTTGCCTTTTATACTATCACTTGTTACTTGAATAAAGAAACTCACCTCTCTACAACCTCCGAAACATGCACAGCATTTCCCTCACCCACTAAGCAGGTCACCTCGTCATAGAAGGAGGGCCAGTTTGTCAAGCAGGACCTGCCTTCCTAAACCCGTGCTGGCTGGGTCTGATCTCCTGGCTGTCCTGCACATGCCATGTGATGGCACGCAGGATGATCTACTCCATGATCTTTCTCAGCACCAAAGTCAAACTGACAGACCTGTATTTCCTCAGATCCTCCTTCTGGCCCTTCTTGTAGGCGAACATGAATGATGATAATGATTTTCCATATTCTAAAGGCTCTTTTTAAACCTTTGAATCACAAAATGTTCTGCATACTTCACTGATTTAAAAACTATGTACCTGTTCTTTCTGTCCTTGAGAAAGAGAGAGATTTTGTTTTCCACTGCAATAGACCTTCTGTTTTAATTCTTGATGAGTCATAATCTGCTGAATTTTCATGCTTTAGACAGTATATATCAATGTGTATATCTATACATACATATATATATGCATAAATAAATAAATACAATACCAGTATCACTGATTATTTGGAAACTAATATGTGGCAAGAGAGGCAAGAGTTTTTAAAATGCTTTAAAACATGGCAGACTTATTTAAAGTCATATGGAATATGCACAAATAGCTATAGATGTGAAAACGGTGATGCATCACATAATTGTATATTTTGCTATGTGAGTATTACCACCATGCAGGCAGTAGATATATGTTCATGTTATAAAAGATGATGAAGTGTGTTAATTGTAGACAACTCAAATATAAAAACAAATGTTTTAGCACTATGTAAATTTAATTGGACTGAATTGGACCAAAGGGTCATAGATGTTTATGCAATCCTGTTGCTGTTCAATGCAGAAAATGAGCTCAAGGTTCAAGCAAAACAAGGAGGAAAACAGAATTTCTGATCTTATGGTATGCTAATAAATCCTAGATAGAAGCTCTGAACAGCAAAATAGACTAAATTTAGGCTCCCTACTTTTTTTTTTTTTTTTTTTTTCTCCTGTTCTAGAAATGACTGCTGCATAGTCTGTTTAGGTCATTTTTATTCTTTAGTTGTCTCCCCCTCAGGAAAGAAATTAACTTACAGAGAAAAGGAAACAGACCAGGAGGCAGAGTGGAAAGGACAAGAAGAGAACTATCCTACGAGTGTCAAATTGCATTCATCATAGGTCATGATTGAACACCAGCTACCCTCACTCTGGTCCAAATAGGCTGATAACCTCCCCCTTATTTAAGATGCATTACTCATTTAATTCATTTGCTGTGTGAATAAAGTGAAGGCTGAATCCACTGAGTACATCTTTTCAGAGCAAGAGTATATAACTACTGAGAATACAGCATAACTCTGCAAGTGGTAAGCTTTGCTTTACTGTTAAGTTAAAGAAACACAGTATTAAAACAATGTTAATCTCAGAGCTTTGAAAGACTTAAATCTGCACTCAATTGTCAAAAAAAATTAAACTGAAATTTAGAATTTTATGTTTCAATATATATAAAGAAGGAACAAAACAGAGAAAGAAAGCTTATAACAACATTCTTTAAAAACCAAAGTAATTATCATTTCCTTCAAAATGGAGATAATTATATTTTTAGTTGGGGAAAAAAATTATGTAAAAAATCCAGGGAGTACTTTACAAAGAATAATGTAAATCAGTTCATTCTGATATGACCTCAGTGGCTTACCAGAAACACCTGGATATCTTTATGGATGGTGAGCGGTTTGTGCTGAGTGCTTGGCTGTATTGCATTGCTGATGTGTTCTCAGCTGCCAGTGAGATTTTAGAGTGCAGCCTTGGAACTTCTGGTGCAGTTGGAAAAAGCTGTGAGTTTCTTATTGTCTAGGTGAGGAATTTGTGGAAAAAACCCCCAAACTTTAAAAGTGTTCTTATAAAATCTGAGTAGTATTCCAATCAGATCTTACCACTGACACAGTCCTGGAGAACCACTATTAGTCAAAGAACTGGGTTTGAAGAAGTTTTATAAGTTGTCACTTGCCTGAAGGCTGAAAATGTAATTGGTCTTAAGAATATTCTAGAGCAGATTTTAGGAATAGGGTTCTTCAAAATTGTTAACTATTAAAAATGAGACAATTTAGAAATATAGAAGATGTGATGGTAAATACAAAGCAAAAAAGAAATCATTCCAATTTCATTAGATATCTTGTATTTAGATCACTTGATTTCCATTTTCCTAGCATCTTGGTACTACTTGGTAATCTAACAATTCTGTGAATTTCCAACAGAGCATAAATCTTTCCTTCAGTGGAGGCAACTATTAATAATTTGCTTGGGGAAGGGCTTGTGTGATTTTAGGTTGTTTTTTATTTTAAAAGGAAATGTATTTTGTCTGCAAGCACTCCTCCTTCAAGCCATGGAAACAGCAAAATGTTTTCAATAACCACTTGTTACCAGTTATGAGAAAGAAATAACCCATTGTGTGTTCATGTAGTTTCAAGTCAGAAATGAAACTGCATTAAAAACATGAATTGCTGTCAAATGTTTGAAAATTGACAGTGAATCACCACATGAAGCTGTTAATGGTATATCTAGGTTTAGCAATGACACTCTTTGTATTGCAAGGAGGAGGAAAAATGTTTTCACCTACCTAAACGTCCAGTTCACACCTTCACAACAGAACAAAGCACAGCATATATAATTGTGACTTGACTCTCATGGCTGCTTAGCTAACATTCTCAAACACTTTTCATCTGTCTAAAACTTATTTTACAATATCCAAAAAATGTGTTTTGATATAGCTTTATCTAAACCAACCTGTCTGTGTATGAATCACACTTAATGATATGCTTGAGCATAAAATGCACTAATTGAAGGTTACTTTTCTAAAAGCAGGATGTGGCAAATTCTTTCTTATTAAATTAATTTTTAAGATAGTAATACTAAACAAAGTAAACCAATATTTTACAGTGTTAAATGCATTAATTGAATGGTGGACTTCTTTATATGGAATAAAATAAAAAGAAAGTATTTTTTAAGGAACATTTTGTTTTATTCAAAGACTAAATTTTGATAAAGATTGGATAATGTGAGTTATTTGCATAAAGAACGGTTTAATCAGTTAATGTAATATGTAGATCCCTAGAAGTGTTCAAGGCCAGATTGGATGCAGCTCTGAGAAACCTGGTCTAATGGAAGGTGTCCCTGCCCATGGCAAGAGGGTTGGAACTGAATGATCTTTAAAGTCCCTTCCGACTCAAGCCATTCTACAATTCCATAGTTCTTTGGAAGTTCTGTGCTGTGTTCAGGTCCAGTGTTTTGTGATCCAATACAGGTTGTCTCAGTTTTTCAGAGTTCATGAAATATATTACATTACTTTCTACCTTAAATCCATGGAAATATTAAAAATATGTATATTGTTTGTATGTAATCAGAGATGGATAAGTTATAGTAAATCAGCAAGTTTAGTTTTTCACTTACCTGAATTTCATATTAAGTTCAGTTAAGTTATAAACATTAAAAAATTTTTAATAAAATGATTGGACTTACTTGATATATAATCAGTCATATGAAATAAAATTGAATTCTGTTTGAATGTTTGAAGATACTTGACAGAAAAATCATTATATGGTGTCACGAGGTGTTTCCCTAGAACAAATCTTAAAGTAAACCATATCTTGTTTTTCATTAGGTCATTTCCTCTCTGCATCAAAGTGAGGGAGTTTTAATTCTAATGACGGGGCACAGAACCTGAACTGAATCTGGAGTAAAGTAGCAGTTGTCTGCCTTTCTTGGGGGTTCTTTGTAAATTATCATCTTCTCTTTTGTGTTTGTTAGTCTTTTTATCTCAAAATTAAGGGAGTGAATTAATAGATTGTACCCTTTGATTTGACTTTACAAAATTTCAAAGCCATTTTCATTAGATTATTTTACTGTATCTTTCTGGTTTCTACCAGTTTCCGCTGGTTATCCTCCTTGCACTGCTCAAACTGAAGTAAAATACTCCTAGTTTTGACTAATTCTGTATTAATTTTCTTAGATTACGGTCTGTCAGTGTTTGTATCTCCATGTTCACTTCATAAACTTTATTGAAATGTGATAAAATATTTGCTCAGGGTTAGGTGGATAAAGAATATTGATCTTATTAATTGTTCTTCCCAAAAAGAAGAAAAATGTTCGTGGAAAATGACACAATTTTAACTTTAAAATTACAGAGGGCTTGATTCAAGATAAACATAAAGACTCTCTACTGTAAATATTGCAGCCACCTAATTGCAATAGTGCTCTGCCTCTTTAGTTCTTGGAACAGACTAGGAATCAAGGTCAGTATGAGTCAATGTAGTTGTGGACAAAACCAGCAGGTCCCATTCACATTCAGGTTTCCTGAACAGCTGCAGTATTGTTACCTGATAGGGTGGGGAAGATTTAATGTCACTGTAACACAGGGGAGACATGCCAGGTTTTACATTTGATTTTTGTTCTTTTGAAATCAAAACTAGATTTTCTCTGGCTTAACCTAAAGCACAGTTCAGACAGAAGCATCTTGAGGGCATTTTCTGATGGCATCTTGAAATACAGTGGTGGTTTCACTGGCTGATCTCTGCTGCATCTCTAGTCTGTCATCTGTGCTGCTGTGCCCTAATGAAATGCCACTGAGGCTGCAGTGGAGCACAACCACCCCTTTGCTGCCAGAGAACCAGAACTGCTTTTTATTTAGTGTGCAAAGTCATTGCTGGAAAGTGTGTACTTTTACTTTGTGACTTTTTAATGTTATTGGAATATTCACAGAAACATTACAATCGTCTTCAGCACTGAGAATATTCTCAGTGCTGCAGCCACATGAACGATTTACAAACACACATGGAGATTGTTTGTAACTGTCTGCATCTAAGGTGCTGATAAACTTTCAGGCAGAGAGGGGCCATGTCTTTGTTATCCCTGTACAGCTGCTGTAACAAATCCTGAAATCTCTGATCTTGAGAGGTATTTTTGCCCACTATAATGCTATTTGTGAAAAACAGCTACGGCTTGCATTTGCCGATGTGTAAGTGATGATCACTGAATGGAGTTCTGCTCTGCTTTCTTCTCTTCTGTTAGTACATCATCTAGGAAAAACAATGAGTATATAAGTCAATTTATAAAACCCTTTTTTTTTCTGGAATGATATACAGAAAATATAATGAAAAATCATTCATTTTTTCTTCATCCACATTTCCTAGTAATTTTATATGGTTTGTTCTTTTCCTTATACATACAGGCTGTAATCTGTGAACTTGAGGATTCCTTAACAATTTATACTATTTCTACCTCACTGTAAGTAAGTGTTTTACTTTCTGAACAACCAAGCAGTATTTTGCACAGGTAGAAATGCTGGTACAAGCTCCAAGCAACAAAAAATCAGGCCTTAGATACTCATTTTAAGCATTCATTTTCTTTGTGCCCCTTAAACATGAGTCACTCTTGGCAGGAACAGCCAGACCTTCACGTGCACACAAATGGTATTCTGTTTTGACTGGCTATGCTTCAGTAAATGATTTATATATTAACAAAGAGTCAATGACAGACTGATTTTGGATCTGGAGCCCTGGACTGAATCCACTGCAGACTCTGGCACTGATGATTCCTGATTGCTAGCATTCACAATGGCAGCATTGGCAGGGTGCTAAACAAAAACTTATTTCTGTCTTCTGAATTGCTGTCTTCAACAGCTCATGATTTCTTCTTCAGCTGATCCCTAAATGTAGCAGATAATAAGACAGAAATTGGGGACAAATCTAAGTCAAATTATCTGAAAAATCTTTCTGTACACTTAATAAAAAGTGTGAGACTTACTGTTGTTCTTCAAAATAGTGGAAGACCAATGCAACGTTTATATTCCAATTATAGTTTAATTTAGGTTTTTAGCTGAGTTAAAATAAGTAGTTCACAGGCCTTATGCTGCCTGTCTACACAGACATGAATTTCACTTTGAGATAGATGATTCTCTGGAAAAAAAATGACTGTATGTGCTGGGAAAACATAAAAGCCATTGTAAAGAGGCATTTTTGATTGTTAGTTATGTGTTGTATAATATGCTTCATTTATATTATTGAAAATTAGAACATGTTCCTGGCATCTTTGATAGCAGCTGTAATACATTATTAATGTTTTACTGGAGTCTGATTTAAATCATGTGCAGTCAGTCCATAAATGTTCACATGTTCTTTACCAGTTATATAGGCAGTACATTGTACATCTTGATGTTCAAACAGTAAGAATGACAAGAAGTATCTGATTGTTCTGAGGAAAACAATTTTTGATACCTCAAAAATAAGAAATGTTTCAAAACATTAAATACTATTATCACATACTTTTCAGTACACACCCATAATAATGAAGCCAGACGTGTTGTGGTACATATCTAAGCATAAGAATCACAAACGTAGTAGACACTAAAATAAGGAAATACCAAAAAGAATCTTGTTTCCTAAAAACTTGTCTTTCTCTGGGATATGGGATTTAATTTTGGTTTGCAAGTCAGTTGCTAATTCCACTAACAAACTTTTATATTGAGATTGCCTTCTTTCTTCTATGGAAGAAGGCAGAAGCTCTGTGGGTGTAATATTTATGCAGAGGCCAAGAAACCCATATTCTGCTCTCTCTCTGAAAGAATTTGTACTTCTAGCTTTCAAGAGCCAGCTGTTGCTATAAATTTTAAGGAAATCTGAAACAGACGGTATTCAAGGTGGTACACTCTGCACGTATTGTTTATGTATTCTTATAACAAGTAGAACCCTTGGATAAGAGACAGAAATTCCCAAACAATTGATACAAAAGAGCAAGCAATTACAATGAAACTTTGGTTTCTCTTTTCAAGAGGCTTCCGAGTGTTGTAAAATATAAAATTGTACTGTGTGAATCAACACACACAGGTGACCAAGGGCAAACAAAAAATCACTGAAAGAGCAGACTAAATTTATTGCATTGTCTTGCTGGCTGGAGGATCCCAAAACTGACTTTGCAGTCATGTAAAACAAAGACACAGGCACTGTCAAGCTTAGTCCAGTCCTAGGCAGGGGGCAGATCTGCTCTTTGCACCCTTCTATCAAAGGCCTGCACATGAGTAGCTTATCATCTCTGTGCTCTTTATGATCTCTGCTTTGATCTCTCTCCCAAGACAGGGATCTCAAGCATGTCTGGGAGAGGACTTTCAGGTCTCTGTAAACACCTACATTACCCCTACACAAAAATTCTACTTCTCAAAAAGACATGGGATAAACGCAGTGGGCATAATATCTGCTGAGAATGGATGAATGGCTGTACCGTGCAAAGATATTAATATCACATAGATATTAAAGCAGCATTCCTTCTGTGGAGTTGGCAAAAATTAATAATTATTTCCTTCAGGGAACTATTTGGGCATTTCAAGGCTGTTCTCTTAAGAGAATTATTCTTATTTATTTTAAGGGGAGAACTGATGCAGCAAAGACGAGTTTCTTGCCAAATGTCATTCCATCAGCCAGTGGAAGAGGCTATAGTAATAATAATAAAGCAAACTGGGTTTTTTGTAAGGTTGATTATCTTAATACTAGAGGCTAAGATGCAAATACTTCTACTCTTCACTGAACATTAACGCCATAAAATTCAGTCACCAAGATCTAGATTAAATTATCAAAAGGAAATAACCAAGATCTCAGGAAAATGTAAAATCGTCCTTGTCATTATTACTCATACCTTCTCCTCACTGAGGTGGTAAATATTCAGGAAGGTTAGGTACTTGTAACTATTGTAAATATCTATGGGGTTTTTTTCCTCCAATGTGGACAGCTGAGAAATTTTATTAAATAATATGGCTATGTTGATTGGAATAGATTATTTTTGGGGTCACATCATCAATGTGTTACCTAAGTTAAAACGTAAGGATTTTTTTTTTTTTTTTTTAATTTTTTTTTTTTTTTATTTCTTATTCCTCCATTGGGAAAAAAGTTTCCTTTGCCACCATTAGTTTTTTTTTACTTCATCCTGATATTGTTTCATCACTAGCTCAGAAGACTTAAACCTGAAGCAAACTTTGAATTAGTCTAGTAAATGTAGGTGAAAAGAAAGGAAAAGTGATGACATCGCCTGCAACAGAAGTATTTTGTAGTAAATCATTTTCATAGCTTTTTATTCCAGTCTGCTCAGTATTATAGCTGAGCCACCACTGAAATGACAAAAGCTCAATCATAACTTGCAAAAGAAGTTCAATGTTTTCAGGGTGAAAATACTGCAGTGTACCAAGGCAAACAGATGTTTGTCTTAATCTGAGGCTGAAGAAAGTAGCAAAACTCTCAGCATAAATAGCAAGAATTCTCGAGGTCTTAAATATTTTTTATTTTTACTTCTCTAACAAGGATAACAAAAAGTACTAATGAAGTTGTGCAATTGTCACCATTAGGAAAAATGAAAATTTAAGCTGTAAAAAGCAGAATTCTTCTGGTGGAATAATCAGTCAATTTACATAAGGCTATTCATTCAGAACCCTGAAGTCTGGACTTCGTTGGCATTTGACTCCACAAGAAAAATCAAGGAACTGCGAGAAGCAATGCCAGTGATTTAGTCTGTGGGTTTTGTTGAATTAATAGCCTGAGATAAAGTAAAAAAATCTTCAGACTTTGTATTCTACTCTAAATGCTACCAACTGGATCCTTAAAAAAAAAAAAAAAAGAAAAGAAAATAGCTGAGCCATTTGTGTTGCTGTTATTGTACTGTAGGAACAAAGCACAACCTCTACATCATCATCTCCGTTTAATGTTAAGGATTTCACAAACAAGCAGCAGAGGAAACAATAATGAAAGCTTACAATCTTTGTGTCAAATGGGTTTGATAAGCAGAGGAAAAAGATCATTTAAGTATGTTTTAGAATCAGAAGTAGCAATCTTTGGGGTTTTTACCTTGCATGTTGTATGTTTTTCTTTCCCTTTCAATTTTGTAATGCAATGATGGTCTGAAAGCAAAGGAAGCTTTCTAAGGACTTAGTCATATTTATGAAGGATTTTTCTTATGCTTCAAAGGTCACTAATGAAAGAATTTTGATGGTGCAAGCATCCGAATTGTCCCTAAAGCTATTTGTGTCTTTTAAAAAGGTAGCAGATTTAACACCAATGTTATACATGGATAAACTTTATAGCTTTGGTTGGTTATCATAAGTTTCTCCTTGTTTGGTTTTTTTTTCCTAAAATGTTCTTTAACTCAGTTAAAGGAATTACTGGTTTTTGCCTTACATCAGCCTTTATTTTACTTGAGGGCAAATTTAAACTTGAATGTTTAGACATTCTTCAGGATGGTGTGTATCAATGCAAAACAGAATGAGACTCGGAAACTGCCCCATAAGGCCCAACCCCAATGATTTATAAACTTAGCGGCAACAGAAGCCTTTAGGAATTTTTACTGAGAAGTAGACATTCATGACATGAAACCAAGAACAGTTCTGAAAATCAAGTACAGTATTAGTATTTACTTTCCCTCCATTCTCAAAACTTACCAGTTCAGTGTAGGTATCTTAGACAGTTAACTGAAACTCATACATAGATAACTCTAAATCAGATCTTTTGTTTGTTTGGTTGGTTGGTTGGTTTTTGTTTTTGTTTTTCTTTTTAAATATTTATTTTTTATTTTCTTTAATTTTAAAAACAAGCAGGAAGAGAGCTAAAATGGGTATCACTGAGGTGTCTTAATGTTAAGAAAACAGAGGTGCATTCTGTATTTTATGATTGAGGCTCAGAGGTTATTTTTTCCAGATAATACAAACCTAGAGCCATGATATTAGTTAAAACAAAATACACAGCATTTCTTTAAAAATGGCTTCTTTGGAAAGTTCTACTCCTTAGCTGAGTTGTGAATATACAAACTCTTATTCACACAATTTTTAACAAGAAGATTTCAAGCATTTGCAACCAGAAAACTTATTTGTGCAAAGTATCTATGCAGATATGGAAAATCAAATCTAACTTGCAAGGACTTCATAACTTAAAGCTGTGCAAACCTTAAGAAAATTGCTTAACTTACACACTTACATTACTTAAGTTTCTTATCTTACTTGCATGTAGCTGGTATCAGAATCAGACCCATTTTTTCTTGCTGAATGCAAACGACATGAAGAGGATCAGCTTTTTGGAAAGCAAAAGCCATCTTTCCAATCAAACAGTAAAAGAAGTACAGTTATTAACATTTGGTAATGTGGCTCATGCGCCACACAGGAAAGTCTGATGTGTTTTGTGACTGCTGTGCTGAGCACCACACAACTCTCCTCAGTTTTACATTGCTCTGCTTGGATTGTGGCAGAGTGTATTCCTGAGGTCTGAGTACAAAAGGGAGAGAAATATGATTACTGTGCGTTTTTTAAGTATAAATGCATCCCCACAAGGAGTTGATTTTGCAATTTCCAAACATGAAAGGGCTGGGAAAATGCCTCCTGGCAACCACAGGTGTTTGTGGCTTGGGTTGAAATAGGTGCATCAATCTTTATAGTTTTCTGCAGTTTTGCAAAAAACCAACTTCTTACGTGAATGCCTATGAAAAACACCTAACGGGTTCAGTAATTCATCTCTTAATTAGAAGAAACTTCCCAAGAAAACTGTTTCTCTTAAATTTGGGAATCTCCAGGTTGAATTGAAGTACGAAGGCTGTTTAAAAATCCTTAGGGCTCTCTTCTTAAGACTACTTGGTTGTTGGTTTGTTGTTTTTTTTTTTTAATGAATGAGAATATAAATTTACTCCTCAAAGAGAGAGAATACAAGCACCATATTTATAGGCTAAATCTTCAATTATTCTCTTTTTATTAAGGCTAGAATCTAGTATCTTGAAAATAAATAACATTTTTCTATACATAAGGCCTAGTTCAGTCCTAGCCATTACTCCAAAGGAAAATGTGAGTGGAGGGAAAAAGGATTAACTATAGATATTTGAACCTGATTGTTCTTAAGCCTTAGTTTTTCTTCAAAATTCAGGTGCAAAAAGAACAGCAAAATCAAGATATGGATCTATCCAGTTCTAGAAAGGAACATAACACATCATAGGAGTGCTTGGACAATATGTACAGGACCACATAAGGTTATTAGACATTTTCTTATTTTCTTCAAATATTAATGGACTTTCTTTATGCTTCATAATTTTTAATTAACATACTGGATCTTACAGGTCCTTGGAGCCCTGAACCCCCTCGAGTTCCAGAGAGCACAGATAGGTTTGATTCAGTAAGGCACTGTACTCCAACTCAGTAAAAACATTAAAGCTGGACATTTTAGAATGTATTCAGGATAGAATTTAGCATCTAGCTGATTGACTGTCTTCGTGGAATCTCAAAAGATTTTTTTGTTATTCTTTCTTACCAAATACCTCATGAATTAACAAAAATGCATTATTTTACCTCACTTGTCTCTAAAACAAAAACAATGTTTTATATTCAGATTTTAAATAATTTAACTTTACCCATTTTAAAATAGATATACAAAGGTTGTGCTGGAATACCTGCATTTTTCAAATTCAAATTTCTCTCCAGTCAGAATCAATGGTGCATTGCTAGCATAAAACTAAAGGCAATGGGAACCAACTGAAAAATTCCTATTGCATGGAGACATTTTCAAGACAGCTACTGCAGAATTGTCTGGATAAGTATGTGCTGAAACACTGAGGTCATCTCTGCCTCTTACACTGTAGAAACTGAAGTTAAGGAATCACCAACACCACTTCAGCATAAGGTGTTCAGCAGACGTCAGATTTTTAGATTTTTTTTTTTTTTTCTTCTGTTCAGGAAACGACCTTTTGCAAATCTCATATTTTCACGACCTTCATATTTTTTGAACAAAATACGGCAATTTTAATCCTATTGGTGCATGGGGATAGCAACAAATTTATTTTGTTCTTTCCTGTGGACATATATATTCACTAATTTCTTCCTCCACTAGTCACAGTGTCAGGTGTTTGACCAGGAGGAGATTTCTATTTTTCACGGAAAATAAATGAATGTTAGAGGATGCCTTTAGATGGTTTTGGTCAAGTCAAAATACAAAACAGCCTGTTAATCTAGCACTGTGTGATAGAAGGAGAGAAATGCTTTTAAGGTTTTTTATTCTTTGTTTCTTAAATAGCATGTATTTATTTGGAAGAATTTTTTAAAACTCAAGGGAAGAAGGCTGTACTTTTAGCTGTAATATTTCTTCGCCTGAGTGAACAGAAACAAGTGTCTGCCTTTGATAACTGTGCAGACATTAGACTCTGAATATTAAAGAGGGTTGGCAGCTACAGTATAAACTGGGGCACTTGCCATTTCTGGACAAACTGTGTCATTCTTACTGGAAAGTCAGCTAGTAAATGCTCCAGCATTTTGTCTGCTGTGGTTCTTTTTTGGCAAACTAGAAAATGAAGAAAAAATGAACTGAACTGAGAATTCTTTAATCTAGTTATTTTCAGGAGATGAGTTTCCAATTTAGCTTTAAATGTGTTGCTATTTAGTGGAATACCAGAGCTCAGAGAGAAGTGATTTGCTGTATGTATAACAAAATCCTGGATAAAAGCACAGATAGTAGATAAAAAAAAGACTGCTCTGGTCATTAAAAAGCTTCCAAATATTTGGACAAGCAGAAAGGTAAATCAGTCTTCAATATCTCCCTGACAATCCGTATCCACCCAGCCAGTATTCTGTAAAGTGATATAGGGCAAAACACTTCTTTTCTTACTTCTGTTAGGATAGGCACCATTGCGTTCCTTAAAAAACCTGCATGTCTGAGATTGGTGAGATTACTACTGCCTGCTCTTCATTTAGACAGTGCTCATTTTAATCCTCAGAGGAGCTTTTTGAAGGCAGCGTCTCGCTGCTGTGGATTAAAGTTGGAATGGAGATGGCAAATACTTGTCGTTTGGACCAAAACTTGAGCCTGCTCTCACTGGAGTAAAATACAAAAGATCAATAACTTTCGTGCTTGGAGAACTGAGCTGCCAGTCTGGAAATGCAGGTAGACCTCGCCACCAGTTCATTTACATTGATAAAAGGTACATGTGTTTGATTTCTCGTGCTGCTGGAGTTTTGCACACCTGCAAAGCAGCAATTGCAGCCAAACTTTTATTGTTTTTAAAGTGCAACATCTCTATCTCCTGATTGTGTGTGAGGGAGCGCTTCATACTTTTGGTATCATGCTTTCTCCCTGTACTGCCTTAGTTTGATGCCTGTGATGTGAGGAAACCTTAACTCAATACTTAGCACAAAGAATTTCTGTGGAGTAAGAAATGACCGGTCTATATGAAATTTCTAGACATGTTCTAGTTAAGTGAGAATATTTCACATATGTGAAATCCATGTATGCCATTACCAGTTGAGACATTTATTTGATATTGGAAATAATCTATTTAATAACACCTGGTTGATCTTTGTAAAATACATTGTATGTGTTCACCAGAATTATTTGTAGAAGTATAAATAAAATTTATTTTTGATATTTTTAGTAATTCTGACCATGTTTACTTTCTCTCCTGCTGGGCATAGTAGGCCAAAATTCTACCTTGTGAGCAAACTTGAAGACTGCTGAAATTATTCTAAGGTACTCATCTTTACTGTCACCGCCCTGCTTTTTTTCAGCTTTTCCTGTCTCCTTGTTTTGCTGTGAGATTGTAATTATCGTGTTCAGAGCGATTTGCACTTCTGTAGCTAAGCTCTCAAAGTGCTGATCAAACATTAATAAAGCTTCACAGTGGAGCTGCTCAATATTTTGATCACCTTTTTCATGGAACACACATATTCATCAAAACCAGGAACGTGTTTTGATAAATTTTCCATTTAGAAAACATTCTGACAGAGTTCTGAAGCAGACAAACCCTGCATATTTCAACAAGAGTTTCACGTATCTTGGAAATAGTTTTTCATTTGAATGATAATTAATAATTGAAAAAAGTGAAGCCAAATGAAGCATCTTAAAAGCATAAAAATAAAAAAAATTAGATTGATAAGGTGTGAATTGTTCAAATGTTTAGTTTCAAAATATTTGCAAAATTTCAGTTCAGTGTCCTATTTAAGATCAAGGAAAAAAATGTAAAAGGGAATTGAAGTGCATGAATAAATCACGGAACTGGGTTTAGATTAGACACCAAATGTTGTCCTGAAAAAAAATGTCAAGAGAAAAGAGAATTTGCATAATCTAATGAATGTATGCCTAATGCATAATTAGTAAAATCTCAGGTCACTTACAGATATCATTGTTTTTCTGACTATTCACAGGAACACATTCTGCAGTAAGCAAAATCAGATAATTCCAAGAGCAGACTTCACTTTTCTGTTTTCTTCTTGTTGTTCTAAACTATAGCTGACATTGTCTCACACCAATTAATGCCTTTAATGATTTTTAGGCTAAGAATGTGGGATTCTCTAATTTTCATTGGCAAAATTAAGGTTCAGGTAGATTTAACATTAATGAGATTACTTACTGGCGCTGTAGGTATTATTTTTGTGTTTTTTAACCAATTCATGTATATTAACACAATGAAGAGCTATTGTGCAGTGCATTGTACTGTTTCAGAAGGAGCAGATATGAGCTGGTAAAGAAAGGCTGATTTAACCTGTTTGTGCATTGGCATCACACCACACATAAGACAAATGACATGCAGGTGTTATATGCTTGAGAAATTTCAAGCAGCAGTCCAAAGAAATCACTTAGAGCTTGTTTTGGTCGGGATCTTGGTTTGAAACTGATCTGATATGTTTATAGACAGATGATATCAGTGCTAAATGCTGAGGAAGGACACAATACACAGTAATTAGTCCCAAAGCTATTTTCTAAGTCCTGCATAGGAAGCTTTATTCAGTAGGATCCTGGGGGGCTATGGAGAGATACTGGAGGCTTCAGCACTCTGCTGGAAGATGCACAAAATCCATGCTTCATAGCAGCACTCAGTACCTTCCAGGATGAAGCCCATCAGGATCAGTAAGCAGACTGATCCGAGTGCAGTCTGATCCAAGGTTTTAATTTAATTTCTGCTCTCTGGAATCAGGAAGTTCATCAGTAAGATCCGCTGTCATTTGGCACAATAGGATTATAGGGTCAGCAATTAGATGCTGTCATGAAGACAATATGCTCAGCACGGGTATTTCTTACTCCTTTCTCATTTAGAAATCATCTTCAGCATTTAGTTGATTTTTCTCAGCAATTAAATATATAGGCTTTAAATAATTTGACTTAGCTACATCAGTGTTACAGAAATAAGCTTCATTCGACTGATAACCCTGTGTGGGGCCAGACTTGCAATGAGGAACTTAAGGAACTACACTCTTGAAGTGGTCTGTGCTCATAGCTCTCTTTGTTGGCTTTTTTGTTTGTTTGATTTCTGAATATTATATTCAAGTACAACAAGAAACATATTAATAGGACTTGCCTAGGCCTACACTGATTTGGTCAGTTCTCTTAATCCCACAGTTTTTTCCCAAGTTAGGCAGTGTTAACTTGCTGCTATTCTTCCCTTGTGAAAGTTTGCCACTCTAGACTCTGTGTTGTGCTAATCAAACCAAAGTAACATTCAATCAAGCCCTGCTCAGCAATGGCAGGCTGTTGTTAAAAGCATGCAAATGTCTCCCCTCTTGCTGACCACAGAGTCAGTGCTGGGCAAATAATACACAACATAAAGTTGTTGGACTCCTGTGGTTGACAAATTTGCCTAGAAAGGGCGAAGATTTGGCTCCTAATAACTACTCAGTGAAGTTTTGCATAAAAAAGTTTTATAGGATGTGAAATACAGAATCTAGTCTAGGAATGAAGGCTAGAAATCAGTACTTGTTTTTCTTCTCTCTGCTTTTCTCTCTGCATGCTTAAAATATCAAGAATCATTTTCATATATCTTTGAAAAGTTTTAGCTTTAGAAAGCAATCGTCTGAGGAGGAATATCAGCTAGGTTTTGTTTTCCAAAGTGGTCATTGCTCAGTTTTCACTCAGCTAGTGCTAAATGTGTCTCCTTTCAGTATCCAATTGCCTTTTGATTTTGTTTTGAGATGTCTTGCATAATGCAGGGAGAAGTACATGCCTAACATAGCTTTCTGTGCTCCACTTCAGAGAAACTGGAGACTAAAGTGGGAGGGAGTGAGAAGTCCTCAAAAGGCTGCCAGGATCTACCTTTACCTTTAAAAATTCTTTATATCTTGCCTAAGGACCAAAAAAAAAAAAAAAAAGAAAATCTGTGTCATGCTGAGAATGGAATATTTTTCAGGTGCTTTTTCACTCAAGCACGTGTCTATTCTTCCTAAGTGCTGAACTAGCATGACTTAATCTATGAAATCTGATGAGAATGCAATTCTTTTTAAAATTCTGGCTAATTTACTTTTTATGTCATTGTAAAGGTTCTGATTCTGCATTTTCAAATTTTTCTCTGAAACACATAAGAGTACCTACAGGCAGAGGTGTTCCATACAGAAGGCGTAACCCTACCCTGCAATTAGCTCAGTTGGTCATGTTGTTAAAAACATCAATGTTTTATGGCTTTGATCCCCATACAGGCCATTTACTTAAGTGTTGGATTTGATGATCCTCATGGGTCTCTTCCAACTTGTAATATTCTGTGAACCAATGCCTGGGATATGTGGGCTTCACTGGGCTATCTTAGCATCATTAGGATTCTGGCAGGGCTAACCTGTGCCCATCACACCTGTACAACATTAAAAATGCCTTTGATTTCCTATCTGCTGAATATATTCCATTTCATTATGAACTTGCGCCCCTGCCATTTTTTAAGTTTGCAAAACTGGCACCACTAATGCAGCACTCAAAAAGCTGCTGCATAGAAATTGAAAGGTAAAACCAATGATCTGCCAAAGTCTATTTCTATTTTTTTTTCATTCGCTGAACATGCACATAATTCAGTGCCATGAAAAGTTATTATTACTGCAGAAGAGCTATTTCAGTATCTGGTTATTGGTATATAGAAAGGAGACCTATACTATTGAGACTGGAATTTTTTTATAAAGCATTGCAACTACTGTGTTTATGAGCATTTAAAGATTCTCCAGTGTTCAATGTTTTATATTTACAGTGCTCTAGATTTGAGAGTATTTCAGGCCAGTGATGAACAGCAAAATGCTTGATTAAAAATAAACCTCTTAAAGTCAAAACAGTTTCTGGCTTTTCTTCCTCTGCAGTTTCCAAAGAATTCTTACAGCAGTTTGCTAGAAAGTATGATTTGATTTTATGACTTTTTTAAAGTCATAGTTTAAAGTTTGAAATAACTACACTTTAATGCTGGAAGTAGTTTTACACTAGGAAAGGAAGAAATGGTTGCAAGATTTTATGGGCTACAGATGAAATGAAAACCTTGCCCCCAAGTTCTGTTTGCAGGGAAGAAGAGAAATTGCAACCTTTAATGGCTGCAGTCTTTTGACCACTGAAAGTTTAAAACGAGAAAGAATTATAGAAAGACCTTCTGTATCCTATAGCTGTGCAGTTCCAAAGGATATATTTTCCTTTTTTTTAGATCCAACTAAAGGTAACCTAAATTACCAGCTGTGGTCCCCTTAGTTTTTCCTGGGACTTTCTCAAACTTTTAAAATACTCCATTTATGTTACTTTTACATAAATCTCTATAGAAGTAACAAAGTAGACTAGCTCATCACTTACCAGGTTTTGAGAAGAGAACAATATAAATTTGATGAATCTGGCTTTTGCCTGTGCTGCAAGCTGGAATCTGGTAAGCAAGAAAATATATCTATTGGCCTGTGCTTTAGAAGTAAGCTGTCGCAGCTGTGGCAGCAAACTTTTGCTGTAAGAATGGATCCCAGTCAATAAGACTCTTGAGACAGTGACACTACAGTGTCTGGATCTGAAAAGATACTTGTATATAACTTACAATATAATCTGACACTAAGACGTCTCTTATTTTCTGTTTTCATTGGTTGGTCCTGAAAGCTCCAGTTCTACCTGTTGATTTCAGCACTCATTTATGTTCTTCCTGATGCCATCTTGTCCATATGGAAAACAGTTTCAGTAAGAAGCCAAAGAGAGAGGCTTATATGTAGGAAAAATGCAAAAAAGCAGAAGAGTTTCATGTCAGACACAAAGAAAGCTTCGTGACTTGAGCACATCAATCTCTACTAAGGTTTAAATTCCTAAAAAAAGTGCAAAGATATTAACAGCATGATAAGAATTGTACCACTTCATGAAGTTAAGTGAACTTCTGAAAAAAAATGAAGTATAACATTCTGGTTTTTTAATATTTGTGTGATGAAAACTCTAGTATTATTAATGGTCAGAGAAAAAGAACAGGCCAGTTATCAAAATGATACACAGAAGTTTGAAAAACACTGCACTGCCAGAAAGATTCTCCTTTTTAAGATATCAGCTTCAGATAGGTAATATGGAAAAGGAAGTATTGTAGAAATGTTTTTTTATAATTTTGAAACTATTAATCTGTAGGATTCCTAATTTAGAGCTAGATTATGATTGAAAGTCTTCAACCGCCATAAGGGTTTATGGAATTTACTGTCTCGAACATAAAATGGCAATTAAATTTTTCCAAGCTGATGGAACACTTTGGATGGAGAATTGAATGATATTACAGTGTATTCACTTAAGAAATTAATAATTGTTCTCTTTATGAAGATATTCCCTTGGCAATTTTGAAATGTTACAAGAGATGAGAAAACTAGAACAGTCATACTGATGCCTAAGCTTTTCATGTATTTTTCATATATTTGTAGCTTTGTAGATTGCTAATGCATGGCCGTAGCTCCAGTGCTTTTCCTACCCTTTTCCCCTAGATTTTAGAACAACAAGCTGACCTTCTAAACACATTCCTGAAATATTGTTTAGTCTTATTTCAAGTAGGGGACCAATAATAAGACATAATAAGAAGTGGGTCAGAGAACCCCTTGGACCAACTCCACAGGGCTGACCCAGGGGTGGGTTACTGGGGCAACTGGATCTGCTGTTGGATGTACCTGTTAGATATCCTCATTACTTAACCTTATAAACTTGTAGAAATTCAATTCCTAGTGCCCATCACTACCAGGACTCCCGGAAGCTTCCAGATAAAAGTCTGCTGCTTGCTTTACTATTCTGACACTGTTGCAAAGGTTTTTTTGTCTTTTGCTTATAGACAACAATACAGCTTGGAGGGAGGTTAACCACATCAAGTTTTGGTGTTTCCCTGAGGACAGAGTGAATTGTTTTTTAGATTATACTGACTGTATGGGATTGGTATTGACTTCAGTGAGAGCTTGGACATCTGTTTTGTAGAGAAGGACTTTGTAAACATCAAGACAAGGTGAAACCAACTTTTGAAATGCAACACAGGAAGAAAAAGAATAAGAGGAGAATACAGTACTCAGTTATACAGGTTGAACTTCCTGTTAGTGTGGGGAGAAATGGAAAATGTTGAAATAAGACTTTTATCTCTTCATGAAGCCCTAAAGAATAATGTCCTGCCTTTGTACAAAGCTGGTGTGCTTCTTAGAAGGGAAAGCATTTTAAAACATACAAAGGAAAGAAAAGAAAACAACAGAAGAGTACACAAGAGAAGAGCAAGAGGAAATATTTTCAGGAATGTGTAACTACTAGAAATTATTCAGGAGGCAGTTTGTGAGTGGAATCAGACCTCATTGAATGGGACATATGAGCAGGACACTAGGCATGAGACAGCATGTTAAATACCTGAGTCAAAATAATGAGGAGAAAATAGAAATAGAACATAGACAAAGAGAACTGATTATGTACTGGGCAAATAATTTTTTACTATATTATGCAAACTGGGTGTTAAGTTAAATAACCTTTAAAAAGTTAGTTGTTTGTTTTTTTTTTTTTTTAAAGTTGAGAATATAAGTAAAATTTTCATATCAGATAATGTATCCTTTTTGAGAAAAAGATAATGATAATGAAGAACTTAAGCCCATGAAATTGTATGTTTTAAAATAACCAAAGTAGCTAGAGAAACAAAAGCAAACCCAAGAATGAGTACTTGCTCTGTATTATTATCACAGTAGACAGAAATAACATTATTAAAAAATGAAGTTGGGGGACATGTCTCAGACATAAGAACTGTGGGAAACCAACTGTAGTAATGGTAGACAATCATAATTTGATTTTGTGTATTTATATATTTTTTAGAAGAGTATAAATCTAAATTTAAAACTCTAAGCCCAGGGTAACCACATTCTAATGGTCTCAAAAACAACCCCAACCTGCCNTCCCAAAAACCACCCCCACCCCCCCCCCCCCAAAAAAAAAAAAAAACCCTCATCCCTCCCATCCTCCCCCCCACCTTGGTGAATTATTGGCACCAAAAAAAAAATATGCAGCAATGTTATTGATTTTGGGATTGTCACCGGCTAGCATGTTTTTGGACATGAGTTTTAAAAGAAGGCTACATGACTATGTGACCACCAAATGATAAAAAAATACTCTAAATTCTAATGAACAGTAGAAAAATATCGAAGAGAAAATATGCCCTGAGATTAGCTCAGTTGGTTAGAGAATAGTGCTAGTAACACCAAGGTTGTGGATTTGATCCCTATATGGGCCATTCACTTAAGAGTTGGTCTCAATGATCCTTGTGGGTTGCTTCCAACTCAGAATATTCTGGGATAATAACATGATAGAGCACCACGTGTGACCCTTTGCAGGAGCAAGGTGATGTTGTGTGCAGGATGACTCACAGTGAATGAAGTTTTGCGTGAAATTATTCTTTGCTTCTCAAAGATGATGGTTAAATGAGAACAAACCAAGAAAAGGAGTTGAGATCTTCTTCTACAATAAGAAGATGGGGAATAAAAGCAGCCTAAATCCCTGAAATGCTCAAACTAAAAAGAAGAGAGTGGATTAAATAGCCCAATCAAAAAACAAACTAGCAAACCAATGCAAAAATTGACTAAAACCGAGGGCTGAGTGCTAAGTTGAATCAGATACTGCTTGTGTATTATATATTGCAAATATATATTACAAGTATTTTCCTTTAGGAAATAAATTATGCCAAATACTCACCACTACAAATCTTTGGACACTGAAATGAGCTCTCCAGGGAAGTGGTCACAGCATGAAGCCTGCTAGAGTTCAAGAACTGTTAGGACAATGCCCTCAGGTACACAGTGTGACTCTTGGGGTTGTCTTGTGCAGACTTGGTGATCCTTGTGCAGCCCTTCCAGATCAGCATATTCTGTGATTCTGTGAACTGTTCTGAGTAAGACTAATGATATAAACACCTTGAATTCATATCCCCCTAACACAAATTCTGGAAGACATTTGTTAATTATATTAACACTGTGAATATAAGAGTACATTGAATGCACATTAATCACACCACCTGAGAATATAGGCTGCTGTCTCTGCTTATCCTCTGCCCACTCTCTCCTCACTTCTTATTTCTCTTTGTCTGGAATGTATTTAGCATTTCTCAAATGCAGTTTCTATAGTTATTATTGAAATTTGTTCAAAGATTCACTTTTTCTTCAGTTCCAGCAAATATAATCCTAATTTCTTCTCTCCCATGGTGTTTTGACAGAAGAGACAAAGAGGTATGTCAAAGAACCATAAAACAATTTCAAATACTCACTTTCCCGTTACATCCATCTTTTTATGTCTATTCTTCCTTGTAGTATCTTATAAGCAGAAGACTATCTTTGCATTTGTACTTCCTTAGCCACAGTTTTGATTGCTGTTTTTACCTAAAAGAGAGATAACATTTTAGTTAATGACTTGGAGACACATTTTGTAGTTTATTGCTGCAAAAGGCCTTATTCTCCATTCAGTTACCACACAGAGCACCAGTGTAATGGTTCCACTGTCAATTGAATTGCAGATTTAAATGGTGTAGATGAAGGAAGAATCTAATATGGAGAAATTACAAGAATTAGGAGACTGATGAGCTATTGGTGAGGATCCTATCTGGCTGTTATCTTAGTTGCTTTCAGGCATCATTAGTGCTGTGTTCTGGCTTGTGCACAAGGAGCATAGAAGGAAACACAACCCACTGACAGCGAGGATCACAGACTATTTAGCATCTCACTTTCCAAGTGAGATGTAGTTTTCATTCGCCTGTTTGGATACAGTACAAGCCCTGGTTCTTTTGCTGATACTTAAAATGATGTAGCTCTGATATAAATGGCTACACTAAAGCTCTAGGAGGTACTAGGGCTATTCAGCAAATTACTCAATTTGACCTTACAACAGTGGAAACTGTAAGGCCTGTGCAATATTTCTTTCTGTGAATCGGAAGCAAAGGTGGACAAAAAGTAGAAGTGGTGCCCAGAAGCATATATACCTAGTTCACATTTTTTTAGGCCTACTCTTCCATCTTTTTCTGTGTGACCTTCCTAAATCAGGCCATGAATCCCAGAAATCTCAGTTCTTGAAACATACTCTCACATAGGGCAAAAGGAAATTCTTTGATGCTTCTTGAAAAATTGCTGGTCTTCCCTTAGAGGCCATCATAGAATGGTTACATATCGCCATGCTATCTTTAAAAAACAACAAAACAACCACAAAAACAAACAAACAAACAAAAAAAAAAAAAAAAAAAAAAAGAGAAAAACTCCCAAAGCAGATAAATCACCCTACTCCGCAGAATATCTTATGACATGATGTTGAGCATCAATTTCTACTACATGTATGTGAAAATATAAACGTTTACTACTTCCCAACTTCTTTCTGCTTTGGCAAGTGGAAGATGGGTCAAAAGAAAAGGAAATTCACAATGGAGATATGAATTCTGGGTTAAAAGTTTTTAAATTTCAGGATGAAATAATGCTCTTGTACGGCTTTACTCCTTGTGCAGTCCCCAGCTGCCACCTTCCCTTCTCTAAGTCACTGAGGTTTTAAAGTCCAAGTGCCGCTTTGCACTAAAGTGAAAAGCAGTTTTCTACAGGTTTGGGATTTAGTCTTTTCCAAGTCTTTTACTTACATGGGTTTAAATACTACTGAAATCTCAGGATTTCTTCCTTTGAAATGAAATAATGATGTTTTATGGACTCATGTTTTGGGTGACCAGTTAGAAACATGGTAAAGGAGCATGATTTGAGAAAAATACTGATCTTCAACCCTCCAGAATGCCATGATTTGTAAGATATTTTCCCAAATATTGAGGAAGGCAAGCCACAAATAGTGGGAATTTTTTTGGCAGTTGTTGTTCTCTGCTCTTCTTAGTACCCTGTTTGCTTGCAGATTATACTTTGGTGTGCTTTATGTAATTACTGGCAAATAAATAGTGACATATATAGGTGAAAAAATAAGAATTAACTTTTTTTTTGAGTTACTGTCTTGACAAAGCAACTAAACCCAGCAAAATGTTGTACTAAAAATAGAAAATATTAATTACTTTCATTCCATACAGTTATATGTAATACCAGGAAATTAAAAGGAACTTTTATATGCATGACACACTAAACCAAACTAGGCAGAGTACCAGAGTGTGTGCTGTGAAGAAAAGTGAGCTGAAAAAAATCATGCTGAAAGCATGTGAAAAAGTATGCTCAAAATAAACTCCTAATCTTTTCTAACACAAAAACTTGGGATCTGAAATGCATGCTTTTTTCCTCCAAAAGCTGAGATTAGTTTTCTGTACTGATCCCCTATGTAAATAATCATCTCAAAAACAGTAATGGGATAAAATTCAAAAATGCAAACAATTGAGGGAGAATAAGCTTAAGAAGGAAAAAATTTTGGAAGTATCTGGAAAGAAGTTATAGATGTAATTTTTGGACTAATTTCTTCTCTCCTTTGCTAAGTAAAAAGCAGAAGAAAAAAATAATTGAAAGATCACTATTTATTCCTCCTTTGTTCTGAAAGTGTTCATTTTTTTTTAAGAGGAAGATTTGCTGATTCATATGGCATAGAGAGCAGAAATGTCCTCAATTTCTGCAGAGTGAAAACATCAGCAATTTTTCAGCATGAGGAGACAGAAAGCTTGACTAAAAATACATAAAAGCACATTTGGAATAAGAGGAAAAACAAGCTAAAAATATTACTTGGATGAGCATAACCTATTTAGGTGTTGTACAACCAGTGCTAGATTATTATATTTCCAGTGCTTTTACAAGGTCATCCATTAACCCTGATTTCTTTTCAAAACGTCTCATTCCATCTGTATTTAGCAGAGCTGCTGTTTAGATGCACACATTTACCTTTAGCTCTTCAGTTCACTTCATCCCTTGATTGCAACCCTCCTATCAAATGAGTTAATCATCTGCGGTGATTGAAATTACCAGTCTGGGAATAGAGTAAAACGTAGCATAAACATTTGAGTTAACGTGAGAGAAGTCATGCTAGGGTTTTTTTATTTGTTTGTTAGTTTTTTGTTGTTTTATTTTTGTTTTTCTGTTTTGGGTCTTTGTTTTGGTTTGGTTTTTTGTTTTGTCTTTTTTTGTTTGTTTTTTTGGTTTTGGGGTTTTTGGTTTTTTTTAATCCCTTCCTTACATAGTAAGGAGAGTGTGGACTTAAAATATGTGTGAGCACTGAGAGATTGCAATCAGTTTTTTCAGTATTGGGGACTTATATTATATGAATAGATTAATACAGTTATATGGATTTTTCTCCTATCTTTTCACTCCAGCATCTCAAACACCAATAGGCACCTATTTTATAAACATAGCTGATATAGTGTTGTAGAGGAAAATAACTATATTGTTTGTGTTTGATTTTTTCCGTAAGAAATAAGCCCCATCACAGCTGGTATCACTTCTTCTGCTGCATTATAGTGAGCTATATAAACCTCCTGGGGTGCACAAATCTTCAGAATATTTTTAGGATATCCAGAAAAATGAAGAACAAAATAAGGCATCAATTCTGAAAACCCAGACCAAGAAGTCCTAGAAAGCCGAGTGAATTTCTATGAGGGAAAGGAATTCTCGAAGCTCTGAGACTGTCATTCTGAGCTGGAGGAGTAGGAGCAGCACAAGCCTTAAAAAGCACCTGGTCAGACGCTTACACGCAGAAGATGCATGTTCCTTGTACATTTCCAAGTAAAAGGGCTCCTATTGTGAACTTGTTCATGCTCAAGCAGCTGTTAAAAATCATCTAGACACTGGTACCCCTCTTGATGTTACTGTCCCAAAAGGTGGCAGAATCCCATGCTTCTTAGAAGTCCAGGTCTGAAAGCATTAAGATTTAAAGTAGTTTTCAGAGACAGATCATCAAATATTAAATATTTGTTATCAGGAAGTGATTGTGTATTAAAATAATTTCTGATTTCAAAAAGTATTATTACGTTGCAAAATTGCAACAGCTACCCTCTTGTCAGCTGATGCTTTCACTGGCTAAAGTGTTACAATCTATCTAGGAAGCAGGAGAGCTAAGAAATCATGAAACACAAGAGGCAAAACTCAGTCATTTGGGGTAAATCTACCAGTTTGCTCCTCATTAATTTATCTCTGTTTATTAGGATGATACAGCATTTTGTTTGGAAAAGGAGAAGAAAAAAACAAAATGAACAACCAGATTGTCTGTGACCAAAAGAAGGAGTGGGTTCTAGAACGTGGAAGATAAGTGATCATTATCATTAAGAATAGTGAAGTTTTATAGTTGATTAACCCCACATTGTTGTAGTCTGGCTTTAAACTGAGAGAAAACAAATGCAGGCTTAAAAAGAGTGAAAACTGCTTCTTTCTCCCAGGGCCTTGGGGGTTTTTTGTTAGGTTTTTTTCTTGTTATTGTTTTGTTTTGGGGTTTTGTGGTTTTGTTTGGTTTTCTTTTTGGTGGGTGTGAAAATGCAGAATTTTCTTATCTAGGATGGGCAAGTTAGGAAAGATGTCCAAAGCATGACAGATGTATGCCTTTCATCCCTTCTAGCACTTAATAGTTCCTGTCTTACTGTGATAGGACCAATCATAGAGAAACGCTTTCAATCTTCGTACAGTGCCAAGTTACAAACTGCTTGAGAGTTTTGCTGGGAGATTGCCATCTCCTCAGAAAGGATTATTTTGAAAAATAGATGGAACGAGCCACCTTCCTGGTGGTGAGGTAAGCTATTCAGAAAGCAAGAGAAACTTTGAGGACTTAGCTTGAAACAAGTGGTGTTGTGTAAGCGGTATTTGTTGGTTTGTTTGTTTCTCCAGAATGTTCAGCCAGAAGCTGCTGTACAAGTTCCACTGAGCCTATTTCACAGAGCATCCCAAATCCCAGCTCTCCAGCCTTCAACTTGAGAGTACAGCAAATAGCCTCTTGGTAAAAGGTAGGGTCCTTGTTCCATCTCAAGGGAATAAATTTTCCCACTACAAAGTCAGAATGGATTTGGCTTTGCATAGTATATGGTCTGGAGAAAAAGGTCTTTCACAGAGTCTGAGCTGTATCAATCCAAAGCACTTATGCTTCTTTCTGATTAATTGTGGAAGTAACAATATCTTAGTGCAGAGACCAGTCTCCTTCCTTTATTGCTCTCAGGCAATAGAAGAGAAGGAGGATGGCATTAAAAAAAACCAAAACCAGAACAAAACAAAAAAGAAACCAACAAAAACAATAAAACAAACTGCTTTAGGCATTTGCCGCTAGCTGCACAGCACTAGATGCAATAGTGGTAATAATGATTAGCCATGGTGAATTTCAGAAAGTTAAATGAAACCCTAACTCAAAAAACCTGAGCAATTCTCTGAGCAGGTTGTTCTCAAGGGACTATCTATTAGAAAGCCTACTGTGAGATCTAAATCTCTACACATTTAGGAGTAAAAACGGGGAAAAAAGCTGAATTAAGATATGAAGCAGTAGAATTGGTGCACAGTGACCCCTTAGAGGGGTCTGTTACAAACACAGTAATACCCAGGACATACAGCCCCAGGGGCTTTTGAGACCATGGCATCCTATAAAGTACCCCTGAAAGGTTTCTGGGTTGCCAGTTTTTTTGCTAAAAATATGTGCTCAAAGTTTTATGCCTGAGTCTCCTGACACAAACTGAGAAATGAAAGGAAGCAAATACAACAGAAGAAAGAGATTATTGAGAAATTTTCAGTGGAGATTTTATCTTCATGATGAAATCCTGTCTTACAGGAGCTGGACAGTAATGTTAAGTGGCAAACCATGATGGCTGAATCCCCTACTGATTGTCAGTTGCCAACAGATTTTTTGGTGACAAGAGGAATTCAATCTGACACTTTCAGACGCATGACTGCCAATTTTGTGAGAAGTATGTTTTGCCTCCTAATCCTCTACTTTATCCACTGTCCTTACCAGACAGGTCAGTTTCCATAAAAAGCTGGGAAGATCTCCTTCACTGTCCCAGCGATATTCACCTGTAATCTCCAGCAGGTTTTTCTGTCCTGCTAGGTATATATCTATAAACATCAAATAGGTTGCACTGATTTTTTTCTCTCAGAAGTTTTAGGAGTCTTGGAGTGGTTTGTAGAATATTCTCTTACAAGTATTAGATAAAATTGGTAGAGCAGGTGAAGAGACTGGTCTCTGTATTTTTAATCCCAAAGCTGAAGGGAGGTATTCCAAAGCCCATATACAAAAATACAGTAATAAACAGCAGTATATAAACAGCTATATTTTGGATTTTGATTGCTAATAATATACATTCCTGGCATACATTTTCCCCAAATCATATATTGTCTTCAGGTCACTTATACTCTTTGGAAATCTTGAAAGTGGAAGCTGGGTGGGGTAAAATACATCCGCAGATTTACATTTTGGTTCCTGCTTAGCTGATATTCAGCTGCCACTGACAAAAGAAATTCTATCACATTTCATGCCAACTGTTAACATAAGGGATTCTTACCACCGGCAAATTTCCTGATATCTCATTTTAATTGTGGTATCCATTAAGAATTTTCTTTTAAAAAAAAAATCAGAACATCTCTGGATGTTATAGGGTAGATATTTTCAAGATTCAGCTGGTATGAATATTTACTGAAAATGCTAATAATCCCCATGGAGGAGTAATGAAAACATAGGAACACATCTTTGTTAACTTTTAACACAAAATATTGTCTTGTTACACATTCACTGATTGAAAATCATCAAATGGTAAATAAAAAATGACATTTTATTTATCATTACTCTAAAACCAAATTAAAATTCTTTCCCTTGTTCAGACTGTGTCATATGTAAATTTCATCTCTATATTTTAGATGCTTAAATGTGTAGAATGACTAGCAGAAAGAAAAAAGCATATGAGATTGCCAAAAGCTATGATGTCTTGATATTTTGAAACAATTATATCTGCAAAAAATAACACATAGGACCATGTGTAGGTCTATTCGTGGGCAAAAGCTGAAAAGTATCATGAGCCAACTTTTTTTGGTGAGGTTTTATGGGGATAGAGGGCTTGGAGGAAGATAAGAAAGAGAGTGTTGTGGATAAAGTCTGTTATTTGAAAAGATGAAAGTATACCTAGAAAGTTTTGAAATATGACATCACTTTTTCCCAACTTGAATTTTAGGCAGCATATTGACATTGAATCAATTTGGTAATATGAAAGGGTTTCACTTAAGAAAGGAACAGAGAAATCTAAACCGAGATTGAAGTCTCCCTAGGCCCCATCTTGCTTTATTCTCAATAGCAACAATGTCAAAAAAGACTATCAAGGGACACTATAAAAAAAATCCTAAAAGGGAGTAATTTTTTTTCCTTTGAAAATTTCTATGTTTATGAAGACATTGTCTGGGTTTCTGCCTTTAGAATATTAACTAAGCTTTGTTTAGGAGGAAGGCACAGAGTGTGCCAGGAAACAGGAATGAATCTCTTTAGTCATGGAATTTATTCTGAGTTGTAGTGATGTGTGAACTTGAAGCAACTTATCAGCTATGGTCAAACTGAGAGAGAGGTGAAGTACTGCATTCTCAGCCTCATAGCAAATGTCTGACAAGTAGAAATATCTTATGAATAATAGCTAATACAGTATGCTCAGCCTTCTTGTTTCATCTCCTTCCTTGTGTTATAAATCCACACTGTCATGAATATAATTTTTACTTGCTAAGCCTCCTGGGGAAGGGAAATAAATAAAAATTAGCATTTGAACAAAAGAATCGATTTGAGATCTGCATTAAATGCTTTGCATTCGCCATGTGATGGATATACTGCCTCTTTCTTGCTGCTTAGAAGTTATTTAAAGGTCCAGCTGAAATGAGTTTCATAATGAAGGAATACATGAAAACAAATGCTGCAAAGAGCCATTGTGCTGTCCCTCTCTCTGCCTTACAGGAGTAAATGTAGTAAAGGGAAATACAGCAGGAGGATGCTACCGAAACATTGACAGGAGGAGTAATAAGTAAAGCAAGATTGTCAATAGATTGTTAAGAAAACAGTGACAGCAGGATAAGCAGCAGCACAAGCACTTCACACTGGTTTTTGGCTTTTTTTTCCTTTTTTTCCCCAGATGGAACTTTACATACTTGGAGGATTTTTGAGCATCTTGAAATGCTGATCATTCATGCCTTATAAAAGCAAGTCCAAATATGAGTTACGTTCAATGCATTAAAAGCAAGGAAATGTCTGTTAGAAATTTTTTTATATTTTCCTAAAGTAACTGCAGGTTTGTTTTTTCCAGGGTGCTTTCTGACTTTTGCAGCTAAGGTCCAGTTCTATATGATCTTCATCTATGTTATTAAAGTTACTAGCTGAGAGGTCTCAAAAAGGAGAAAGAAATTAAAATCATGAAACATCTAGAGGGAAAAACAATCTAATTGCAAATAAGACAAATTAATTCTTTAGTCACGTTTCCTACAGGAAAAATGTGAAATTCCCTAGAAAGTATCCAGGAAAACACAAGTAGCCTAAAACTATTTTTCAAACCAATTACTCAGTCTCCTAATCAAAAAAATGATGATGAAATAAAAAGTGAAGAATTAAAATGTATGAAATAATTAAAAAAATAATAATTTTAATCTTTCTTTCCCTTCATTAAGAGAAGCTTGTGGATGGAAATAATAATGAAATGGTGAGTAACTACCCTGAACTTCAGTGACAAAAACAAAGTTTATGCAGAATAGAATTGTATAAACTGATATTACAGATTACTGTATTGATCTATTCCCACTCAAATACACTAAACTTACATGTGCAAAAGATAGTGAATGGACTAGTAGTTGAGAAAGATAGCATTTCCATCAGTAATGGCAGGAAAATAAGAAAGACTAACCAAACAGGCAAGGAGAGACGGCAAGGAGTTACTGGAGTTAGAACGGCCAGAGGCAGACCCAGTGGGAAGTTGGATTCCAAGAGTACATCCCCGCCCTGTACTCTAATGTTGCTGAAACTAAACCAAATATGCAGATTATTAAAATAAGTATGGATTTCTGAGAGCTGAAAGTGATAATGGAATGGGACATGGGAGAGGAAAACCAGTTATCATTTTCCACACCTATTTGTTTCATTTGGAAACACCTGGAATAAGACTATAGATTTTGTAATGTGCCTTTACAAAAGTGTTTCCAGTCTGTTTCCTTTTGGGTGCTGGTAATGTTATCAGTTCATTCCCTTCCACCAGGCACTCAAGACAGAGGGCAAAAATCAAGATCCCATTATTCTGAGTGGGTCATTGCAATTATTTACAGCACATTAGGCACAAATATTATATTTGTAGACAATTCCATAATTGCAGAACATCACTGAGGATTTCACTAATTAATGTGAAACTGAAACTCTGCCTTATTATTACCATGCAAGCTGTAAAGTTTCTCTTTAACCAAACATGGGCAAAGACTTGTAAGTTTTGATTTATATCCATGATAAAATTTTTCACTGCAAGGTTTTACTGGTCTACATATGATCTATATGGATGTGAAAACTCAAACAATACCAAATCAGAGAATTAAATGCCTTTGTCATTCCTGTTGGAGAATTTCCTGCTAGAGGCAAATATTGATATAGCGGTGGCCAGGGACCAAATATAATAAAACTGTTGTCCTGATGAGATTTCTGTAACCCAGTTCCATGAGAATCTTCATCTCCCATTTTAACTTCAGTGTCCAAGACCATGTTTAGACATTGCCATGGTTTGTCTCGTATAACCCGCCTTAGCAAATCCGTGTTAGGCATAAAGTATGAATCAAATTTTTCCTAACACAGAAGCTTGAAAGGCTGCATTAGGAGTAATATTTTATAATCATTATTGTTTAAGTATAAAAATAGTCTATTAGCTTGATACAAATACTTGCAGGTTGTTTTCAAAATAAGGTACATAAAATAACAGTTAGTTTATTGACAGCAATTTACAATTGCTATTACAAATAATTAATTTTAAAAATCACATTAAAGTGCAGAAGCCCTAGCAAACAGAAATGCATATTAAATGGGGAAAAGTAAAGCTTTATTTTTGAAAAAGACACAAAGACACACTGCTTAGTTGCTCTTATGCCATCAGAGTGGTCACATTTATAAGTGAGTTATGATCTTCGCCTCATGTGCCCAGGCCATATACTGTATGGAATATGATGCTTATGGAATTATGCATGACAGTTCTCCCAGCTCCAAAAAACATTTGTTTCTCCTTACATCAAAAGAATTAATAATGATTTATCACTTATTGTAAGAATTTATGTCTTCAATATAACTGAAAAGAGATCATTTGAATATAGATCACATATACTCCTCATCTATAACTTTGACACTATTTCCATTGTTTTTCATTCTGCTGAGTTTGACTTTTTTTTCCAATTCTTTCCCTCCTGCTGGTTTCATCTGGCTGATGTCAGTGTATCTTTTGTCTGAGTACTGTGTATCTGTACTGAAATTATACCTTTGGTTGATTTTCTTTTCTTCATTATTTCAAAGATGTGAAAAACTGAGGTTTGTAAATACTTCAAGGAAGCTGATTAGACATTACAAGGTCCTGTCCTTTCCTCTAGCACCCTGACTGGGTGTGTGACTTTTGTGTTTCTTTGACACTTTTAATATTTTTTTTTCAAAGTTTCCAATCTCTGAATTTGTCATGGTATACAACACACTCAAATCAGTTCTTTGACATTAAATTAGTTTTACAACTAAAAGTAAAGCAGATTCCAACGATTTTGCAGAAAAATATGGCAATGAAAGTGGATATGTAGCAAGTGTTAATCCTTTTGGAGTTCAAATAAAGATAAAACCCTAAACCTGAAACTTTAAGTAGGTTAAAATATGCAGTTTTCTTTAGTGGGAAGATTTCAGCTGCCAGCAAACCTGTCTTTGTGCATTTAAGGTATTCTGATTTATGCTAAGAGCTGTGAAGCCACAGGCTCAACAGACAGAACACATATTTAAAGGTTAAGTCAGGTCTGTCCTCACTATGTTGCACTACTCTTATGACTATAGCATGGCTTTTCAATGGTTCTTATCCTTGCAGCACTTGCTGAACTGTGCCACAAAATCTTCTACAGACTTATCCTGGAAATGGAGTTGTAGATAAACTACATTAAACTTGAGTCTTCATCTGTACTTCTATAACATTTCCCTTCAGTTCTCATCTAGGTCTTGGTATTCATCTTCTGTCTTTGAATTTATGCTTTAATTTTAAGGCCCATGGAGCAGGAACAGCATTTATTATATGTTTATATGCAAGAAATTAAATCAGATCTTATGATGTGGTCTTGTATCCAAGACTACATTTTAGAAATATGAAAAAAGAAAATGAAAATAGTAGTAATCATAATAAATAACCAGGCTGATTAAAATGTAATTCTACTCTATGACTGCATGTTGAACATTTGTAAGTTAATTGTGGCATTTACTGAAGAAATAACAGACGCCCCATGTATATGATGATATGTGCATTTGAATGCTACACTGAAGTGAGAAAAATTGTTCCCAAAAGTTTAACCGAAGAAACATCATTTACACAAATGCTCATAGGCCACTAAAGACATGCAGAGTAGGCAAGCAGGCTTCAGAGCATAAATTTGTGATCCTTAAATTTTTATATAGCTATAGTATTTCTGAATATTTGGAAATCTTATACCTGTCACATGGTGCTTGAACATCAAGAAAAATAGTACATTTTTTTTCAGACATCTTTAAATGCTCTACAGACATTAAAGCGCTGAATCTCTAAGGTGCTGTCCGAGGCTCAGAATCATTGTTATTTCAATTATTCCACTTATTTATTTTATAACTGTACAGTTTTCACAGAAAAACTGTAACTTATTTACACTGGAATCTAATGATGTAAACTGTTAGTCCTAACTTCTCTTCAATAAAATGTAAGCTCTGTATTTTTAGTATCAATGATATTGCATCTGTTTTTACTACTCTTTTAATCATAATTTATGTAGTGAAGAATGTGGAGCATATTAGTGCGTGAATATTAACTCTCTTTTGGAAATGTCCTTGTCACTGCCCTGCATTGATTTTTAGCAGTTCATATAGTTGCATGTTTTTGTAGAGCTGTGATTTTATTTAATTTTCCTTTTTGTTTAGTATTAATGAATATCAAGCAGGCTTTTTAGATACAGATTCTGTCA
>VZRN01006214.1:0-120516 GCA_013397935.1 Dasyornis broadbenti
AATTCCCAACCTCCAACACCTAGTTAATCACCTGAGCACAGTCCCTGGCTCATCCAGCTCAGAAAGATGTAGGAGCAGCAATATTGGGGCCCTTCTGTGATGCGTACACAATTTGCAGCGCCATTTCAGCTCAAAGCTCTTTAGTTCCCTCAACCTCAAGCCTAGGCATAACCCTAAACCTATATCCAGTTAATTAACAAAGGCAGATACCAGGGTTGTCCAACTCAAAAAGATGTAGCAGTAGCAATGTTGGGGCCATGCTGTGATGGCCTTGGAAAGGTCTTTCCAGCACCAGTGTGCCTGGAGTTTGAAGTACTGTAGATCTCTCAACCCCAACCCTTGGCGTAACCCTAACCCTAGCCCCAGTTAATTATCCAAGCACAATAACAGTGCTGTCCAACTCAAAATGACGTAGGAGTAGCAATGTTGGAGCAATGCTGCGATGGCCTGGGCAAGCGCTTTCTAGAATCAGTGTGCCTGGAGCTCGAAGCACTGTAGATCTCCCAACCCTAACCCTAGGCGTAACCCTAACCCTAGCCCTAGTTAATTACGCAAGCCTGATACCGCGTTTGTCCAAGTGAAAACGATGTAGGAGGAGGAATGTTGGGGCCATGCTGAGATGGCCTGGGGAAGCCCTTTCCAGTGCCAGTGTGCCTGGAGCTCAAAGTACTGTAGATGTCTCAACTGAACTGTAGGCGTAACCGTAACACTAGCCCCAGTCAATTACGCAAGCCAGATACCAGTGCTATTCAACTCAAAATTATGTAGGAGCAGCAACAGTTGGGGCCATGATACAATGGCCTGGGAAAGCCCTTTCTAGAGACAGTGTGTCTGGCGGTGGAAGTACGGTAGATCTCTCAACCCTAACCCCAGGCATAACCCAAACCCTAGCCCTACTTAATTACCCAAGCCATACACCAGGGTTGTCCAACTCAAAAAGACATAGGAGTAGCAATGTTGGGGGCATGCTGCGATGGCCTGGGGAAGCCCTTCCTAGAGCCAGTCTGACTGGAGCTCGAAGTACTGTAGATCTCTCAACCCTAACCCTAGGAAAAACCCTAACCCTGGGCCTAGTTAAGTAGACAAGCCAGATACCAGGGTGATCCAAGTCAAAAAGATGGATGAGTAGCAATACTGGGGACATGCTGCGATGGCCTGGGGGATCCCTTTCCAGCGCCAGTGTGCCTGGAGCTCAAAGTACTGTAGATCTCTCAACCCTCACACTAACCCTAACCCTAACCCTAACTCTAGTTAATTACCCAAACAGGATACCAGTGTTATCCAACTCAAAAATATGTAGGAGCAGCAATGTTGGGGCCATGCTGCGACGGCCTGGGAAAGGCCTTTCCAGCACCAGTGTGCCTGGAGCTCGAAGTACTGTAGATCTCTGTCGTGGTTTGGGCCTGGCCAAATGCCTGGTACCCCCAAATTAACACACCCACACCCAGGGCGCATGAGTTGAGATAAGGAGACCTGGGAGAAGACGCACATAAAATAGGCAAAACAGGACTAACTTAGCTGGCAAAGTGATCTAATTTATTGCTAACAGAGTCAGAGGAGTAAATGAGAAGTAAAAGAAACCCTTCAAGGTCACCGTTTCTCCACTCATCCCCCTGCCTCCCTCCTTCCCAGCACCTGCACAAGGGAACAAAGCATGGGGGGTGGGTACGTCAGTTCATCACCCAGATCTTCTTCCCCTGCTAGGGGGAGGATCTTTTCTTCTGTGTAGTCATGGGCTCACTGGCAGCAGCCCGCCTGACACTGCTGCATATGATGCTGGCCCCCACACAGGCAAGCAGTCTCCCCAAAACTGCTGCGGCGTGGGGTCCATCTTCCACGGGGTATAGACCTCCGAGCCAGGCCATTTCCATCTCGGGAGCAAGGCTTCTTCTCTTTACTGCACTTCTGCTGGACCACTCTCTCTCTCTCTTTCTCTCTCTCAGGCACCCACCCACTCCAGTGTGTGGCACTCAATTCAGTCTCAAGGTGCAAGTCAAGGCCTGTTTCTCCACTAGGACTCCCTCTGGACCATGACCTCCTTCAGGGTATCCACTCGCTTCGGCATGGGTGAGTAGATCTCAGCATTTCCCGTGGGCCCCCATGGGCTGCAGGGGCACCCTGTGCTTTACCATGGGTCTCCCCACGGCCTGCAGAGCTTCGGCGCCTGGAGCTCCCCCTCCCCCTCCTTCTCCACTGACCTTGGTCTCTCCATGTTGTTTTCCCTCACATACTCTCACCTCCTCCTCCTACTCTGGCTAAGAAAAAGTGCGTGCATCTATTGTTTTGATTTCTTCTTAAATAGTTTTTTTTTCACAGAGGCGTAACCAACATTTCTAATTGGTCCAGCCTTGGCCAGCAGCATGTCCATCACCTCAGAGCTGGACATGGTGAAGTCTTGGAGAAGCTTCACACGGGAGCCATCCTTGTGGCCCCTCCACACTAGAAAAACCTGGGCCAAGCTAAACCACAACAATCTCTCAAGCCTAACCCTAGGCGTAACTCTAAACCTAGCCCTAGTTAATTACGCAAGCCTGATACCAAGGTTGTTCAATTCAAAAAGATGTAGGAGTATCAATGTTGAGGCCATGCTGCGATGGCCTGAACAGACCCATTGCAGTGCCAGTGTCTGCTGAGTTCGAGGCTCTTTAATTCTCTCAACCCTAACCTTAGGTGCAACCCTAACCCTAGCCCTATTTAATTACAAGAGCCCAGACCCTGGCTTGTCCATCTCAGAAAGATATCGGAGCAGCAATGTTGGGGCCCTTTTGCGATGGATTTGGCCCACTCTTTGCAGCGCCAGTGTCCCTGGAGATCGAGGCTCTTTAGTTCTTCCAAATCTAACCTTAGGCGTTACCCTAACCCTAGCCCTAGTTAGTTATCTGAGCCCAGGCTTTAGATTCTCCTGCTCAGAAAGACGTTGGAGTATCAATGTTGGTGCCCTACTGCGATGGGTTTGGCAGACCCATTACAGCGACAATATCCCTGGAGCTAGCTGACCTATTGTTCTCTAAACCCTAACCCTAGGCGTAAGCCTTATCCTAGCCCTAGTTAATTAGCTGAGCCAAGCCCCTGGCTTCTCCTGCTCAGAAAAATGTAGGAGCAGCAATGTTGGGGCCCTTGTGCAATGGCCTGTGCAGACCCTTTCCAGCACCAGTGTCCCTGGAGCTCAAGGCACTTAAGTTCTCTCAATCCTAGCCCTAGGTGTAACCTTAAACTTAGCCCTAGTTAATTACCAGAGCCCAGTCCCTGGGTTCTCCCACTCAGAAAGAAACTGAAATTTTCAAATAGGAGTATAAAACGCAATGGATTGGGATGAAAAGAACTGCAGTGAAAAGGGACCAAAATTTACCAAAATCATAAGGCTAGAATTCTTCTGAACAGAAACCATAGTGAAAAGGAGAAACAGAGAAGAAATTAAGGAAATGAAAGGATTAAAAAAAAAAAATGGAGGAAATTCTGCACCGAAGTGAAAACAAGAAAATAACATAGGATGAGCTGAAGTGCAGGGGAATGGACCAAAGCTTGCCCAAATGATCCTCACTGAAATCACAAGATTTCATTTCCTTTCATGAAGTGAAATTCTTCCTTTCATAAAAGGAAATGAAATCCTGAAATCAGAGAACAAGTGTAACAAACACTTGTACAGGCGATATGATGAATTAACAGTGAAGTGAAAAAAAATATTAAAACGTTTTAATCGGTGAAGAAAACTCAATGGAGTGGTGTGCTGGTTTAGCTTGGCCCAGGTTTTTCTAGTGGGGGGCGCCACAAAGATGGCTCCTGTGTGAAGCTTCTCGAAGCCTTCACCATGTCCAGCTCTGAGGTGATGGACATGCTGCTGGCCAAGGCTGGGCCAATTAGAGATGTTGGTTACGCCTCTGTGAAAAACATATTTAAGAAGAAATCAAAACAATGGGTGCATGCAGTTTTTTTTACCCAGAGGTGGAGGCGGAGGTGAGAATATGTGAGGGAAAACAACATGGAGAGACCAAGGTCAGTGGAGAAGGAGGGGGAGGGGGAGCTCCAGGCGCCGGAGCTCTGCAGCCTCTGCAGGCCGTGGTGAGGCCCATGGTGAAGCAGGGGGTGCCCCTGCAGCCCATGGGGGCCCACGGGAAATGCTGAGATCCACTTGCCCNCGGCCTGGCTCGGAGGTCTATGCCCCGTGGAAGAGGGTCCCCACGCCGCAGCAGTTTTGGGGAGACTGCTTGCCTGTGTGGGGGCCAGCATCACATGCAGCAGTGTCAGGCGGGCTGCTGCCAGTGAGACCCATGACTACACAGAAGAAAAGATCCTCCCCCTAGCAGGGGAAGAAGATCTGGGTGATGAACTGACGTACCCACCCCCCATGCTTTGTTCCCTTGTGCAGGTGCTGGGAAGGAGGGAGGGGGGTGAGTGAAGAAATGGTGGCCTTGAAGGGTTTATTTTACTTCTCATTTAATCCTCTGACGTTGTTAGCAATAGATTAGCTCACTTTGCAAGCTAAGTTAGTCCTATTTTGCCTATTTGAGTGTGTCTTCTCCCAGGTCTCCTTATCTCAACTCATGCGCCCTGGGTGTGGGTGTGTTATTTTGTGAGTACCTAGCATTTGGCCAGGGTCAAACCTAGACAGCCTAGGGTTAGGGTTGAGAGAACTAAAAAGCCTCGAGCTCCAGGCACACTGGCACTGAAAATGGCGTGCCAAAACCATCTCAACAGGACCCCAGCATTGCTGCTCCTACATCTTTCTGAGCTGGAAAACCCAGGGACTGGGCTCATGTAATTAACTAGGGCCAGGGTTAGGGTTACGCTTAGAGTTAGGGTTGAGAGAACTAAAGAGTCTTGAGCTCCAGCAACATTGGCACTGGAAAGGACCTGCTGGAGCCATTGCAGCAGGGCCAAAACATCACTGTTGCTACATTTTTCTGAGGTGGAGAACCCTAGTACAGGGCTCAGGCACTTAACTAGGGCTAGGGTTAGGGTTACGTCTAGGGTTAGGGTTGAAACGTGTAAAGAGCCTTGAGTACCAGGGACTCTCGTGTGGCAAAGCCCTGACAAAGCCATTGCAGCAGGATCCCAACATTGCTATTCCTGCATCTTTCTGAGCTAGAGAACACAGGGACTGGGATCAGATAATTAAATAGGGCTACAGTTAGGATTACGCCTAGGGTTAGGGTTGAGAGGTCTAAAGAGCCTCGAGCTCCAGTAACACTGGCACTGGAAAGGGTCTGCTGGGGCATTCACTGCAGGACCCCACCACTGCCACTCCTTCATCTTTCTGACCTGTGGAACCCAGAGACTAGGCTCAGGTATTTAACTAGGGCTAGGGTTAGGGTTGCAGCATGGCCAAAACATCACTAGGTATAACCCTAAATCTAGCAGTACTTAATTACCTGTGCCAGGTCCCTGGGTTCCACAGCTGAGAAAGATGTAGGAGCAATGATGTTTTGGCCCTGCTGCAATGCCTTTGGCAGGCCCTTTGCAGCACCAGTGTCCCTGGAGATCGAGGCTCTTTAGTTCTCTCAACCCTAACCCTAGGCCTAACCCTGAGCTTTTGTGGATCATCATAAGAGACAAACTGCTTGGTTTTGTGTTGTCAAGGACAGGTAATTTTAAGGGACTATTTTACATACAAGCTACATTCTATGTCCTTAATGCAGATTTAGTGAAAATACTTTTGTATAGTTTGTAATTTGTGCTTTGGAGGTTTTGAGTACTGACTTCACATTACAGGGGATTCTTCTCAGGAATAAAGGCATCTTTTACATTACATGTAAGTATGTAACACATGTAAGCATATCATAGCATATAAGTTTTATACTTTTAATATGGACTTACTGTGTTGGTGTTTGGTCTATGGAAAGTACAATAACATACGCAAATGAAATGATGCAAGGCTTTGTTCCTGAGTAAACAGGGTAGGATAATATTCCATAGTAAAAATTATTAAAGAGCAAAATAAGAGAAATTATTATAGGTTATGGTGGCCTGGGGAAGATAAAATATAACACAGTGAAAAGAAAAAGAAGAAAAAAAAAACATGGAGGAGGGAGAGTTTGGTGATTTTAAAAAAGCAGGCATTTAAAATTTGGGTAGTTGGAAAACCAGAAATGAGTGGGAGGAATTGAAAGCAGAGGTCAAGCAGAGGCATGTCTTTGTGTGTTGTTTGCTTTATAATCTCATATGAAATACTAAATATACCTTTTTAATATGTGTAACTAATATTTCTAATTTTAACAGCAGGACTTCAGAGTATTCTTACAAAATGGATGGCATTGCTATACCATTTTAGAAGGGTGAATCTAGCCCAAAAAACCTAGATTTACTAATGGTGGTGTAATCAAGCTTCACTTTTGAAAGTCTGGTTGGTCATGTCTTCATCATAATCCTCATATAACCTATAAATATTCAGTATCACAGAGAATTAATGTGAGAGTGTGTGATCATCCATACCAAGTAATGGTTTTGAAACTGTGACTGAGTGACTTATCCAAATTCAACTGACTATTTCTGCTTAAATCTTTTTATTCCCTCTCACACAAATCAATACAGTAGTTAGTCATTTTTATGAATGCATGTGAATAGCAGCTATTAGCATCCTTTTTAACAATTAGCCAATTCTGTTAAACTAAATACAATTTTAGATATTTCACTTCACCATTTTTTTTCTCCAATGGTCTTCAATAAATGAGCTAATGCTAAATTTAGTATATTAAAAGCATTTTCATTAGCAAGCACAATGACCTTCAATGTTCACCTGATTTACAGTGGACATTTTTAAAAAGTTTTAGCTAGAACTAAATAATGTAAGTATTGATTTATAAATATTTTCTAGAGTAAATATAGAGAACATTGACTTCTGAAATGATGGTTGCTAAATAGAAGAAACCACTGAACATTTTTGGTGGCTTTCTGTTTAGGGATTTTTCGTGTTGTTTGGTTGCGTTTTTTAATAAGGTAATTTGCTAAACAAAGTAGAGTTCAGTTAATGGTGTGAAATTTAATCAAAACTAAGTTGCGTTGTCCTGTGTCCAATATTATATGAAAGTTCAGAGACTTACAAAAATAAGCTAATGTTTGTATTGGCTTAAAAGTCTACTTCTTGGGGTCAGTCACAGTGAGAACATCCATCTTCTCACTAAACTATAAAAATGATACAATTTTGGAGTCTTACGTGGTTTGTCTTGTTTTTCTTGGTTTCCTGTGTCTAGCATGCACATTTTGCCAATGCCAGAATCCTAAAGTGATATCTGTTGGACAGATTTCTGTCTGACAATGAAGACTAGGAGACTTTGTAAATTTTCTTCATGTTAATGTGGATTTTACCCACTTTGATTTCACAACATTACTAGCTTCAGGCATGCAAGAACATTATGCTTCTATGTTCTAGTTAGTATTTTTAAGTCAAATTTCAACTGGCTTTAAAAAAGAAAAAAAATTAAAAGCATACCTACTGGCAGTGCTTAGCTGAATAAATACAAACCACATGTAAATATCACCGTATTTGTACTAGTGCATCTTTTGCATACCCTTAGGTTTCTTTTTTAAACAATTCTTTAAAACACATAAAAGCTTTTCATAACAGATAAGTTATGGTAGTCAAAGTGTAGGTTTGGGGTTATGGTTTTTTGTTTTTGTTTTTTTTTTGTCTGCCATTATGGTATTTCCTCAGCAAAAATTACTTGAAAGGCTTCCCTTCTTTGCCCTAGCCCCCATTTTAATTTATTTATATATTAAACCATCAAAATGTCTTTTGTTTATCTACTTTTTAAGCCAGCAGTGACAAGTAGAGACAAGGAATTTTGTGAATTGTCTGGAAAAGTGGCAATAGTCTGCAGTAGTGATTTCCCCAAAATGAATGAGTGTTTGATCTGTCTTCAAAACAGTCCTCTGAAGATTTCTGTAATTTCCCAGGTTATAGATAATTATTCTAATCTTATTTACTCAACCTTGAAGTTAGTTCACTAACATCATTATTTGTCCTCAAGGTAATAAACACTGACTACTGAACTTTACAGCTATCAACTTATGTTTTCATTCCCTATTTTAAGTTCTAGACTTGTTTTGTAGTGCTGGCATGAAAGTGGAACAATAATTTAAAATATTCTACCTTTCCTCTATAGCAAGAACAATATTTGTTCTGCAGCCCTGCTTTTATTTTCCCATGCAAAGCTTTACAGCTATAATAAGGACTAAGAGACTGTGAGACTAGGTGCCTAAGAAAGCTCTGTTTTACTTGAGACTCACTGACTTTTGTAAATTGATATAGGTGTTTAAAACACCATCCCAACATGCTCAATTTGTCCTGTTTGCCCAGTACCAACTGTAATAGACCTTTGACCTCTGACAAGTATTTGAAAAATCCTTCAGATTTTGGTAAAAAATCTTAAGATCTGTTCTAAATCCTTTTCATAAAATACAGCACAATTTCAGGCAACACAGCAGAGTAGGGCAGGTATTATTAGTTATTAGAATGACTATTTCATCTACACTAGTCTAGGGTATTAACAAAGGCTATTTTCATAACCAATATAAACAGTAAACAGCAAATTGCTACCTGTAAAGCCTTAGAGCTAATGGTGAAATCCAATTAACAATAATTCAATTGACTTTCATGAAATAGTGTTTCAGCCTAAATGTACAGAGAAGTAATAAGGCTTTATATTGTGTAACAGTGCACATCTCAGAGGGTCTGGGTGCTCAATGTGCTCCTTGTAGGCAAGGCTCTTACTGAATTCAACTCACTACCTGTGTCTAGAAAGCTGCGTAATATTTATTGCTATGATAATTAAACACAAAATAGGGTAATTGCCATCCATATCTGCAAATCATGTGAGCCTGCTCGAGAATCTGAAAATAGGGGCCATTTTGTACAGTAAATCAGAGCTTACCCCTGATTTGCCAGCATGTCTTGTAATAAAGTAAAAGACATATTTACAAATTTCTGGCCTAAGGATCCTGATTACAAATCTACACCTGAACCCAGCTTTCACAAGGAAAGAATCTCTGAACATACATTTTCAGTTGAACAGTTCAAAAAGCTCTTACCAAGTATCACAAAATTTAAGCCAAATAAAGCAGTTCTAGTGTACAGACATTGTATGCAGAGTGTGTAAAGTACTTCTTCCACTCTCCTTGACAGTCTCCAGTAGCAAAGGAGTACTGTTTTGGGCACTATACTTGAAGAAAAATGTACACACCCTGGACACAATCCAGAGAGGAGTAAAAAGAATGAGCAACAGTCTAGAGGCAGCATGAGGGAGGGTGGAAGGAATTGGCATTGTTTAGTCTAGAAAAGGGAGGACTAAGGAAAGACAGGATGTCAGCCCATAACCATGAACACTATTTCTGCAAAAAAGAAAATATCAACTGTAGATGGAGAGAGAAGTAATGAAAAAAATGCAGCAGGGGAGCTTCAATATTGTGGCTGAAGTAACTTTCCTTAAATTGAAAGGAAAGGCTTAATAAAATTTTCTGGCTACATTTCATTTTCAGCTTAAAAATTAAATACTGATGTCTGCAAAGATGTGAAGCACAAGTAAACTCTGTATATAAGCTGTAACTTCTAGGCCAATTCAGAAGCCTTATCAATAAACTCTCTAAGATGTCTGGAAGATTTTATCTTAAACAAGTGCCTGCTGTAAGTCCTGCCCACTTAGGATGACAGAATACTTGTTGCTGAATGCAAATGAGTTGAACATCATTGGTGCCAAGTTTATAAGTAGCAGCACTCTATTTTCACTTGGGCTTTTATTTCATTTTTCAGACCAGAAAAAAATGTCCTGGGGTAGTAGTGGTTCAATGCCACTTTTTCTTTGAATGTTTGTCTTTTTAAGGGACACTGAACAGAGGCATTAAATTTGCTCACAGTCATAGTAGTTAATTTTATGTAAGATCTGACCTTCTTTTCTATTCTGAATCTATAATGTTTTCAGAATTGAAAAGCTGTTTTAGACTTTCAAACCAGTTCTGAATTTTTTTGTGCTAAAGGGGGAAACTGATTTTCCCTTTTTATGTCAATCTTCTTTAATTCTGAATGTTTTGGAGCTGAGTTTTCAGCCCTGTCTTCTTGCTCCATTCCTGCTCCTTTCTAGGGATCTAAATAATAAATTCACTAAAGACTACCCACTTTAGTTACAATAAACGAGCTATAAGTAATCCAGGACGGTATGTCTAGATATGTGCACTGAAAATTCATAAAAATGAAAGGACATTTTAGGCTCATATCCTTCTGAACTGAAACTTGGGACTTTACACCTCATGTAGGGAGAGTATTTATACAACTCACATTTAGTTTATTTGTGCTTCTAGAGACCTGCTAGCTCACAAGAGACCATTTAGCGGTGATTTGCAAATACATCTGGTCAGAAAAGGGGAACAAGCTGGGCTCCCCTTCCCAGAGGGCTACTAGAAATCATCAGATATGGCAGGTAGAGGAAGTTACGCCATCACAATTGTATTTCACTTAATGTGCTATATTGTGCCATACCTTCTTAACTCCTTAAGGATGCAGGTTTTCTGGAGTACTTACCTGCTTGAAAGAATACATAAACATACAACTGTCACATTTAAGTGTAAATTCTGAGTTGCAGTCACATACAGAGTAAATTCTGAGTTGCAGTTCTAGCTTCTATAGTTTTCAGTAACAGATCCCAAAGCAACAAAGGTCAACAGTACTGTCCTCATTTTTTAAAAAATAGAAACTCTAAAATTTGGGATGGCTGGGAGGGTTAGCCACTGTTCTCTAAATGAGTAAGAAAGTGAAAAGTAGGACTTGGGTACTTTGAATCACAGTTCTACACTGTAACAAGGAAACAGCATTCCTGAATTCACCTGAAAGCACAATTGAAAATTTGTATCAGCAATGAAAACTGATTATAAGACTGTTAGCGCGACCTTCTGCTATGGGTCACAGATGATCAGGAGGGAATTGGTGTAAACATAAAAGCCCAAAAACTTCATAAGGTTGGCTACAAACTTATAATCAGTTTTCGGAGGTCTGGGAACACCATCACCTCTTGATATTTTTTAGGTTCTGCACCAGAAAAGCTAAACAAGGGGAATTGAACAATAGAGATGTGTAAAAGGAAGCAGGAACGATGTCCAGCCTGTTAGAACTGACCCTTAATTTCAAGAACAAACTTTCATTTCACTACCCTTCACTCCTGCCCCTGCTTGCATATAACCAGGTGATAAAGCAATATTCTTGGGAAACAGTTACGTTTCAGCTGGAGACTGAATAAGCAGTGTTTATTCTGCACAATACTAAATGAATGGACAACACAAGAATGCATCAGTCCAGTGAGTTATATGTCTAAGCCTCCATTGTCTGCAGTATAACTTGCAAATCTGCTTCTGCACTTGAGACATGTACCTAATATGTGCCTGTACCTAATGAGTGTCTGGACATTCCTCAGCTGTATCTGCAGGAGAAGGAGTGCAAAACTGTTAAATCTCCCACAGGTATAGCTGTTGCGAAATATAGGAAACTTGAGTTGGTTTTGTGCATTTCTGGTTTAAATGACACTAGTTTAAGGACTTTCATCTCCTATATGTCATGTGGATTTCAGATGTGAAGGTGCTTATGTCTGTATGTGTGTTGGAGATGAAGAGGTTGAACTAGGAGTCTTCTATAACTCTTAAATATCTGTGGGTCAACCTTTAAATACTGCATATGTATAATTAACTTCTCCAGTACTGCATTCCTGGACAACTACAGGCATATGTGGGTACAAAAAGAGTTGATATACAATGGTTTCTGTAATGCCACTGAATTTGCACATCCTGAAGTTTAATCATCTAGAAAAATGCTATAACTTAATTTAAAAAAAACAAAGATGACTTCTGAAATGATGTAATGCAGTGTATTTTCATGTATGCGATAAACTATTTCAAAGAAATCACTAGCCAGTGAAATCACTCAATTGGCCCCATTTGTCCTTTTACAAAAATAGATTTGGTGTTGTGCAGTGAGAGGTCTATTCCAGTTGTGCAGCAGGAGAATCCATTATTTATCATAATTTTTGTTGAGGGGTGGGCAATGTTCAGGACAGATTAAATATTTGGACTTCAGGACTGGGAAACCAACCACACATCAGCTAGAGTTAAGGTCTGTTCTTTAATTCAGGTATTGGCCTGTATCCTGGGGACTTGTAGCACTTGAGGAGTTTGAATGTCATTCAAACCTACCTTAGTTCTACCCATCAGTCTTGCCTAGAACCTGACTTGACTGGAATAGAGATTCTGGCTCACAAAATGTCTGTTGCAGCTTGTGGGAGACAAAAAAGTCCCTGAAAAGCATGGTAGAAAAGACAATTGGTGGGCTTTTTTTTGTATCTAGGCATGTGGCCCACCGAAGGTGAACTTCGTTTGCTGGAAAATGGTGACGTCTGGCAGATTTATTTTCAGACAGAAATAGATCTTATTTTTCTTTTTTCTTAGTGACTGTATTTTTTCAAGCAAAACCTTACTGTTTTCAAGTGTCCTGTGTTTGAAATTCACAAGAAATTTTGCTTTGAACAAGTAACATTAAAGCTGCACATTTCAAAAAAGGTGATATATATTGTATAACAAGAGAGGTAAATGCTTGAACTAATGCATTCTATCAATGTTATTTAGCATTCATGACATATAAAGGAGAACTCTAGAAAAGGACTTTTTGTCTCAGCTGGACAGAACTGCAAATGTCTGGCCTCATTAATCCAGAATACTGGGTTAGCCTTTGTTCTAAACTCCCTATACTGCATAAGAAGGTATCCTAGGCCATTTGTTATGTGGTTACTTTAATCTAGCAAATGTTTGCACTGCTGCCAGAAAAGATTGTCCTTGTCTTTTCTGCTCTCCAGTAACCTATTGCCTTTTCCCTACTGCTTTCTGTGTCCTACCTCTAGTGTGCACATAGCCTTTTGAATCAGACCAAAGAACATTATCTATTTGAAAACTAGTATCAAGGAAACAAAAAAAAAGTCAGTGTTCTTGCAAGAAAGTTGCCCATGGGTGCAAAGGTGGTACTGCACTTCCATAGAGCACTGTAGATTTGTACTGAACTGACCACATAACCTTGCTCTTAGGGATTCAGAGAGAATAGCAGCACCTAGAGTTGAAGAGAGGCCAGATGATCAGGTAATGGAGCTATCATAAATCCCAAGTTCTGCATGAAGATCACTTACAATCTCCCTTTCAGCATTTCACAGTTAAAAGTGGAGATTGATACCTATCATATATAGTACATCAGTAATCACAGCCCACAAAAGAAGAACAGGATACACACCTGCCACTTTTGTTGAAAGGGCTTTTGCCACCAACCCAGAGACTATCCTGGTATTAATGTAGGAATGTCTTTCCGTTGTGGCTGAAGGTGCAATAACTGTGAAGGGAGGCATTTCAGATTGCCTGGGACAGACCTGGGCCTAAGATAGAGTGTGGTACTCTTGTCAGCCAATTTTGATGTTTATTTGAGAAGAGAGAAAGTTTACATATTTCATAATAAATAGGATGTGGTAAGAGTAAGAATAAATTGCAGACATGAAAAAACAGAAAACTAAATTTATACTGCCTAAGGCCAAGTGTGCATAAAAGTTTCTGTACTGCAGACTGCACCTGAGACATTCTAAAATCCTTTGTAGATAAGATTTAAACTCAGTAAGACATCTTAAGGAAAACCAGATAGCCATCTTGAATGAGGGAATGAGATAAAGTTTTTATTATTATTCCACTCTACACCATCAAAATGGGAATTGGAGCAGAAAGAGAAAAACAATAGGTCAGAATCATGTGGGCGTCAGCAGTTAAATCTAGAGGTGTGTTGGACACTGTCCCTGTAATAAATATACACAAACTCAGCCTAATTCTGTTATGCTTTAAAGATGTCTTCCCTGTCTCAGGAATCTAGGCTGGGAAAGCTAATTCCACATCAGTTAGAATTTATTTCAATTTGAGTCACTTTTGCTGTCACAGTAATGCACAACTGACACATATGAATTTATTTAAGCTATGTAACCAAGTTAATGCTCTTATAACTGCTGCATATCCCACAACACTTTTGCAGGAGGGATGATTCATCTCAATAGACTCAGCTAATGAAACTCTTCAACTAACTACATATGAAACATATGGTTCAGGACAGAAAACATTTTAAGAGTGGAATAAGTCCAGGAATAGCAGCTGTCACTAATACAGTATAGTGAGATTTGACTTCTCATACAAGGCAAACCAAAGCAAATTTAATTTCCAAGAACCTTTGAGTTTACAGACTAGTTAAAAAATACAGAACTACAAAACACATCCTAATTTTAGATTAAAACTTGCTTGTCTTTTCTACCATGGTTCAAGGAAAACATTTTGCTTTGTAAGTAGGGCAAAGTTTCCATGTGTAGGCAGGCAGAGACAGCTGCTTGGAGTTATCTGGAAGATTCAGAAAGGAGGAAAGCTGACAGGGAGGAGCTGAGGTGTGTGTGAGCACATCAGGTTCAGTACTCAGAAGGGCAGGGGTTACTCTGCTGATTCATTGCTGGGGCTTAGGTTGAAAGTTAAAACAACTGAGACTTGTGTTTGCTTCACTCTAGCTACTCCCAGTTTTTGTGGCCTTAACTCCACTTTGGGGAATCCAGTGACACCAGGGAGAGAGATGTGTTTGAGAGTAGTAAGAATATTATAAAGATAAATATGTAGGTAGAAACAAAACAGATGATAGTGTGAACACATGAGGAATTGTAGTTGAAGAGAATTTATATCTGAGAGCCATGGACTATAAGGAAGAAGCTGTTTCAGAGACAAGTATTTTCTGGTTCTGTCAGAAAATTTTGGGTGAAAATTCCCCCTGCTTTATTGTGTTTTGTGTACCTTCTAAATGACAGTGTGATAACCAGGCTAGTTGAGTTGTCTTTTGCATTATGAGCATCAACACACAGTACCTGCCTTTTAGTCCCTTTTTTAGTTTTCCTTCTGTGAAAGGGTGAGGTTAACGCTTCTCCATTCCAGCTAATGGAGCTGTGGCTTGTGAGGGGCTCACACAAATGCACCTGTAATATTGGCCGTGACGAAGCTGTCAGAGAAGAAGGAGCAGACCATGTGGCTATGTGTGCACTTGTATGTTTAAGAGCTGTTAATGAGCACAGCAGTTATAAGACCATGGAGGCAGGATTGTCATGTAAGCAATTATATTTTCCTTTGGGCAGTTTACATTTGCTGGTTTTCTTTGCAAGAGAAACTTTCTTACATAAAAGTAACATGTTTTGCTTTTGGTATAAAATCAACACTTAAGCCATTTTTCACATTTGAGTAGACACAAGCTGTTAAGCAGGAGAAACATAGAACATTTCCCCCTAGTTCATCTCTCCAACCCAGGTATTTTTCCAAGCCATGTCAGTTCTGATATCTGGAGCTGGCATGGGAGAATAGAAATGTTAAATGACGTTCATTTCTGGATGACCCCAAGGTCATCCTAACACATGAGGGCAAACTATTCTTCATCTCATAGTTTTCAGATGTGGGTGCACCTGCACAGTAGGAGAGCGCTGATCTCCCTCTGCAGCCATGACTGGAAGAGAAGGCCAAATCATACCTCAGATTATACCAACAGGACACGTGTGGTGAACCCATCTGATGTAGCTAGCTATGTGCTTGAACCCTTTCTGCTCTTTGACATTGTATAATAATGTTGCATGTTTGAAAGGGAATGAAAACAGTAGTGCATCAAAACAAGCAATTCAAGATTCTAAATATGTGCAATAAATCGGTATTTGTTTTCCTCTTCCATTTTTCTCTCCCTCTTCCATCTATTTTCTTCTTGCTAGTTTTCACATGGATGTAAACATAATAAAAATTCTTCAAGAGTCAAATCATCTTACCATAGAATCGTGGTAAGACTTCTTTAACGCTAACTGAGGTTTTGAACTACAGCTCACCCTTTCAAAAAATATCCAATCTTGATTTAAAAATTTCTACAGGGAGAAAATACACTATTACTTTTAACAGCTTTTCCCTGTGTTCATAACCTTTACCAAACAAAAAGATCTCTCTGTGTATAGTCCTGCTTCATTTAGTTCCAGTGCCTACCTACTCGACCTTGTCCTAATGTTCATCTGCTAGACTGAAGAACCCACTATCAATTCCTCCTGCCTAAATTATTCAGGATTTAAAGAGTAGTTTAGCCATCTATTATCCATAGATAAAATAGGTGGTTTTTTCCCCCAACCATTCTTTTAACAATTCTTTGAACTTTCTCCAAGTTGCAACATCAGTCCTGAATTGTACTCACTAGACTGAATGTAGCAGCAGTCATTCCATTGCCAGGTGAAGAAGTTAAAATTCCTCTGCTTGTACACATATCCAAGGATTGTTAGCCTTTTTTCATCATAGGCAACACATGGTGGCTACAATATGATTATTCTCATATTCTTCTACAATACAAGGCCCAATAGCATATCCTGTAATTACAGCCGTAGTTGCATTTTATATGTGGTTGTTCTGTTGCAGTTCTGATAGAACTGTGTGTGCTCAGCTTCACAGCACCCAGTAGCAGCGATCTGACCTTCACTTTTTATCACTGTCTCTTGCCCTGTAAACTATTAACAGTGTGACACTTCTCAGTCATTGTTACTCTGTTTGCAATTGTGCCATTGTGTTTATTTTTGAATACTTTTAGAATCCAGATAGCGAAGTTCCATGTTTCAGATGAAGAACAGTATGGGGAGGTGGGCAGAGTCTGAAAAGCCCCTTTCTAATACATAAGTAATCTGTGGCACATGGCCATTAACTTTCTTCCCTTCCTTTTCAAAGCATCTTTCATTTGTGAGAAATATCATGTCTGTTTTTGAGCATTTTCTTCTTGAGGCTTCACCTCAGTTCATGCAACTTTTGTCATACTAAATGTCTCCTCATCAATATTCTTTGAAATCTCAAGTAGCTCATATTCTTGGCATGCAGTGCCTAAACTACACACAATATTTCAGATGAAGCCCTACCATTGTTGAGGACAGCACAGAACAAGCTTATTTCACACATCTTGCAGGCTCTACTCTTGGTTAGAAATCCCAGTATTGTGTTTGCTTTTTTCACAACAGCATTATAGTGTTGACTCCTGCTTAGCTTGTGATTCAGTATATTCCACAGACTCTTCTAAGAAAAAATGCTACCAGCCACTTGTTTTCCAACTTTTATTTATGCTGCTTTTATTTATTCTTGTCCTAATGTAGGGTTTTACATCTATCCATCTTGAATAGTGCCCAGGCAGTAATGAGAGTCCTCTTCATTCTTCCTGTAAGATCTTTGCCAACTTTTTTGTATTTCTTATTGTAAAACCCACAAGATACACAGGACTAGCTATTACATGGATATTTCTTTTTGCCTTTAGATTCATATCTGTACTTGTTTAGAAGGCACAGTGAGTAGGGGTGTTAGATAAGCATCAGCTCTATTAGCAAATACTTTGTATGTGGACAAAGAAGACAAGAGAAGAAACTTCTCAATTTGTGGGGTAAACTCTATAAATTCTGATTTGTTTAACCAGAGATTAAACCCAGATGTGAAGCAAACTGCATTAAGAAGAAAAAGGCAGGAGCTGACATTGGTTAAACCTTTGTAAAATTCTATGACGTCAAGCAGATGATTAGAATTTCAGTCAGGAGAAAGATCTCCAGCATGTATAGATTTCCTTTGTACTCTCTTACAATGCAGACATGGCTTCTGGTGCAAAGTAAGCACGGATTTAGGTATAAAGAAGGCATCTCTTTTCAGTATTTTGTAGAAACAAGTCTTTATACAGTGTTTACCTCACACTTAATAAGCAAAATTAAATAAACAGCTCTTCAGCAATTTTTGCTGGAGCCAAAACTGATTCTGAGCACTCCTGAGAATATCACAGAAATAAGAAAATGTGTATAAATAGAAGTATCATTAAATGTGAGTCTGAGCACAGTTTTTTATTTTGTAAATACTTTTGCTGATAAATATAAGTATTTGGGTTTAGTAGCTGATTAAATTTAGCATATTTGCTTCAAAACACACAAAGCACTAGGATTTGTTTTGACCTCACTTCTATAGTTTTGGAATCATTGTTCAACTACTCTTTATTTAAATTTAGTAAAACAGAAACTGGGGCAAAATGGGAAAGACACTTGTGTTTTCAGCACTGAAACCAGTCTGAGCCTTAAATTTTGGCCTGCTCTAGATGTGGGGTTTTTGTTAATGTCCTGATTCATTTCCTCTAGTGTCCCAGAAGCAGATCAAGAAGAACTTTGAAGCACCTATTTTTTTTTATTGTTCGCATAATATAGCATTGCTCAAAAAATCTCAGTTATTGATTAAGGTTGTATAGCAGATTTCAGTGCGGCATTAACTTTTATAATCACATAAATACAAGAAACTAGTCAAAGGGTCAGAAAATACAAGTGTAGAGAAAAATTCTATCCTCTCCAAAGGATTATATTTTCAAATTTCCTGATGTTCTCCCTGCAATCTGGACTCTTTATACCATTAATCTCACAAAAACTGAAGGTTTGTTAACAGATTTCTAAAAAGATAGGCCCTACATCAAAATAAGAAGATATACACACACAGCCTGAAAGATTCAATTTGACTGTAACATACTCCAAAGAGTTTGCCAGCAATAACCTAGTGATCTTCACAGCCCATGGATAGATATGTGATGTTGTACTCTTGCTCTTCTGTTTGCTATCATACTGAAGGCAACCTTGATTTAGTGCTTTCATACTTCAGTAAGATCATAAAACACAGGCCAACCAAAAGTGTGTGAAGCTCATTTATATGTAATCAAAACACACCCAAAACCCCCACAAAACACAAATCTTCCCATGCTGAGAATTATCAGAAAGTTCCACCTCATTTTAAAATGAGATTACTAAAACGGAATAACTCCTCTTTTGGTTTTTTTAGTTACCTGAGTGCCCCTTGCCATACATATTGCAAATTTTTATGGCAGTTACACAGGTGTAACTTAAGAGTCAACAAGTCTTTTTTTAATTCATCGTTTCCCTCATATAAGATGAGATTTGGATTTTCCCTCCCGACAAACCAGCTTAAGTAAAATTAATTTGATGAGGCAAAAATAGAGCAGTTTGAATTGGGAAACGAGATACTTGGCAAAACTATTCTGAAGAAAAACTTTACAGAAACTTAAAATTTTTCATGTCTGCTACAGTGCTTGATCTTTCTTCTCTCCACCTCCTGTGGATAAGTGCTTCGTCCCATGAATTGTAACGTGGTAGCTTTAGCTGTGCTGCCTCTATGGCTCCAGGCGCTAATTTCAGTGCCTGCCCCAGCTTGTACTGGAATTGCTTCATTTATTTTAAAGGGTTTTGCCTAAATTTTCCCCTAGTAAAACTGCAGCCTATCGAAGATCCTGCAGTCGGATAGTTTATTTTCAAAAAGAGAAGGTAGACTGGAGGTTTACTTTGGGAGCTGGATTCAAGTCCCTTAGCCACACACATCTGCTGTCACTCAGGGCTTTACCTACAAAGGGCCTAGCTTCTGGCAGCAGATAGTTCATTTTCTGTGCTGGGTCCAGGGAGACAGGAGCTATTGGGAGTGCACAGTGTGGAGTTCATGGCTCAGCCTCTTCAGGGAGAAAAAGGAGTCAGAGCAGGGTCTTCCCAGTTCTTTATCCTTTGAATTATAGGGATGCTCCTCTGTGAGGCACATGACAGTAATCTTGTACAACACTTGCCTAACAGGCCAGCTGCCAGAAACAAAGGAAACCTTCCTTTAAGGAAGGTTATTAAGGTAAAATGTCTTGACATGGACTAGCCTGCAGACTTCTATAATCTCCAAGGTCTACCTATACCAGTAGCAGTTCCACCCCTCATTTTCTTGTGACAACGTTCCTCTGCACCAACCCCCTCCTAAAGGACGTCACCTCTCACCCGCCTGCACTGCGTGAGGCATCCTGCTTCCCTGGCAAAACCATCTAGAATGGGGGCATGAAAATTAAGCTGCTACAGTAACCTACCTTATTGTACCTGTAGCAAAAATAGTTCACACCAGTGAGCAAAGCTAAGTCACACAGCTGTTCTTGAGCTGATTCAAGAAATTTTGTCTCAACAAAATTCTCTGGAAGGGGAGAGTTACCCAAATAGGAGTAATGGCCTCAGCCATCTCATTTAAAGTGCTGCTCCAGACCTGACAGAGGCTTAGAAGGCTGAGTGACTGAGGCATAGCCAAATTCTGTGGGTTCAACATAGGCTGAATTACAACAGCAGAACAGCTATGAATTCTCATACAAGTTTGTTACATGGCAACTAAGGGCATATTATTTATAATTTTCAGCAACCTTGGAACTTGTACGCAAGTTCTGCAAACACAGAAAGCCTGGTCCCTCTCTAAAAAAAGAATGGGAATAAATCAGTGTGTATGAGGGCAGAGCTGAGGGTTAAACCAAATCCAGCTGCCTCCTAGGAAAATGCAGTTTCTCCTGAGGCCTCTCCTGACAGTTTTGACTAGTTTATAGCAGAGCCAATATAATTTCAAATAGCAAAATTATCTTCATAACCCCTGCAATGCTTGGTTACCCTGACAGTCTAGACAGCACAGATGTGTCTGCACTAAGCTGGTGATTCTGCCCTCACCCACAGCACAGCAGCTGTTTTTACTATCGATGGTTCTTTTATTTTGTAGGTGACTAATGCATCAAGCTGCTGGAAAATTAGTTAATCTTCCTCAGCCAGTCAGGATTCAAATATGCAGCTCACATCACTATCTGATTTTTAATTTTTGAGCACAGATGCAGCATTATAGGAGAGAAGTGTCAGACAAAGACCATACTCCCATCCATCACTCGACATTAAGTTTTTAAGTTCTCAGAGTAAGGGCCAAGTTGCCTTGTGAAGTAGTGCCAGCACTAAGAATAGAATTTCTTTATTTGCCATGTCTGTCTTTCAGCACCATTCTGTGTGGTTTTTTCCATTGACAGAGTTCACGTTTTGTTCAGAAAAAGGCTATATTCACCCTGCATCTGTGAGCATGTGTTTCTTTCTCATAAGTTCTCTTTGTAAGCTAACGGGTGTAATAGTTGCCTTAGTGAGATCACATAGGCTCAGGCTTTCCAGGCAGTCACAGGCAGGCTAGTGAAGAGTACATGGTTGCAGCTGCTTTGGGTGGAAGCACTGATATGCATGCTTAACCCCCTGGCTCACTCCTTCCCCTCTCCTCACCCACTGGTTAGCTGACCTAAAGATTTCCCTGGAAATCCATCTGTCAGGCTGTAAAGTCTTGGCTCTGTTCCTGAGAATGAAAAATAAATTCTAGGTCTACCAGAGATGTCTTGGTCAACAGCATCAAGGACCATGCAATCAATAGCCTTTCTGACATAAAACAGGCTTGGGCTGAAGGTCTGATTAAGATCGAGACCATGCTGTTATACACAGAAAGAAAGTGAAGCCAGGGTCTTGAAATATTTGCAAAAATAAACACCATCAGCCAAGCCCACCCTGCAACAAATCATAGGCAACTTCATAAAGGCGCTCTACAGTCCCTGACGGACATGATGTAAGTGCTGAGTGGCCAAAGCAGCCCCTCCTCAGCCCCTGCCTGCCTGCTCTGGAAGCTCCATGTGTACCCAGGCAGGCACTCCCTTCCCTCCTGAGGGTCTGAAACTGCAGGGGAAAAGACAGTGCTGCTTTTCAAAGTCTGGCATTGCAACTTGCTCTATGTTCTTTGAAACCCACCTGGACTGCACTGCTGCAGTTGTGTCCCATAGGAACATCAGAGTTACAAAGAGAGGCACCACATGAAAAACAGGAGGCAGGGAGTGATACGACTTTCTGGGGAGACGCTTTAAGGGCACTACTGCTTTCATTAGTTATATTCACGTCCCTCCAGACTAGGGTCAGTAGGGTCAGACTGTTCTTTATTATAGGACCTGACTGGCCTTGCATGTTGTGGACTATATAGGAACAGGTAAGTAGCTAACTTAAACTCCTAAGAAGCAGCCTAAAAACATCAGGGTAGAAAATTAGGTAGAGCTAACATTACAAAGCACTTTAGGAAAGCTAAAGAAACTAAGCACATATTTATAAGCAGAATTCTGGTTTGTGTTCCTTTTTTTTTTTTTCTCCTGTCTTTTACAGATTGATTCAAAACTATGAAAATGGCTATTTTAAGATTCAGGAGATTTGTCTCAAAATCTTTTAGGGACGGTAGTTTTTGAGGCAAGTATGTATGCTATTACAACTTTTGTATGTAGGTTGCACTGTAACATATATGAAATTGCATTTCTCAATCACCCTCAGGGATCCCTTGAGGTTTGCTATAGAAACCCTCCCACTCTCCACTTCATAGTGCCCAAGTTACAACATTGGTTTTTAAAAATCTGTCCTGCTTAGGTCTTTTTGTTTCCTCCCTATAATTTCTCTACAGGCTTTCTTGAAAGGGAAGTATAGCAGGGCACTTTGATGCTGAAGGTTATATTCTGTCCTATTATCTTATTTTACCTTCCTAATTTACTGCAACTAATTTGTAGCAGAGGATACCATCTGTCACTTAGTGTGTTTAACTGTGTACCTTTTTAAAATATTTTTATCCTGAAACTACCACCATCTGGAAATAGTTAGCATGGGAAAACAATAAAAAGCCCATCTAAGTTCACAAGAGCTGTTGCCTTGAACAAGATTACTATTTCAATTCATTTATTTATTCTACCAAACATAATGCTAAGTCATTTTTAAATCCAAACAGTTTGGAAAGCTCCTGCTGTTGCTTATGTGTGCTAAAGCCCAAGTTGAGGTTATCATGTTTGCCTTGCAGCAACAAATGTCAATTTGCACCTCATAAAGCATTGTGCACAGGTTGTAGCTGTGACTGTAGATGGCTGTAGGACATACTTCCCTCAAGGATCACTTTTACAGAAAGGCCCTCATACCATGCTAATATTCAGTATCCTTCAGGTTGATTTGGTTTATATTTGAAAATAAGGCACAGTGCTTAGTCTCACAAAGGGGTGAGGGCCATGGGACTCAACCTAACAAGGTACTTTAGCAGACCATGTACATACATAAGTGCTTTGAAGTCAGAGCACTGAGCATCTTCTGGGATTTAGCTGGTAGTCTATGAAAGAAACAGAAGTAGCCTCAGAATGTCCTCTGTTCTCTGGTGGAATCAAAACAAGCCCATACAATGAAGATACCGTTTGTTTTTAAAAGTATCTCTGCCTTCTCTTTTTACATTAGTGGTACTTTGGAAAGAACTATAAAATCTGCTTACCACAGCATTGTGTCCTTCACTGAAAAAAAAGTACCTGTTTCTAATCAGTAAGTATTTGCTCGAGCAAATATTAGCTCTTCAAACAGCAGCTACATTGGAAGTAGCTGCAGTTATCTCAGTTGCATATATCAGTCAGAGCAAAGTTTTTCTGTTTGCTTCTTTTCTAATCCTTGTTCTTTGCACTTCAAGAGAGAATAGGTTAATTTCAAACCTTGTAATCATATCAAAGCAATCCTACAAGCAGGACAACAGAATTATTTGGGCATGTAACTCCTAGTTTATTATTTTAGGACTTTGTGAAAACCATCTTTGATAGTTATCAACATCTGATAGAAGGGCAAGTCTTACTATTACCCAGTGATGCTTTCCCAGTTCACAGGACTTCTTTCTAGGTTCATCAGGCCTGTTTAAACAGGTTTATGATGCTGCTCTTTACCTGCAACTGACCTTCTCCTTTTATAACTTTTTTGGCTGGATCTGCAACTCAGCCTGTAGACACCATAGCCTAATGTCAATAAATGCTGGAGGGATCAACACTTACACCTCAGCCACTACATCACAAACCAAAGAAAGTTGGCTGTTAGACAAAATTGCTCCAGCCAAGAAACTCTAGTGTTTCTCTCTTCATGTACCAAGTATCACACAACACAGGGAGACAGAGGAGCCAATGAAGGAAAATCTTAGCCCAACAGTAGACTGGCAAGAGAGCTTGAACACAGGTCTCCCCTTGCTCCTCCCACCTGAAGGTTCCCACAGCTGTTCAACATTGCTGTGTGGTGCTCCTGCCAAGCAGGTGTCTATCCTTCCCTGAGGGCTGGTAACAAATGACTATTCGAGTTCAATTTGTGCAATGAAAACTGTTTCCATTACAAGCATAAGTGAAATATATCCAAGCAACTGATTCTGGGATCCCAAAGCCCACATGTTTTCATAACCTATACCAACATAGCCTTATCCTTTCCACAGGTCAGTTCAATGATTTCTTTGTTCCTCAGCTCATGATACACAAGTTGGCAAACATCACCTTCACTAAGGCAGGCACTCCTCTAAATCCCCTGGTTTAGAGGCTCAAACCCACATCTGCTCAGAGCTTCATGTTCAAGAGATTATTAATGCAAGAGAACCACTGCAAAAAGCTTACACATACATTCCTTCCTTATGCATAATTTAAATACTGTCAACACTTCTTTCTTTGCAGTCTAGTAATTCCTATATTAATCATTCTGCAACTCCATTTAGTACTGAACAGAAGAATTGCATCATATTGTAACAATTTGACCAATCCTAAATGGATGCTGCCAGAGATTGATTAACAAACTGCAAACTGTGACCGATTTTTTAATTACCTGGTGTTTTCAGTTGATCATGCATGATCAGAGCATTTCCAACTTTTCAATACATTCCACATACACAGGAAGACAGCTCGAGCTTCAGACAAAGGCTCATGTCACGTGTTTCTTTAATGCACGTTTATAGGAACCAAGCCTGTATATTAAGATGAATCAACATCTTACTACATGATATTTTTGATATTTTCAGTATTTTCTAGAAACCCTGGAATATCTTTTAATCACAAGATACACAATTTGGCTTTGTCTTTGAGAGAAGGCTCACTGAAATCCTTCAGGGTACCTGAAAAGCCGGTGCCTATAGGGGATAGATATGACAGTATCTACAGTAAACACGCTAGCAAAATTCAGCAGCAAGAAAAAAGCTCTTGAAACTTGATTAGTCTTCAAGTCCTGCTATCTGCATTTCGGTTATGCTGATTAGCAATCAGTTTGCTTATTTAAACAAATCTATACCACAGATACTTTCTGTAACAGCTGACAGTTTATTCAGGTATTAAACTTAACACTGCTCTGGCACTACTGCTTAATCTCACAGCTCAAGATACGTAGCTTAATGAACCTTTCATAGGTATGGTTTTTTTCATGGGAAACACAACTTAAGCCTTGATATTCCATTCAAAAATTCAGAGTAGCTGTGCAAGCACTGCTTCATTTAAAAGGCATTGAGCTCAAATTCCCAGAATTATTATAGGATCTTCTTCTAGACAAGTTTTTACAGTCTTTCCCCAGATTAAAACTAACATTCAATTCAATACTTAAAAGGTTCTTTATTTTACTCTTAGGCTTTCAGGACACCTTAAAAATCAGTTATACAACAAAGACTGATGTTGCAAAAAAAGTGGAGGTGCAGTTCAAAAGAAAAACCAAACCCATAGTGTCTTCAAATATAAAAATATATATCCAAATTATTACCTATGGAAAGTGCACCACCATTTCTGCCTTAAGCTGGTCCTGCCAGCTTTTAGGTAATAACTCCCCACTACAGAGCTCAAGAGCTCACACTGGAAGGAGCATCTCTGAGGTTCATGTCACAGGCATGATTCAGAGCAAACTGCTTTGCTGCAGCATATGGACCCAATCTTAAGTACTCTGAAAGCATTCTATAGTTTCCTCTTGGACAGTGGGTAAAAAGCATCCAAACATCTCCTGAGAAGCGTAGGTCATATACACAAAGCCATCTTCATCTCTGTAGTCCCTGTACACTTCTGCCATTGTCAAGGACATACTGGCTAGGCTTTTGTTGTTCACCAGCAGGTAGAAGGCTTGTGTAGCCGTTAGAGCCATCCTGCTTCTAATTGAAAAAGAGAAGAGAAAAAGAGGATTAAACATTAGCAAGTTGAATATGGTTTCAACTTCAGTCTATGACATACATTAAGCTGAGCAGTCGCATGAACTGGGTACAACAAATGCTGTGTAGAACCATTACATGGTTTAATGTCTCCATCAGCAAGAAGTTAACTGTATGTCTGGAAGCTTAAAGGCCTATGTTCTGAGGAAAGGCTTACATGGCTACACCAAAGGTACTACTGAGCATGGGCTTGGAGTTCCCACTTAGCAGAGAAAACTGTGAATAAAACCAAAAGCTTCTGCAGTGCAGATTTTGCAAAGGATTCCAGCTCCAGTCTGTTACACTTACTATAAAGTCTACCTTCAAAAAAAAGGTCCTTTTCAGACACATTACACACAAGGAGTAGGATCTAAGTTGTCCAAGAGCCAAAAGCATCTTTTACAGAAGTTAGAATCTAGAAAGATCTTTTTCTATACTTCAATAAGTGTGCTGAAAAACATTGCTTTCATATTTTGTCAGAAAATACCACTAAATATTTTGGGAGACTTCTTTGCTGTAACGTTTCATAAAGAACAATTTAGAAGCACACTTCATTTCACTCACATTCAAGAAGTGCTTTGAACTTGAGCAAACCCAGCTAGGTGCAGTAAGAGAGCAAGGCAGCGAGAGTCATAAGCAGAACAAGATCACAGAGCCCCAACCACTCCATGAGGTAGGAAGAAAGCAGGACAAGTCCTATATAGTCTTTTTTCACTCCAGTTAGGGAGAAGGGAGAGGACTATGAATCCAAAGAAGACCTCATCTTTCCCCCCAAATGCACCTGTGAAAACATCTGTTGATTTTCTTCAAATACTTGCAAGAGAGGGAAGCCATCACATTACTAACACCTTTATCTTTTATCCTCCTCCCCACCAAAGCAAGCAAAATGTCCCCAGCACCGCTCTAGGAAATACCTTCTTGGGGAACAGCAGCCGAGCCCAGCTGCAGCTCTGACCCACCAGTATCTACTACCCACCTGATGATGGTTATGAACTGTGCCATGGTCAGCTCCTCGGGAACGAGAAACTTGGTTTTGTCCAAGAGGGGAAGGTATTTCTCTTTATGGTATCTCTCAACAATTACCTGTTTTAATTAGAGTCACACTTAGCAAAACCTAAAATATCCAAGTCACTTCCCCTCCCGTTACGCGCTTCTTGTTTAAACAGCAGCAACAACCTCCGATAACAAACCAGAGATTTACCGGGATTTTTGTCGGGAACTTCGCTCGGATTCCTGCTACTTCTTCGCGCCGAGTGGCTGGGGGCAGAGAAGAGAAGCGTTACGTGTGCGTGCAGCCCCTCCGCCCCCGCGCAGTCCCTCCGCACCCCCGGCGCCCCTACCGAAACTCTTCCTGAGCTTGAAGGGCCGGTCCGGCTGCGTCCCGGGTGCCGCCCGCATCCTCCCGCCGCAGAACCGCCGCTGCGCCCACCGCGCCCGCGCCTCGCACGGACCGGGAGCGGGACGGGAGCGGGACGGGACCGCCCCGCCCGGCAGCGGGGCTGCAGCCAATGGGAGACACGCTGCTGCTGAGCCCGCCTCTCCCGGGTGTCCCACAGCTCCTTCATGTGCGCTGCCGTCTGCGGTCGGAATTATCCGCACTGCGAGGTATTTTGCGTTCGAGACAGTGGGATGTTTTGTGAGAGGTCTTTGACTACCCTGCCGAGTGGTTGAGGGGTGCAGCTCAAGGCTGGACTGTCCCCAGCTGTCTTCCCTTTCCACATGACAAGCCTTCTTCATAACTACAAACTGCTTCCAAATGATTTCTTTGGTTTTAAAAGAAAACCAGACAACGTACCCCGCCCCCCCCAAAAAAAACCCCAAAAACCAAAACAACCCCACCACCACAGAAAAACCAAAACAAACAAAATACCCCAACCACCTGCCCCTGTCATTTTTCATCTCCTCAGGCTAGTAAATTGCTTCTTTTCTGAATGACTTGACAGCTGAGTTTTAACTCTGGTTTTGTCTCTGATGCACGGTTGTGATTTTAAGGGGTTTTAAGCAGACCTCAAGTCCATCTATTTGCTAAATAGGATGAGATGGATTCAGTGCCTTTTGGATTGCTGGTTCACCTGCTTTTACTTCAGCTGTCAAAATGGTTTTCCAGCCCAACATAGCTCAGCAAAGCGTAAAGTTGACTTCAGGCTGGTTGCTGTGTATGTAAGTCATCTCAGTGTGGGTAGGGAAATGATGGTCATTTCTTGTTTGCCTTACTTGCCACTTTAAAATATAGGAATTTTCATTTGATTTGACCTATCTATCACTCTGCTAATGATCTAGTTGCTGCGGCACTTAGGGACATGGTTTAGTGGTGGAGTTGACAGTGCTAGTTAATGGATGGGCTCAAGGATGTTACAGGTCTTTTCCAATTTGAATTCTATGATTTTACCAGGCTAAGGGCAACTGGAAGTTGCCAAAGTTTATGAGTTACAGTTTATAAGCTATAGGTTTGGCTTCTTTGACAAGGCAAAGGCAATGACTGTCACCTAAGATAATTTTGAAAAGGAACATCTTCAATAAAGTGTTTATGCACTATTGTATGCATGTGCCTCGATTTTCAACCAGCCTCTCCAGAACAGAGTTTCCAGTGGCTGCAGTCCTTAATGCTGCCAGAACCGTCCTTTCCTCTTCATCTGAAAGTGATGAGCTTTAGCCACAGCACAAACTCCCCCATGTGGCAGCACAAATTTGCTGTGCTCAAGAGAAGACGCTTGGTTTTGAGGAACTCAGAACCAAGAGCTCTGAACTTTGAGAAAGGCCTTGAGCCTACACTGGAATGGTTGGATACAGCTCATCCATATGATTTGACCTCTGTATCAGGGCAGGTAAGCCCAGGGGTTTGCCTACGTAGCTGAGTCTAACTTAAGGTCTTTGGAGTAGAGGTGAGACTATAGACTGAGGAAGCGTGAGTGAAGGAGGACTTCTGCCACAGAAATGACATGATGCCATAACTCAGTGTGGTGAGTTGTATTTAAGAAGATGAAGGAAAAGAGGAATAATTTGAAGCGTAAAGAAACAGCGTGGATAGCACAGGAGCAAAGCCTGTAGGACACAGAAAGATGTGTGGAGATCACAGTGTTTCTTTGGAACTGCGGTCAAGTGTGGGGCTTTCCAAAGCTGTTCAGGAAGCATACTGGTTCTTCCACAGACCCCTGCTGGTTTCTGCCCAGTAGACTCACTAGAAAGGTCTGTGATGCACTGTGTATAGAGAAGAGGGAACCTGCTACACCAGTTCTTTGCTTCCTGTGTCACCTCTCACTGCAGGTGAAGTATGAAAGTGTGGCTCCATCCAGGTATCAGCAGCCCTGCTCACAGGGAGAGGTGGTTTCTTTTCATGATCATAAGCTCCTATGGCAGCATATAGAGAGAGAAGTGAATACCTGATAAGAAGATGAGCCAAAGAAGGTGAATTCCCAGCAAGCCTCGTGATCAGTTCTGACTCTAATGTCTGTGAGAGCTAAGAGTGAGGACAAACCCAGGGTTAAGTTAGCATGTACTAACCAATAAAGTAAATGAGTCACATTTTCTGGAGGTAGAAAGAATGGGATGTCTAATGTGTGTCTGCATAGCACCTGCACTTGCTTCTGCACTGAAATACCCAGTTTCAGACATAAATATGGAATCTATCCCTTCTTACTTCCTTTCCCTTGCAAGTTTTTCTTACATGCATGTAATTAACGAACTGATTGAGCAATTTTGTGTAGAGAATGGAGTACTCAGAGGATCCTATTGATACAGAAATGGAAATATCAAAGGGAATTATTATTCTATTGCTACCTGCTCGAATGTCCAAAGCCAACACTCATAGGCATCCTGTAAGTCTCTGAACATGAAAGCGCAAACCCAGAGTTGCATATCTTATCTTGTCCAGTTTCATTGCCACATTCACAGGCTCTTCCAAAGCCCCAGGTCTGAGGTTGCATAACTGAATTCTCATGTATCCGTTGTCTCCATGTTGAAGTGACCCACTCTGCAAGTGGCCTCATATATTCCAATGTATCCCAGGAACACAACAACATAGCCAAAAGCAGGCATCTACTTTTTGCAAGTGCTGTGAGACTTGCACCGCTTTCAGATGGATCTGTGAGCTACTGTGGAGGTGGGGATCAAGAGCTGTCCACATTAACCAGGGAACTGGGGTGGTTTGAGCAGAGTGCTCAAGCAGCACGGGTGAGTGCTCTGAGGCTCTAGCCAAGATTTTGATTGTTGTAAGAAGCATACAGCTTCCTGGTAACTGCACTGCATTCCACCTTCAGAAGCCTCCCCGGTGTTCTCAGATGTTTCTGTACCGTCATGGTTAAAAGCCCTGTGAGGGCTTCCTGCCTGAAGATGGACTGAAGCTTGTCAGTTGTTCTGCCAAGTAGCTGAACAGTGCAACGCCCATGAAGGAAAACCCAAAGTTCAGACTTTGTTATGAGAAAAGCTCAATAAATGTCAAAACTATGAATGGCATTAGAAGTGACTCACTCATGTTCCAGTGAAAGAGATTCACTCCACTGTCACATGGTGAAAAGGACTCTATATGCAATGAACTGAGATTAGCTTTCCTCCATAAGTCAGTATGCAGGTGCTACTGAGTTAATTCCAGTACAGCAAAACTTGGAGGACAAGTAGGGCTTTGTTCTGGCTATAAATTCCATCCATCACTCAATAATCCTGAACACAAGTGGATACATAAGCAAGAGAGGTTGAGGAATTAAGTGCAGAAGGCAGAAAACAATTACCTGTAGGCTAACAATTTAAGTATGAATGATACAGTGCTAGAGGGACTGAGATTTATTCACTTAAGCAGCCTAACTGAATAGGAAGAGACACTACCGCATGATGTTCTAGGGAAAAAATGTGACTTGGCAAAATGAAAGCTTACTTGTCACATTGCAAAAGCCTGTGAAGTTCTACAGTATTAGGCATAGTTATCTTAAATACATGCTTTCACAAGGGTTGTCTGTAAAGAAAAATAGTCAGGAGGGTTTGAAGAGCCCTCAAGCAGTCAGGCTTAGCCAACCTATTTAATGGGTTTTAAAAGAGCCATCCTGAATATTTGCATGCTCCCTGAACATGCATAGTTACAGATAGGGAATCCTTTGCTTCCTTCTTCCCTTCTGTAGCTCTGAGTTTATCTGTATCTGCTTCTGTGATGCAGAAGCCAACCCATTCTTGTGGATAAGTTTGAAGTAATTGTGTGCCAGTAACTAAATTTCTGATTTCATAAGTCTTTATACCAAAAAGCTAGCTAGAGTATTATCATGTTTAAGGGGCTGCCTAGTACTCTATCTCTGATTTTGGTCCAAACTCACCCACTAATAAGACTCAGATCATAAACTTATCTCAAAATGCTAAGATAAGTTCAAAAGTCAGCAGTGATATTTCTTGGTTGATTGGCTAGAATTTATATGTCCATTTGGCTCTTTGTCTCTTGATATTTTAACCCTTATATTGAACCTAGATAATAAGTCTTACGATTTTTTTTTTGTATAACCACAAGGATTAGAAATTAGTTATGTTACTTTTAAATCAGAGATTACATTACTGTTTTGATTACATGTACTGTTTTGAGATTTTGATCTTAAAATGTCTCTTCCACAAAAGAAGCTTCAGTTAGACTCAATCTCTTCTTTCTTACCTTTAACTGTATGCCTGGTGTTCAGCTCATTGTGATGGAGTAGTTTCTTTATGCTAGTATTTGAGTTCAAGTGCACCAGTTGTACTTTTCTTGAGTGCTCTATCTTTCATTTCAAGATTTTTAAGATTGCTCTCAATATAAATTTGTTACATTTTCAACCATATTGAAAGAGCTGACATGTAGTGAGGTATCCTCAGTAGTGTTTAAGTTTTTCCACATGGTAAGTGCTTCTGGTTTAACATTTTCAATTTTACAAGTATTTGAGACCTAAATTCTCAGTATTTTTCTGCAGGGGTTGCTCAATTTGGTGCTTCTGACAAAAATAAATCAGTGACTCTTTTTGAGAAAAATTGGTGTAAGCTGGCAGTCTGTTGGCCAAGGTCCCTGCAACACATCTTTGACTTTGTGTTTCCTGCTGTACCAGTGGTTCACCAGCTTTCTGTCCACGGAGGCTGAGCTCAAAGTCTAAGAAAATGTTAAAAAGGGAAAAACATTATTGGATCTTCCTTTCCTATTATCTTCTCTCTTGTTATCATTACTAAGATGCAATGTATTATGTTTTCTGTCTACAGAAGAAACAGAATTGATGTTGTTACTAGGCAATTTCCTTTGTCATTTCTTTGGGAAACCAAAGCAGTGTTCTCCTTGTGAACTGTAATCATGGGACACAATTTCTTTCTTATCTTATTGTGACTGCTGTTTGACTTGGCAGAACATTTGCACTCTGGTTTGCCGGTTTTAATAGTGCTCCTTCTATGAGCACAGATCTCAGTGCTGGTGCATTAGTGAGAGGTAACAGCATCACTTGCTCTGCCAAAATGGATATAAAAGTTACTCTTTGTCCAAATGCGATCCTAATATTGTTTGAAGTAATTTTCCTTCCACATAGGGGTTTAAAGTATTTTGTCCAATGTAGCTCACTTCTGTTCAGATAGGATGTCTTCAGCTTTATGTCCAGCCTTTTCCCAGCCTCCCTGTTGAGACTCCCAGGCATGTGTCAGACAATGCCAAAAGTATCTGTTAGGTTTTGGTTTGTAGATACTGGAAACTGGTCTCTATTTTAACCTTCAAGAAGGGCATTATAACTGACAGAGAGTGGAGGATTTTAAAAATAGCTTCAACACATCCCTGTGAAGCTGGCAGCTTTGTTGTTTGATCCTTCTGACAGAAAGGTCAAGAGAGTTGAGCTCCCTTTCAGGGTTGAAAGTCTCATTGGGAGAGCAGTGACAGAGTTTCCAGGAGTGGCTGGGACCCCTTGGATACCTCTTTTCTGAGGTATATGTTTAAGAGGCGTGATCCCTACTGGGAAATTATTTTGCTCTTAATGAAAATCTGGACTCTTAAGGTATCCACATTTAAGTACTCAGAAACTGTGACTCTCAATACTTGAAGTCCCTTTTAAATTATTTCAGCAGAAATGTCTAAGGCTTAGACAGGCCCAAATCCAAACACTATAGAAAAAAAAGTCTAAGTATAAAGGAAAAATTAGACTCCTGCTCTAAAGTTTCAAGACTTAGTTTTTCAGAAATCCTTTTTAAAGGAATTTTCTAAGATGTTAGGAAAACGCCAAGATTAATGTATGTAAAAGAGAGGGATGTTGCTCAGCTATTTTAGAAGAAGGACCCCTAGGTAACTATTCTTGGTGGCTCTACTGAATTCTGTGATCTTAAGTCCTGGGACCCTGGCCAAGCCCCTGAGCCACATCATGTACTTGTCTGCGTAACAAATGCATTGCAGAGCTCAGCTCATACTCATGTGCTACGAACAAAGCTCCGAAGAAATGCTAACAATTTATTGGATGTAAAAATGCTGACAAGTGCTATGGACAGATATGGGATTACTGCAAATCATAGCCCAAAACTATACATTAGCAGGTACTCAAAATTGTCTGCTTCAGGAATCTAACTGGGGATGATGAGGTCCAGAGCCCTGTTTTCTTAGGTGCTGTGTTTGGCCAATGGAGAGGGGGAGAGAGAAGCTCTTGCAGAGTTTGGAAAGCAGGTGACTTTCACTACCTGTGTCCTTTCAGGTTCCCTATCCTCTTTCAAACAGAGAAAGAATGCAACGCCTGTTTCACAGTGTAACCAACAAGCGCTGAAGCTAGGAATAGATCTGCAGTTGTTATTGTTGGTGACTGTGGGCATACAGTGGCTGTCAGCACCAGAGAATGGCCTTTGCCCTGACATCGCAGTGTTTTTAAGGGAGACTCTCAGAACAATAAGAATCCTGCATGGGAAATACTGCTCAAGAGGATTTTTTCCATGTTCTAAATTAACAATTACGTAAAGCAGATCTGAGATCTGATGAAAGTTTGAACCTATAAAAAGACTTAGATAAACAGGGTAGATGTGGTAGATGGCAATTGTAGAATATTGCATGGCACCTGTTGGTAATTTCAGAGAGCCCATACTTAAGGATCAAAAGACTTACAGAATTGGTATCTAGGTTGTTCAGTGCTAGGTTTCTGATATGGATCCTTCATATTGTCAATATCTCATATCAATTTGTCTGTGACAAAGACCTTTGGAACAAATGCATAGGATAGTGTCACTCTAGTTTCTATTGTGCCGTTCCCTAAGTAGCTTAATTTTTAATAGACGACAAGCACCAAGTGTACATTTTCCTCAGGTTTAAATAAGGTCTCTCAAAACCAAGGTTGAATCACACTTGCAAGGTAATCCTTCACAGAAAACAACCTTATCCTTAATTTCAAGAGGGAACTGCTGGAGTTACCCACTAGAGGTTGTGGACAAGCATTAGGTCCATGGACCCTTCCAGTTAATGTAAATCCTCTCCCATTACGTGCATACTTGACTGTTTGCACCAGCATGATGGATGTTTTATGCTGCTACCTAAAAGTCACTTGGGCTCAGCAGTCAGAAATGTTCGTCTCTGAAACTATCTCTGCTTGCAGCCTGGGATTTTTTGTTCAAACCAAACAACTCCAAGAAGGCTGCGATCAGGCTGCAGAAGGACACATTAAACATTCAGAGAGAAAAAGCAAGAGTTGCCCCCCTTATTCTGTTTCAATACATCCTTAAATATTTAATCAGGGACTTTTATATGAGTTTATAGTATTCTCTCCTGCAAAGAGCTTTTCCTTTTCCATTAGTTCTTCATATACTGGCTTTCTTACATCTATCTGTGTGAACAGTGTCATACTACACTGAATTATGTTGAATATTTCTCTGAAATACAAAAACTGAAGTGTATTTCCATGTATCACCTAGAGCTTACTGGGACATCAAGTTTGCTGTGCAACAGCTGAGGCATTCATTTTCATCATATTTTTACTGTGGAAAATCAAACCAAATTACTCAGACTCACTCTTTGTCCCCGTCCCTTATGTGGCATGAACAGGTTTTTTGTGTGCATACTTGTATATATAAATATGTATTATTATATATAACTCTGAGAATATACTTATACACACAGAAACATGCATATATATATATATGTTATTACTTCTTTTCCACTGAAGAGATGTAGTCAAATACACATAATGGATGAAATAAGTTGCTATGGAAGTAAATTATACTAAATGATTAAACAGTCCAGCTATCTGTGGTCAAATGCAGCATCTCACCAAACACTTCTCCAAAATAAAAATTCTTCCAAGGAATGATTTATAATTTAGACCTGTAAAAAAGTTTCCTGGATAGCATTTGTTTCCTATGTGTAATGCAGTTTTAAATCCACTTTCTGATCCGACTTTCTGCACATGTCTCTAAAATGGCCTTGGTGATGGATGGTGGCAAACCACCTAAAGACGAGTAGACATTTTGCCTCTCTAACATATGTCTCCAGAGTGGTGAGTTAGTGTCTAGCATGGTAATGTCACAAAGAAGAGGAAGTGGGCTGAGAGAGTTGCTAATCAAGAATTACTTGAGCTTACACTCACAGAAGAAGAGCTAGGCAGCCAACTGCCCAGACTGAATCCTCTTGTTCCATGAAGATTTAAATCCCTTTTTAAGAGCGATTTTGTTCAAGCAGAACATCTTTTGATGTTTGTTCTTACCTGAAGAGGAGCAGAATCCATGTCCTAAGCACATTAAGTCCCACTCACGAGGATACAGATATGTGAAAATGCCTCCCCTCTCTCAGGCCTATACAACCTCCAATGCAATGCAGTTTGGTAACTCCTGGTGAAAAAATTCTTACCATTAAACTCTGTTGAGCTAGGCATCTTGCCACTTTTGTGTGGCTCTTTTTTATTTGTTTCCCATAACTGCAAGTACAGGAAACTAACCTGGGCCAGTTGCAGCCCGCTGTGAGCTGGCTATAGGATTCTAGCACTAGGCAACAATCATCATAAAATGATACTTTTTCTCCAATGAAGAATTACCACAAGAAGGGTTTGCCTTATCTGAAGGCTGAACTCTGAAACACTGGATTGATTTCCTAGGTGTGTCACAGCCATTCTGGATGCCTTCAGAGCCTCTTTCACTTCTGATGGGATTTTCAACCTATCTACGAAAGAGAAGTGCCAAATTCCTCATTTGTGCAGTGATTAACACAGTACTACTTTGTTCTCATTTGGAATGCACTTGATATCGTGAAATCCAAAGAGAAAGACGTGGATATTATTACTTATTATGCTTAGAATTGAGGTTACCCTATGAGTATTCTGTCTAGAAGAATGATTTTGAGAAGTTAATTTCTCCATTAAAAGCTATAGTTGCATATTGTGAATTGTGCATGTACTTTTACTTTTTGGACTAGGTAATTTTTGTCAGATGTCTTTGAATAATGAATAAATTAAAGGAGACTGAAACCTATTCAGACACCTAGTAATGATGCAAAGGCAAAATTCATTAAAGTCAAGGTTTATCTCATGTTATTTTTTTGCATTTAAACCAGATGTTTCATTTACCTCCCTGATTATCAGAGTATCTTTCACTGTTATCTGAGAACTGTGTAGATTGCACACATCAGTAATGCTCCTGGCTGACCTACAGTCACTTCAGTGCAGATTCCATGTTGGTGTCTCTCTCGAGCCCCCTCTCCCTCAGTCGTCTTGTTGGTGGCTGCAGTGACCTTCATGCAGCATGGCCAATGTCTCAGGGCAGTCCCCTCCAGTTTGTAGCTGTGGCCAGTATCAATGGCCACATGTAGCCACTATCAATGCTCTGTATTTGAACTGTGCCTTCACTACTGACCAAAGTTGAGAACAGACCTTGGGGCTAAATGGACCTTTGGTCTGACCCAACCTTTTTTGTCCTAAAATTACTAAAATGTCTGAGGGAGAATATGAGAACATGAAATTGTACTTGTCCACTCTGCATTTGAAGTGCAATAATTTCCCAAGCCATAGATAGTACTTATTCTATGACTGTCCAGTAGCCTTTTTAATTCATGCTGATATAAACTTCAGTATTTGCAAAAACCTGCTAGCAGTGATTCCTACAACTTAGCTACATGTGGTGTGAGGAACCACTTCCATCTGTTTATTCTGAATCTTCTGATCATTAGTAGTTTAATCCAATGATCTTTCATTCTGGTACTGAAGGAAAGGACAATCATCCCCTGTTCATCTCAGTCTGACATACCACTCACCTTTATAAATGTTCCTGCAGTGTGAAAACAAAACACTGATTTTATTCTCAGAGATAACAGTTGAAGCCAAATATTTCCCACCTTGGATGATCAAATTAAGCAATAAGAAGTGGCCTGCCTTTATGCAACTTGCCCTGCTGTTTTGCAGCTTCCAGATAAGACCGTTGATTTAAGAGCAAATGTTGTGCCTGTTTTCTAAATTTGAATGTCCAAGTTATAAGATTTTTGAAACTGTCTGATTGGCCTTTCAGGGTTATTTAAAAAAAAAGGAAAATGGGAGGTCAGTATTTCCACAACAGGTGCGCTAGAAGCAAGTCTGCAGAGGGAGAAGGTGTACCTTTTTATATAAGATGTTTTCTCACTTTAACCACACTGTGACAGACCATAATGAAAACTCCAAAAACTTCAGTCAGTTTCTGGCTCTGTGCAAACCTACAGGGGACATTTGTGTGTTTGCCTGATGGGCAGAAAACCATTTAGAGGCTGCGAGTTTATTCCCTGTAGTCATTGTACTTCCAGAAAGATATGAACAAAATGCAAGTGTTCATTCCAGAATGATTTGGGCTTCAAGCATGCAGTGAATAATATTTTTTTCTACCAGATGACCATAGAAAGTAGGGCTGTAAAAGGTCTTCCTAGCACAGTATTATATGAAGGTCTTTAGGAGACACAAAACAATTTTTGCACAACACAGCACATCAGAGGCAGGTTGAAACAATCCAGGAAGAATGTGCTGCAGCTCACAGTTCAGGCATAGTTTATTTAGGATAATTGCCCAGCAGGATAGTTGTCACTTTCCAGAGTGCACTGGAAAGTCTAAAAGTACTAGAAGTATCATCTTGCAATATTTCTGAGTACCTCTGTCAAGATAACAAATACTTAAATTCTCCCTGGTGTCATAATCAGAAATCTGCAAGACCTTGTTTTCATACCAATGAGTAATATTCTTACAGAGCAGCTGGTCTGTTAATTAAACAGAAAAATCCCTTATATCTCCAAAAATAATATAGCTGAATAATCATCTCTTACAAAATTATATATGTTAATAATGGTGTTGATGAGGGGGAGGTATTTGTATTTTCTTCTTGTTAGTGTCAGTTGAGTGCTAAAGACCCCTCTTAAATGTAGAGTGCCAAATGCACCCTATACAAAAGCAGCATCTTGCCACAGTTTGCAGCCTAAGCAGTGGAAAAGTTGCTTGTGTTTGTAAGGGGCAAAAGAAACAGTAAGATGTCTCTGGGCAACCATAGGGGACAGTGGTTTTGGAGTGCAGCCAGCTGAAGCTCAGCCACTCTCTAAACCTCACACTTGAAGAGCGACCAGAAAAAGATTCCTGACTCTCAGGTATGTTGTGGGAGTTTCCGTAAATTGAAACTTCAAACCCCATTGTTCTTAGTGCTATTGCAACCACACAAATGCTTCTGTATCCACTGCCTTTTTCCTTTGTGCTATGAAAACTGGTGCCTTACACAGAGCTTCCAGATTAAAAGATTAGGTTTAAGGTTTCCTCATGGAACAAATTTTATTTGATAGATTCCATGTTTTAGAGTCTAAAATTTATTGCACTTAGTGAACTTTTGCTGAATGTCCAGAGTCCTGAGGTAACCCCTTAACGATCCCCTGGGAGACTGACCAAGGAGTCAGGGAGTCTGGGAAGCCCCAGCCTTCAGTGACACAGATACCTGGCTTTGCTGTTGGTATTAGGACAGAGACACCTTGGCGGAGCTGTTCCAGTGTCTGAGCAGCTTCCTGCTGACTGGAGGACTGGGAAGAATAAAAATATTTTATCTAATTCAAACTGAAACCAAATTCTGAAAAATATGAAGTTTCCTGTTAGCCGGAAACCCCCTTTCCTGGCTGTCCTCAGTTCTAACTTGGATGACTTCATCCTCTCATGTAAACTCAGGACATTTGTGCTTCTTGACTTGTGGAGTTTCAGTACACAAAGGAAATATATAAAGATAGTGGATTATAATGATTGATGGTAATGAGAAGCACAGAAGGGAATTATCTACATTTAAAGTCCTAATCTGTTTCCTAACACAGTTTCTCTCTAAATAACAGGGTAAATCAGACTAGATTTTAACAGATGGTGTTATATGTAGTTCCAGAAACAAACAACCTGACTACTGTAGTTGGAAGGGAATTTACTCTGTCAAAGTCTAGATAAGTTTTCGAGTCAACAAATCTATAGTTATAAATCTATAAAATATGTAGGCCAGAAGCAAAGGTTAGGTCTTGTCACATCACATGTAACATAGGCAACAGATTTTTCACCTGGTTTCTCCCAGGTTTATATCAGCCATTCTTAGAGCAGGGGGCTCCTGCAAAGTGATGAGGGTGGTGGCTCCTGTGTGGGAGAGGACAGAGGCCTTCCACACAGCAAGGGAGGAGGAACTGGAGAAGGTGGAAGCAACTCGGCCCCTGGCCAAAAGGGAGAGCTCAGAAGCTGCAGTGGTTGATAAGTTCTGCAACTTTATCACCATGTGATTGAAAGTGAAGGATGCTCAGGATGCTTGTTAGAGCTCCCAACAAAGGTACATGACTGCATTTACCATCAGCTCCCATGCATTTTGGTAATGGGACTCAGACAAAGGATTTTGATGAAGCACACTACCATCCACTAAAATTAATAATCATACTGAATACCAAAATCAGGTTAACAATTTAGGCATTGGTTTTGTGTTACATTGTAATTTCTGAATCGTCATTTGTATGTGCTGTTCACAATACCTTGTAATTCTTACTCCCCTATCTCATGTTCCACAATGTTCTAGGATCTGTCATTCTCTCACCCTCTGGACATAATCTACTTAGCATTTTTCTCTTGCTCCATCAAGCCCTTTGCTCTTTGAATACTAACTATTGTTTATGTATTGAATAGTAGATGTATTATGCATTTAATTATATTCTTACCAATTATTCTTCCATTGCATTCAGTGTTGGAATATGCTTTTTTTTCTTAGATATTCGAGTTCCTTTGATAATAGTTATTACTCTTCTTGTAAATCACGTCTTGCATATAAAACAAAACATTTTGTACATGTGCTCCCTTTAGCCAGGGGCACTTGGATTTGAAAGATCCTCTATCAAAATTTAACAACTGTGGGTTAATCCCACTCTCATAACCTCTCCATGAACTTAATTTTCATGAAAGAAACTAGAGCAAGATAGAAATGAGGAGCAACAACTTATAGAAGATGTAGCATCTTTTTATTACTTGAATTTTATTACTTGAACTTTTATTACTTATGACTCTACACGCAAAGAACACAGTCTGTGTGAAATGACAGAATGTAACAAAGTGAATGTAATCTGCAAAGGAAAATACATGGCAGCAGAAAATACTGAAAAGCAATCACAATAACAGTTAAGGTTAATGAGACTTACTAATAACACTGGTGTAATTAAAACTTCTCAATAGCAGTCCAGCAAGTGGAGGTATTTGTGTAAAACAGCCAAACATGAAATATTTCACCAGGTATTTGACCCTATTTGATTTCTGGAACCCATGTTGAGAAATTATCTTATCTATAGATGGGGAAACACCAAAAAATTGGATTATCCTAAGAGTTTGCCTTGGCATATTTACTGGGAAGGAAATTTTAGGAAAAATGACAGCAAATACTAATTTTCTTACTTTCATTTGAGTACTGGCACAAAGGAAAAAAAAAAAAAAAAACACCCTAAACCAGGAGTTGTACCTGTGTTTTTTCAATATATTCCTTGAGGAGTTTTGCTCTATCTGACCTTGAAATATTTCACAAGAAGATATAGTATATTTTCATGAATGCTGAGGGTACACCAATGATGCTCCCAATCAGAGACAACGAAAGCAGACCATTCTCAAAGATCTTGGAAAGGCTGGGTGATGATGGCTTAAAATGGATTTGACAGAAATGGAAGTTTAATGCTGAACATGAGATACTAAACAGACCAAGGAGAAAAGCTGATTTATTGTTGATCACTAATTTATCTGCAGAGTAACAACTTGAACACAGGTATACTGAAATTATATAGGATTCTGGAAATTCATGTACAATCTACCTGCTGAAAAAAAATCTTAAGAGCCTTGTTGTAAAAAAATACAAAATGGACACAGGAGGTGATTCTGAACTGAGAGCCAAATAAGACTTCTAAGCAAGGCCATAGCGCAAGACTTACTCAAAAGTAGGTCAATGACTATAAACATGTGGCTTGTGCTTCTGGCACCTTTACTTGAAATGAATAGCATTATGCCCAAACCAGAGAGAGCCCAGCACTGGTATGAAGAGGCTCCTGTTTGTGCCTACAAGACACACATTGGCAGAGACAGGCTGCAAACCATTGCTATCAGTAAGAGGTCAGCAGGCACTTTTTCTACTTTCAGTTGCAGTTGTATGAGTGCCAAAGAGAAGGCAGAGCCAGAAAAGACTTCAGCAGTAACCAGCATTCTACCTGCAGGTTTTGGAGGAAGTGGGAGGAGGGGGAAGCCAGATCCTGACATTTTAGAAGTAGCTGTGGTGAGGTTGTCTAACAGAAATATTTTATGTTATGGGGTTGAATGCTCAAAAATTTTTGAAAATTATACTAATGCTGTGTAATAACTCCTTCAAGGTGAAGCATGTTTCATATTTGTGTACAAAGAGGTAAGTACATGCGGCACTTTCCCTCAGTTCTCTGTCCTAATGGTTACCTTTCTTTTTCAGTGCAGAAGTTTTAACAGTCCACTTGCTAGGTTCAGAGGGACTCAGCCTGTTGAGAACAACTTTAACACCTTTAACAAGACCAAATTTCTTTCTTAATTCTTTTTCTTTATCCTGATGTGCTTCTTCATCATTTCTTTTTTGCAGGCCTTCTTTGGATGGGAATGCAGTCTCGTTGAGGAACTGAAATTGTAAAGAGTAGAACTTAACTATCAGGAAGTGAGTGTTGAGTAGTCATCTGCCTCCTACCCCAGTTTATTTTCACAGCCTTTTTTCTACTGTCTCCCATACCCTGGGGATGTGGCTTTGCAAGAAGAATTTAATTCACAAGGGATCTTGCAAGCCAGCCCTTCTCTATTCTCCCATTTTTACTCTAAAAAACGATCATGATGGCACTCATTACCTGTTTTCAGAAACCCAGCCTTCTCCCTTGGGAAATATCTTGCCATTATATTAAATTTTGCCCTACTGTTCTCTAAATAGCAATAGACTGTAATGCTTTTCTCCTGTTCGAATACTAGAAAAATCTTGGTATATCTTAAGACTTATTTTTTTCTCAGCATTATGTAATTATATATTTTTTTTAACAGTAAAGTCTTACAGGCCTTCAAGCCTTAATTTGATTTCCTCTACAGTGATTGTATCCACTGGATTTCTGTTTAGCTTCCCCACAAAAGCGTGAACCAAACCAGGTCACTCATTTTTCACAGCCCTTGCCGTGTTATCAGTACCCTGAATAGTGAATTTTGCATTCAGCTGTGTCTAAGAGGAGAGCAATTTACTGTCCATACACAGACACTCACTTGATCTTCATAGGTCGTGCTCCCTTTTCCCAGTAGGAGGAGAGCAGTTCTTGGGCTGAGAGAACATACTCCTCTCGTGTGAAGAGAAATGTGTTTCATTTGATGTTTTCTTTTGGTGTGTGGGGGTAGCAAAAGTTGTGAGACACTCTGTGTTCTGTTTCACAGTGTCCTCTTTCAACAGCAGTGAATGTGGAATGTCAAGCGCTAGTTTACGGACAGAACAACACGTAATGAGCCAGACGATAGTCTTCATATACAACATATGATGGCCACCTGTTTTCATTTCTGCTGACAGATCTTCAGGCCTCATTACATATAGAAGGTAGACTTGACCATTATAGATCATTAGAGCATTTCCCTTAAAGAGAGGAATTTCCAGTTGCTCTCCAATAGGGCTAATAGATGGAAATGTTAACATACTTTTATAATCCTTATTCTTGATATTGGTAAGCGACTTTAAAACTTCTGAAACAGCACTATTAGATGACTTTACAATAAGAGGATAAGATCTTGCTCTCTTTCCATCTGGGTCTTTATGTGCAAGCTCTTTCACTGGGGTTATCTGGGAACATTTCCCATCTTCAGTTACATGAAGACTAGAACAATGTCTTGTTAAGTTTGGGCTGCTTGGTATTGAAAAATTGTGCCAAAAGGATCTGGAACTCTCTTGCATCTTTACTATTGGCCATACATAAATTACAGATTGTGTTTCTGTAGCTTGCCTTGCTTCAAAATCCCTTCTTGCTGCAGCTAACAATAGTTGCTGTAGTTTAGATGGGAAGAAAGATAGCAGTATTGATGTGATTTTGGCTTGCTGTGGTATCTCTAGATCAGGTTTTATAATCGGTGCTTGAGGTTGTTCAGTAACTTGAAGAGGGTCAGAGATTTCAGAAACGGATACTTTGTCTTCTTGACTAGCCAGAGTCGCTGAGAAGCCTTTTTGCAGAGAGTGCTTTGCAGCTGAGGTTTCATTACTCTGAGCGTTAAAATCTGTTGAGAACTTTCCTCCCTCAGCAGCGGTCATGCCAGTGTTTTCTAGTATGTTGAAATCTTGCTTGCTGTTCATTTGCTGATCGTCTTGTATAAGGGCAGATGTAGCACTGGTATCCACCTCCTAACGAGCGTCCTGGTTTGACTCAATGGTTTCTGTTCAGACAGATGAGCTTTTGTGACAGGGCAGTTGTACGCATTGGAAAGGCTTCTGGAGGAAAGAGAATGCAGGAGTTTCAGCAGCTCTCATCTATTTTAACCTCTTTCCTGAAGAATTTGACTTGTGCAGCCTGACATGCTTACAATAAAAATGGAAAGAAATTAAAATGTGATTACCTGTTTGTAAATGCACACTGTGATTTTTCTTTGTTACCTTAAAGAAAATTAATAAACAGAAATGTATGTCATTTAAGTATTAACTAAAGCTCATCTAGCCAGTTAAATTTTTCTGCAACAGTAATTTGCTTGAGATACTTCCAATATTGACTTAAATTGGCAGTGTTTCTGCTTGCTTCCATAGGAATTTACCCAATACTGCATGCTGCTGGTGGACAGGATCTGTTTTGTTTAGATGTAGCATTCATCTTATATCTATCATGTAAGAAGATACAATCGCCTTAGACACACAACCATTAAAACCAATGCACATTTTTAATAAAAATTGTCTTAACCAAAGACCTTTGCAATAGGTTTTGTACTTTGCTTGCAGAGTGATTTGACTTCAGCAATCAATCCTAGCCTACGCTACACTCTGGTGCAGCAGAATCAGACCCAGTAGCTTTGCCATGGCTTTTAATAAAGATGTTAAAAAAAAAAAAATAAAAATACACAGTTCAGATGCTTATCTGATACATCTTAAAACCTACTAAGCAGTGAAATTGTAAAATGCTAAACAATCATAAGAAGAGAGTTGAATTTATAGTAGGAAACATGAAATTCAAATTTTAATCGTGAGAGAAATTAAGAAATTAACTTTGAAGTAACTGCTGCTTCTCCAATGGTTATATTCTCCTAGGAATAACCTACTCATCTTAGCACTACAGACTTGATTTTGTAGAAAGGAAACATACACACTCACATTACTTGCATGTCAATCACACAACTCTAAGGTGTTTTTTAGCCTTCCTAAATTCTAAGAACACAGTGAGTTTCACCTCAATGACTGAAGAGGTTCTACTACTTAACTTACTATAAGAAATGTAATAAAGACAAGTTCAGCAAGCCTCTGTTTAGGATCATGAAAATTAAGCTGAGTCCTTTTATCTAGTAAAAATGACTAATTGAAAAATAAAATGACATTTCATCCTCATCTAGGCTGTACCTTCTGCATTTACAATGCATACATCTAGATGTAATTAGAGTCCAATTCCAGGATTCTAATCCAGGATAATTAGAAATAATTACATCAATTGTCAACAAGTTATTTGAATAATTAATTGTACACCTAGGATGAATGAAGTCTTCTGTAGAAGCAGACTGTAAATCAAATGTTTCCTTTGCTTTATCTGATGAGCAGGGGTTTCTTTGTTCTGTTTTTTTTCCACTTCTGCTTTTAGGGAGTTTCACTATGTCCAGCACTGTGTTGTGATAAAGTTAGGACTGGTCTTCTGACCTAGAAAGTCTCTTAGTACCTCAAAAAACAGAAAGTCTCAGAAACCTAGAGATACAGCAATTAAAACAAAATTAAAGGAAAAAAACTAAGGAAAAACGGTTATATTTCTGGGATAGAGAAATCCTGGTTAACTGTGAAGCCAGCTGGAAAAGAGGCAAATATCATTGCAGAAGAGAAAGTCTCTTTGATTCTCAGAAGTCATAGGTCAACTGTGAAGGCTCTGAACTGACTGATGTAGTGATAGGGCTCTTTTGGTATAGTCTCCAACTTTGATGATAAATGCATTGTCCTGTACCTTGCAGTGCACATCTTAATGTACAGCAGTGACCTTGGGTGTGTCATTTTGTCAGTCCTTGAGTTTAAGAGATAACCCCTTGTGTTGTGGATCTCGAGGGTCCCAATACTATTGGAAAAAGAATGATTATATTTACGTCTTAAAGTGTCCTTATTTATAAAAAAAAACAAAAACAAACTGAAAGAAATTCTTCTTTCTTCTTCCACGTTAAAACTTGCAGACTGCAAAACAGAATCTCACACTTAGAAACTGAGCAGCACAGATTCCCCTATTACTTGGAGTTCATGGATAGAAATCTTTTCCATCTGAAATGGTCTCACAATCTCATTTTTATGACTGCGGCTCATCATTGCCCTATCTTCACCAGAGATGAAGACAGCAAAGACTCTTAAGAGATTTCACAAAAATTGCTAAAAATGATAGTTCAAGTTTCCTTCTTTTTGATAAAAATATCTCATGCACATGCAAGGGGTCCTTCTAGCTGAGTCTCTGCCTCTGACGGTGGCCGAAAGCAGAGGCCCAACAATTTGAGAAGAGGCCAATGCACACAGTGGCAATTTCCTGGATGCCCCCCAGCCTCAAACTGTGGGAGGCACAGGGCCCTCCCGAGCCAGCAAGGGTTTCTCAGTGGATTTCCTGCTGGCACCAGGCCCTGCTATGTAACACCCCTTGCTTCCCCATCAGCTTCGACGCCACAGTGGTGCCCCCAGGGCCATATATGGCCTGAATACCTCTTCAGGTGCCCGGTTTGGGGTCATGCCCCGGCCTCAGCAGTACAGCTAGTGTGGGCTGGGGGAATGGAACAAGAGGGTGAGGTTTAGTTACCATTACAGCCAGAGCACAGGTGGCGAGCTGGAAGCGCAGCCTCTGACTGCAGCAGCAACTGCTGCGTCAACTGACAAAACTGCAGAGCGCCTTCTGGAACTTCCCAGGCACCAGAACCTTCCACTGGCTGCTGGACACCAGCAGGTTCAACAGCTGCTCTGAGTGACACAGGGTGCCCTGAGCTGCAATGGCGACTGTTCACAGGCCCTGGGGCTGTGCCCGCATGGCCATGCTGCCCCCTGAGCCTGGCCAGCTGTGCCCACCCCTCTGAAGGGCAGGGCCCTCGACACCATGTGGCTTCAATCCCTCTTCACTGAAAGAATCAGACTCGATAATCCTTCTGGGTCCTTTCCAACACAAATGATTCTGTGACCTGTACCATGGTGCCAGTCCTTATACCCCTCTGACGCACGGAATGACTTCACAACCAAAGTTGTAAAGTAGGTATGTTTATTTCAGCGCTGAGACGCACGAGGGATAGCTCCCTAAAGCCATGCGTACCAGCTGCGGCACATTGCTTAGTTTATATTGAGTTACAGGTTACATATGCATGAAGCTATACAATACCCTTATACATATTCATTAACAATCCCCGCTTCGTATTATAATGAGTCCAAAGTTCATTTAAATACACTTGCGCCTGCGCAGTGCTGCTTGAGAAAATGTGGGCAGGGGTCTTTTTGATCAAGTCAGGGGTCCAATAAAAGATTCTTCCAAGTGAACTCTTCACCCCGCTTCCCTGCGCATGCTCTCTGTGTCTTTGGCTTGAGTCCAACTTATACATCCTGGCTTAGGCTGAGTCGGGACCCTATAGCAGGATGTCAGGTTCCTTTACATCCTGGCTTAATCTCTTCTCACAATGGTCCAGACCTTCCTTTACATCCTCCTTTTCTGTTTGGTAAGCGCAAAAATATGCTAAGCAATCTATAGTCATTGTTCTAATAATCAGTTCCCAGTATTCATTACTTACTCTATATTAATTCTAATAACAGTTTCTAATAATTCATTATTTATCTTGTATCACCTCTACCTTTCTGTCCCTTTGATCTCTGCAGGGCTGCAGCATCCAGGACCCCAGAAGAGGGCAGCCCTCACCGTGCACCAGGCTTGCACCCCACCTTTCTTGGGGGAGCCCTGGAGGCCCTGTCTGAGCCCTCCCCATTGCACAGTCTGACCACAGTTCCTCACTGCCCCGTCAGATGTCCTTGTCCTCCACCCAGGGCCTCAGCGGCTGTGGAAAGGAAGGCATTAGCAGGCCCAAGCCTCCCTCCTGGCCTTTCCTGAGTGCCGTTTCCCTTGTTTTGCTTGCATTTCCAGGCAGTGCTCAGGAGTGGGGGTCAAAAAGAAGCCCTGTGGCCAAGGTGAGTAATGAAACCTCAACCCTAGGAGGTTTCATTACCTGTGATGACCCTGCCCATCCCATCCTATTATTCCCTGCTGTGGCCCAGCCCAGCTCAGCTCAGCCCAGCTCAGCCCAGCCCAGCCCAGCCCTGCCCTCCAGGAACCTGGGTCACAGCCCAGCTGCTGTGCTCTGCTGGCAAGACCAGGCCTGGCCCTCTGATGAGGAGGCTGCAAACTAGAAGGTTGTGTTCTTTACATGCTTACAACTTGGAGAGGGGAAGAGAAGGTTTCAATATCAACCCTCTGTCTTTTTTGCATTGATTTGGGAATGTGACACAGCATGTCATAGATAGATGAGTAGATGTTAGACTTTATATTGATTTTAATTTTTTCCTGCACAACAGTTTTCCTTAAATGCCTAGGGAAAAGAAAATCTAATTTCAGTGGGTTCTGGACGAAGTCCTAGCATATCCAGCACTTGCTAATAATACAGTATGTTTATTTATCTGTTTCAGATGCTGAGCTGTGACATATAAATATGGTGTACTGCACAGAGTTTGCAAAGAGGTGGCCTGCTTCAGCTTGTGATAAATCCTGTTTGTAAACAATGCATAGCCTCAAAGGGTACACTTGGAGAATGGGAAAAGGCAAGCCTGTACAGCCTGAGAGAGTAAGTTATGACCACGTGCAGCATGGGAACAAAGAACATCACACAGACATGATTGTGGGCCTACAAGGCACCAGACAAAGTCTGCACATGCTTCAGAAAAATACAGTTTTGTAGTGTTTCCTGTGAGCAACTCCGCCCTGCCAGTGTGCTGCAGAGCACAGCACAGACACTGGAATGCATCAGCTGTGTTGGATGTGAGCTGTCTGAATGTGAGGTGCCCTGCACAGCTTATCAGTATGTCAGCACATCTTCCTGTACTTCTGCTGTCAGGATTGTTCCATCACTCTGGGCACCAGAGCACCGAGGTGCTCGTTTCAACTACACGTTTTAGCTATAAGCTGACAGTGTCCCTGTTCTTGTAATTTGTGGATCTTACCAGCATGTGACGCAAGAGACTGAGTGAACTGCCTGCACTGCTTGAGCAACTGTTTTGGGGCCTTACAGCAACCTAGCAGGGCATTATGCAAAGCAGATGCTGAGGAAGCTGTAGTGAACCAGAATTAACTTGATCTTACTGCTTCTATGTATCTTTCACAGTTGAATAGATTGTTTGCACTCAAATATCTTCCTTTTTAAATTATTCCACTTATTCCAGTCGTCTGCTGATGTCTGCTCCTCATTGATTTTACAGTCATTAGGGAGCTAGATGTTTCATGGTTACCAGCTGTGTAATGAAGATGAGGGAATTATATCTCTCACTGGCAGATCCTTGGGTCTGTGTATGGCTGTGAACTACTGTGACACAGGAGTTATCACCAGGTTTTCATAATTGTAAGTCCAGCTGCTTAGGCACAATTCAGCATCACTCAGTAGCAATACAAGTGCTAAGGACTGCCCAGGGAGATGGTGGATTTACCATCCCTGGAGGCGTTTAAGGAAAGACTGGATGTGCCAGTTAGCTCTCAGGTTGGACTCGATGATCTCAGAGATCTTTTCCAACCTAATTGATTCTGTGTGAAAGTATTTAAGGATCTGACATCAAAGAACATCCCGCATTAAGGCGATTTTGACACCTTCCACATTCTCCACCACCTACGCCATGACGGCGGCCAGCACAGCTCGAGCCACCCACGGTCCGCGCGGGGTCCTCCGCGCCGCCAGAGGGCGCGCCAGCAGTGCGGGCGGGGGCGGGCGGCGGCCATGGCGGTGCTGCTGGAGACCACGGTGGGCGACCTGGTCATCGACCTGTACACGGAGGAGCGGCCCCGCGGTACGAGCCGAGCCCCTGACCCCCGCCGGCACCGGGCTCGTCCCTGACCCTCCCCTCTCCCCCTCGGCACTGGGTTTCCCCTTGCGCGGGCGGGTGGCGGCCTCGAGCGGGACAGAGGCCGGAGGGATACAGGCAGCGCTTGCAGCCTCAAATGTAATATATACGAAATCGCAGGGCTGCCGTGATCTTCTTTCTCAAGTGCTTGAAAAGAAACGGGGCGGGGGGGCGTGGAGGGGGAAAGTTTGTTTCTATATAACTAGCCGTGTTTAGGGTTCTTTGAATCGTTAGAGATGGTCTGTAGGAAGGGAGGAAATGTTACCTCTCTGAGCATTTCTCTGAGCGTTTATAGGTCGTATCCTGATAAGTCTCCACACAGTCTGCTCCAAACCCACTTCCTTACACGTTAAACTAGATGTCTCTTATATCTGTTTTTACTGTATCTGGAGTTTCGTTTTGTAAATGTTGGTATGATTTCCTACAGCTTGTCTGAATTTTCTGAAGCTCTGCAAAGTCAAGTACTACAACTATTGTCTTATTTATAATGTACAGGTGAGTATTCTCAATTCCTTATTTTTTGGTTGGTTTAAAATCTCGAGCATGAAAACAATATCTTATGTATTCTGCTTTGTGACAGAGGGATTTTATTATACAAACTGGTGACCCCATGGGAACTGGCCGTGGAGGGGAATCCATATTTTGGTAAGTATTTATGCATTAAAATTATATATATATGTATATAAGCAGATAATTTATATAAGGGAATAGGAGTTCCCCTTAGATTGTCTTCAGGTCTCTTGGGGCAGAAGTACTGATGGGAAATAATGTTGATACATAAGTTTCTTTGGTTGTCCTACTTACATACCTTTTGAATTTTAACACTGCCTTTGGCTATTCACTTATTTTCTGGACATTGTTCTGTCTCTGACCGTAGAAGTGAAGTTACAAGTAACAACTTGTACACACATTTCTGTTTATTTAAAAGCTAGCAAATAGCTATATGTTTGGTAAGAGAAGTATCATAACTAAGTGCTCTGTAGAAGGCAGAATCAATTTGCAATGTTAATACATTTATTATTATAACAAAATGTACTAATTTGAGCATGAATGGAACATAGAGGCTATACTTGTTTTCTTCTGTGTATAAGAAAGTGATTCCCTTACTTGAATTTGTTTTAGTCATGTTGAATGTGTATAAGAAAATTGCATTTCTTGTTTGTTCAAGACATTTTCAGTGGTTATGCAGACAAGAGTTGAAAAAATCATTCAGACAGTTAGGATGGAGTTAAAGTGCGCATGCTCTATATGATTTCTTTGAAACAGTTGTTAAAAGTAGAATTCAAATTACAGAGTAGAACTAATTACCGGAAAGTGCTAGCGATAAATAGTTTAGCTCCAACAGAGACAGTGTTGCTAGACTAGTGCTGGCTTCTTTAAGTCAGTCAGTGAGAGTCTCTTAAATACAAAACCTGAAACTCATGGATCCATGAATCACTACTCCGGTGCTCCTAGAAGCAGTGTAACTGTGCTAAGCAGATGCAGGTCTAGCTAGGTGATTCTGCCAGACTTGAGCTGTCTCTGCACACAAGTAGATTAAGTTTATTTTGATATTCTGCTCTATTACAAGTCTTCTGAGACTTACTGGTATGGCAAATGGGAAGTATAGCGTGATGAGAGAGTGTCAGATCCTGTCTGGCACTAGCATGGAGAAGGTCCGTTTGTCTTTTGTACCTGTTTGCTACTGATGTGATCCATGAAACTGGAGTTTCTGTTCTTGCAGGCAAAGTTTAATTTGAATCCTCTCTTCACAGAAGCTAGCACCTGCTTAGCAAAATGAGTTTAAACACAACACTATCCTTCAATTTGGGCAAATATGGGTATTGACTATGCCTCAGTCAGTTCATGGAGTGAGACAAAATATGAGAAAGCAGGGTTAGACTTAAAAAAAATTAAAAGAGTGCAACGATTTGCTGTATCCTGTATATCCTAAATTACTGTATGTATTCCTGTCTGTATGATGAACTGATTTTACACATAGATTTATGGGTTTCCTGTTTTATCTTGGCAGATAATGTTTTGACGTAAATTACTGCATTTTTACAGTGTGGAAGAACTTATTTTTAAAGAACCTGCTTGAAATATGTTGTTGCTTCATGCCTCAGAAAAATGTTGTATATTGCATTTAAAAACATGTAAATATACCCTCCCCAATCTTCCCACCCCAAAAAGCTTCTGTGAAATGTCTCAGAAAAAAATTTGTTGTTCTCTGTAATATAAACTGAGTAGGTGTACAGGTCCATAAATATATGCATGGGTGCAGTGTAAATTCTACATTTATTTGAAGGCCAATGTAAAAATTTTTGAGCTGTCATTTACAGATTTACAGTGTTTGATTAGCTCACTTTCAAAAATTCCTTTTTCTTGTAACATATTTTTTATATATTTTTTTCAGTCAACTGTATGGTGATCAAGCCAGATATTTTGAGGCAGAAAAAGTGCCAAGAATCAAGCACAAGAAGAAGGGAACTGTGTCAATGGTGAACAATGGCAGTGGTCAGCATGGATCACAGGTCAGCAGATGGTGTTGGTACATGTCTAAGTAAATGAAATTTCTATGAGTTTATGAAAGCAACACACCAATGACAGTGTCATGTCAATAGCATCATCTTGTAATACAGTCAAAAGGCATGTGAAAAGCCAGCCATAGCTAAATATTTTGCATAGCATTCCAGTTACCAATGGGTATTTGGTTACAGACAGAGAAATTAAAATGCTTGGATTAAAACCTGTCCTAGATTAATTTTATTTGTTAGAACTCAGTTCTGTATTTTTTCCTTTATTTATTCCTCTCTGTTAATACCTTGATGTGATTTTGCTAATGTATAAAATGGTCAGGCAAAAATTCCCTAGTTAAATGGAAGTAAAAATTATGGAAACTGGGTTTTGAAATAGTCTTTAAATTTTCTGGCTATGACTTTGTGTTAGTTTGGAAACTGAAATCATACCACAGTTTCTTCTGTATGGTTACATGAAAGTGTGTATGAATAATAGAAGCTTACAGATTTATCCAAGTACTGTTAAAAAACAGTTCTTGAAAGTAGTCTTGTTCCCTTTGCTCTTTGCTGTTCATGCGCACAAAATTTTTACTATAGGTAATGATTTTTACTTTTTTTTAAGTTCTTTACATTTAAAGCTCATAAAATGCTATTATTTCTGAATTATTATTATTCTAGGTGCTCTGTCACTTCTATAATTTAAAATACCTCACTTGTAATATCCATATATTTTAATTTTTAAAAAGAGGGATTTTTAACAGCTGAAGAACAATTTTTTAAAAAGGTGGTGTTTTATTCCAGCAAGAGCTTGTACTATATGCAGATAGTTTTGCTACTTCCCTGCATTGTATATATAAAATTGCTTGGTTGGGGGATTTAGGAATAAGAGATTACATTTGTATTTATATTTAAGATGCAGTCTTTTAGTGTATATGTAGGCACGTGGGAATGAATGCCATTCCCAGGAACATTTTTGCTGCTTCTTCCTTGGGAAAGAAAAATCCCAGTAGGGAATTACGTGGAGTTGCCTTACAGGTACAGTGTAGCTTAGTGTAACCTATACCAAATACTAACCAGCCTTAACAGTGTTGTAGAGAGAATGAGGAGTGAGATGTTACCAGTCACACTGTAAAGTGTGGGTGCAATGGTCGTGTTCTGCTATTTGTGCACATCTGCTTCTTCCTCCTTCGTTCATTACCAAATGCTCTCTATCTTTAATTTGTTACCAAGTGTTCAGTTGGTATCAATATGCATAGTTTCAGTTTTGCCTTAAAGTGAAAGATCTGGTTTGTGTTAAGATAGTTTCAGTGCCAGTTCAAGTTAATCTAAGTTAGTGTGTGATAGTTCTCTCCATGCTTCTGCATCCTGTTTTTTGGGAGAGAAGAGTTTATGGGAAGGAAGGAAAAAGTCTGGATAGAATTAGGTAAAGGTAGTACTATGGATGTTTTTGCTAAATTTATGAAGAAGTACCTGCCAAATGCTCCTTGGTGAACAGGTGATTTGAGCTCAGCTCACAGCTCACTGCTGCCCAGAGGGATAGCCTTTCTCTTTCTGACCTCTCCTTTCATCAGCTGTGATGCCAGTCACAACCTTTACTGGTCTTGCTCAACAAAGATCTCCAGCAGAGAGCTCTCTGCTCCTCCTCTGCCCATCTGGTTTTGTGCCCAATTACTGCATCAAACCAATTCACAGAAGGGTGCAGTGGGCTGGACCTGCAGGCTCGTGCAGAGGGAGACTGCCTCAGGCAGTGGCTGCGAGCTGTAGGTTGGCTCACCATGTTCACAGAGCTGATAGAAGAAGACCAATCTTCTCCCAAAGTTGGGAAGAATTTATTTTCCCCACTGAGTTCAGTGAGAGTGTAAGTGTTCAGGTAAAAAGGAAAAAACCGTAACCTGATTTATTCTATTTACTCTTCTACTTTTGTATCTTCTTTTGTAGTTTCTCATTACCACAGGGGAAAACCTGGATTACCTTGATGGTGTACATACAGTGTTTGGAGAAGTGACAGAAGGCATGGATGTATTGAAGATAATTAATGAAACCTTTGTAGATAAGGATTTTATCCCGTATCAAGATATCAGGTGTGACTGTTTTTAACTTTACTTTTTGAGGAATACATTATAATTGAATGAATTTATCTTTTTGGAAGCTGGATGAATATTGTGATGCCAGGTGACCTGTACATGCTATCTTAAGTACTTTTTTATTCCAGTATTATTGGTAAAATAAGCAAGTACTAAATAAACAAGTATGTATGAAAATATTCAGCTACTTTGCCCTCAAAAAAGCATCAGTGCTAGAATTTACAAGCACACAGTCAGGACATTTGGCTATTTGGGATATAACTCTGAAGTAGCAGGGCTGGTTTGGTGTTAGTTAAGTAAAGTAAGTTCTATTTGCATGTAACCAATGCTGATCTTGATTTTGGTTTCTCTAAGGATAAATCATACAGTAATTTTAGATGATCCATTTGATGATCCACCTGGCTTGTGTGTTCCTGATCGCTCACCAGAACCTACAAAGGAACAGCTCGATGTGAGTGTTCGTGACAGGGGAAAATTGGAAGGGAATAATTAAATAAGTTTAGCTCAATTAGTGTCCAGCACAGATTGGCCAAAATAAGAATTCAGTGGTTAAAGTTTTGTCTCTCAAATCTATGTCCTGAAAGAACTACACATTTTTTCACTCAGGAGGTGTTCTTCTACTGTGCCAGCTGGAGTTTTGGTATTTCGGATGCTTGTCAGTTATTTGGAACTACTGCTGTGTTTAATCAAATACAGCTGCTTAACCTTTCAAGAAAAGGAAAAAAGACATAGGTGCTCTCACTTGTGACTCTGGTGGAGTTATGTTTGAAGACTGTATTTTGGGTTTCTATTTACAGCATAGATAAGCAGAACATTCAAAATATTCAATGCTGGTATTACTGGTTTTCTGTATACTCTGGTAGAAGATAAAAGATAAGTAACATTAATATTAAATTGGTTACTGCTGTTTTCCTTTTAATTGTGACTAGTCTGTGGTTCAGTGAAAGTAATCTTGGTCATTCTTTGAGTTACATGTTCAAGCATACATACTATTGTGGGTTATTTGTTCAAACAGAAGGAATTTTCTAAAATATAATTGCAATTATTAATAATTTACTCTAGTATGCAGTTACAGAAGTCGTTTGTGAAATTACTTCCTTGTATGAAAAGTTGTTTCAAGCAATGAATTAACTGAAGAGAATATTGTTTATTTTTAAGCTTAATACATGCAATTACGATGTTGAAATTAGGGTTTTATAGTATGTGTGCACTGTGATTAATCTCTGATGTACCTTCAGATATGTTAAGAATAGGTATTTAAGAGGTCACTGCTAGCTGCCTAGAGATGTGAAAACTTGTACTGAGTTTTCTTCCCTCATAGCCTGAAGATACACCTTTCGGCATAGTAATGTCTATAAGAAGGGCAGCATTCCAGAGATGCTGGTGAGAAGGAAAAATTAAACCTCAAGTCCTGCCTAGGTTTAGATGTGTAAAGACAAAATTATTACTGTGATATGTTCTATTTAATGTCTTACTAGACACAACAGAGATTTGTAATGTTCCTTACCTTCATTTCTGGCAGGAGCTACCTGGATTAAAAACGAGTTAACACTTGTGGTGAGATGTTGAGTATCAAGTGGGCATATAAAAGAATTTAGAATACCTCGCTGAATATGGTTCAGACTGGTCATGAAAATTCCTAAATAGTTCACAGAGGCTGAAATATGAGAATAACATCTACTCTTTTTCTTTATTTTTTTTCCAATCTAAGTGGGAAGAACAGAATGAAAGCCTAGTTCTGCAGAGATGCAGTGCTTAATCATTTTTTGTGAGGAGGGGTGAGGGGAGAGGTCATCCAAGTAATATTTGGAAACTGAGAAAGAATTTTTGGCCATGGCTTGGTAATAAAGAGCTTTCTGCTTCATTTTTCAGAGCGGTAGGATAGGAGCAGATGAAGAAATTGATGACATGAAAGGACGATCTGCAGATGAAATAGAAGAAGTTCAGGCAGAAAAAGAAGCAAAAACTAGTGCCATTCTTCTGGAAATGGTCAACATCTTTTTGTATTTACCTTTTAAATCTTATTCCAGTGTGCATGTTATTTATTAAGTCTAGGAGGATGTGTACTACTTATCTTGAAATTACTTCTCTGATGGTGGTGTCATGTTTCAGAATCTGTGCTATTAAATACTTGTACAGTGAAAAGGATTGAACATGAGCACTGGATGTGTTTTTTTGCTAAAACTGGTGATACTTCGTTTTCAAAGCCAGGATTAAAAGTGGGCGTGTGGAGGCTTTCTAAAAACTTGCCAGAAATGCATCCAGTTAAAAAATGTAATGTACATAATATGCTGCTGAATACCTGCAGTCCTGGTAAAAGTTTAAGATGTGTGGGAGAGAGCTGAGCTAATTTCTGATTATCACCTTCCAGGGCATACAGTAGTAAACTCCATAGTAACAAAATTGTAAATAGGCTTTGAAGTACACTTTTTTTTTAAAAGAAAAAAAATTTAAAAATCATACATAGCATTGAAGGATGAGTGAATCCTTCTCACATCTTTATAACTACCAAATTCAAATTTATGGTGAATAGTTTTCTAGCAGAGATTAATTCCAAAGTTAAGTCAGATGTGGCCACAGCGTTGTGGAAGGTTTGTAGGGATAAAAAGGGTACACTTCTACGTTTTAGAACTGTCTATTTGTTATGTTATGAACAGGAAAACAAAGTAGAAAGTATTTTTGAACTTTAATAACGTCCAGCGGTGGAATTGCAAATAAGTAATAAATTTTAGGTGCTACAGAAAACATTTTCAGTGATACCAAATAGGAAAAATATTTTATTAATTTTTGATTTTGTGATAGGAATGTGAGATCATGCAGAAGATGTGTTCCCAGTGTGCTGTAGAGAGCTTTAGGCAGAAATGATGAATGTCTTTTTCCTGTATGCCACAGGTGGGAGACTTACCAGATGCAGACATTAAGCCACCAGAAAATGTGCTGTTTGTTTGTGAACTGAATCCTGTGACCACAGGTGAAGACCTGGAGATAATTTTTTCACGGTTTGGTCCCATTAAGAGGTAATTATGGTGAAATAGAAAACCTGCTTTGTTGAAACTGAAATTGGTTCCTGCCAGTCCATTTCAGTTTGGCTGTTAAGGAGTAGTCTGGTGTCTCAGGAGATGCATTCTCTATACAGAGACCACAGCAATGGGGATACAAAGGCAGATCTAGCTAGATGAGTATCTTGCCCCAGCAGTGGTTTGAAGTGAAAGCCTGGGGAAGTGTAGGAACAAGGAAAGCATATGATACTCATCCCTGCCCCTCTCACTCCTTTCAGCAGTTTTAATGTCAGATGCTTAATGAGCTGGATACAGTCTCTGGGTTTTTCTTTCCCGTGGTTGTATGTATGGTTTGGGATAAACAGCAAACATCTGTGGCATCTGATATACTCGTTGTGAGGTGTTCCTCATGCCTGCTGCCTTTTTCAGTTTTGACCTTGGCTTCTAGTAGTTTCAGCTGATTCCTCCTGGTACTGCTATCAAAAGACATGATAGGCAGTAAAATCTGCCTTCCTGTACCTCTCTAGGCTATACTCCTAAGTTATTTTTTTCCTTTCTAAGAGCAGTAGCCTACACATTCATGCTGCTTCTTCATAGAGACTTAGCTACTTTTTTTCCCTTTTCTTGACTTTTTCCTGTTCTTTTGTTTTCATCTCAAGATGAGACACCCAGACCTGCATGTGGTACTGAAGAAATTACAGATCTACAGTGGAGCATTTTTGTTCTCTGCATTACTCTCAACTCCTTTTCTAGTGAAAGCTAAAGCTGGTTGTTTTCTTTGGGTTTTTTCTTTTCTTTTCTTTTTTTTTTTTACAGTATACATTTAGTATTCCACCCATGCTTATCTTGTTGCATTTATCTATGTCATATGAAGGTCATTTGCTGTCTTGTTAGTCTTGTAAGGACTTTCTACAATTTCTTCAGTCTTTATTTTTGCAGTTTTTATTTAACAATTTAATCAGCACTATTTAGTGCCATCAGCAACTTTGAATCAGTTTACTCATGCCTGGTCTTTTGCATGTTTATCAATGCAGAGATGTTCCTTATGCCCTTGCTGCTTACTTTCCCCAAAAGCCTTTGGTGCAGGAGTTGCTTAGAATTTGCAGAGGGATTTCAAAAGACTGCATGGAATGGATCATCGTCATCATCATCACCACACATGAGCATGTGGACTTTCTTATAGCATTTCACTTAAGTTTATCCAGAGTAGTGTATTCAGATGGACACTAACTCTCTTCTGCTTGGAGTTTCTACCAGTTTATGCGGTACTGGCACACAAGGCCTGCAGGCTCCCAGATCCTAAACTACACTGTCTGTGTGTGAGGGTGAAATTGGCATTATGTGCCACTCTTAGAACTCCAGCATGATTTCTCTATGCCCTAGGGATTTCTAATTTTTTTTTTTTATTCCATCAGTTTGTTCACTCCTTCTGCTGCAGTCCTTCCACTTTCAGATAGGTTCTCTGAATATCCATGATGGAGAGTCCTTTCACACCACCATTCTGCCTTCTGCAAAGAATTCCTATAGCTTTTCTGAATAGCCTTGTGTTATACTTTTTTCTTTTTCCCTCAGCTTTTTTTTTCTTTTGGCTTTGATCATCGATTTGATTGTAGATCCTGATTTGTCACTTCCTCAGTACATATGGGGGAAGTCTCATATTATTAAGAATCACCTTAATGTCACATTTCTTGCTTTTGACAGCCTTTTTGGCTGTCTGTTCTCCTGTGCATTCTCTAGTCAGAATTCTCATGTCAAGTACAAGAGTTGGCTAATACTGATGCAATACTGTATTCTACCCATGTCGCACTACTTAGTATTTTCAGGCTTCTTATTTTTGCCCACTGACCTGCCAGATGAAAAGATGGGCTGTTAAAGAGGTTCTTGCTAAGAAGAGAAAGTTTGTCACATGATGTTTGTTTAAGCTTTGCTTGAAATGCCTGAGAAAACAGAATGTGAAATTTCTTGTCTTGCATTAGTGAAATGCAAAAAAAAATAACAGTAACGTTGGAAAATATATTTTGTTTCACTAACTAGAAATTCATCTCTAGTTCTACACTTCATGGTAACCACTTGTGAGTTTAGTGTTATTGCTCAGAGTAATGTCTCATTCATTTTTTCTTGTAGATTCCCGCATATCGGTAGGGGGTCTCGGAATCAAGTGTTATAATACCTTCAAGGTGTTTTGGTTTTGCAGTTTAGGTTTCTTTGGGTTATTTTTTAAAATCTTGTTCTCCCTTTTAAGCAGTGCTTTCCTAGCCTACATTTTTTGCTCCAACAGCATTGACATTTTCATTTCATATTGTTTTTCCAGCTGTGAAGTGATCCGAGACTGGAAGACTGGTAAATCTCTTTGTTATGCTTTTGTTGAGTTTGAAAAGGTACGGGTTTTAGGTATAAACTGTATGTAGACTCGGCATGTGAAAAAGCCCCTTCTTGGTATACTTTAATTAAGGAAAAACACTGACATCTTCAAGTGTGGGGTAGCTAATATTTTCTCTTACTGACTTAATTATAGAAATTGTAGCTCCTAAATGAGACAAACATTTAAGTCTTTCTCTGTTTGAGCAGGCAGTACAAAAATGCTCTTAGGCTGTCTTGAAACCAGTGGGAGGATATCAAGCCCTTTTTCCCTCCAGAGCACATTAAGACTTTGAAGAGTTAAAAAGGGAATGCTAGGAGGCATGCTGCATAAAGAGAGGAGGTTGTGTGGAGTAACATAAATCAGTGTGTACAGTAGTGTCCTATCCTGGGCTTGCAAATGATGCTTGCTGTATCAACACACTGCTCCTACTGTGAGATTGATGCTGATCGTTCTCTTGGTAGTGCGTAGCTTTGCATGTGCTGGTAGCTCTCATCTGTGAGGAAAATGCTGGAGAAGTGTTCTCACTTTTCTTTAGCCTACATATGTAGTTAAAATGGAGCTTTTATTAGTTGTCTTATTTTCCTTTTTTTTTTTCTGAATGTATTACATGTACCAAACGTGTAGCTGGATTGGCAAGTTTTTAAAATAGTGAAATGAACTGAAGAATTGGGATTTGAAATGCTGGTGTTTAGACAAAGGATAGCTATTTCTTTTGAAATGGTACAATACTAGAACTGCGGTGCTTTAGGCAATTTTAGAAAGAAATGAATGCCACTCAGCAGCTGAATTTGTGTTTGAGCTCTTCAGTGAATATTCCTATGTGATAATCGTGACTCAAAATTTTCCCGGTTAATATCAGGAGGAAGACTGTGAGAAAGCCTACTTCCAAATGGACAACGTGCTGATAGATGACAGACGGATACATGTGGATTTTAGCCAATCTGTTGCAAAGATTAAGTGGAAAGGAAAAGGTAGGTACATTTGCTATTCTTTGATCCTCACAACTTAATAAGCCGTGACCTCTAAACTAAGTATTCTATAAAGAGTTAGGAGTTTAAAGCATTTAATCTTCAGGAATATAAATTTTCCTGATACAGTAATAAATAAAGCAACACAGGTTAACTCTTCCCTTCATTTGTTTCTTAAGAAAGAGTAGAAGAGTTTCCTACTGTTACATTAACATTGCATTGCCGTTGATCATCTTTTTAGCCAATTTTTGCCACTAAATCATTTTTTCCTCTCAAGCTTTGGACACAATTTTTTTTAATATTACTTATTGGCAAGATAATATGGCAATACACTGTTATTTTCTAGTTTCTTTTCTTTATTCACTGTATGACAGTCAGATTATACAAGAAGAAGTAAGTACTCAGACCAGGGATTTCTGCAATTCACCTCCTGTTGGTCAAAAGTACTGCATGCCAGGGTGTATGTTACAAAAACCCAGTTTCCGGTGTTTGAGGATGTTTGGGGAGGAAAGGACAGTGGTTATTTGGTTGCTGGGGGCATAAGGAAAACACTGGACTTGGAGAGGTGTCTGTGCATTGTGGTGGCATTCTTTTGTGTCTTCTTCTAAAAATGCACTCAGCCCTCAGTTGTTGGCATGCAGTTTCTCCAGGTGGGGTTCTGGTCATGAACACTGAGGTACTGGAACTTGTCCTGCACAGAGCTGAGATGACTGTGTCTGTACAGGTGCTGCAGTGCATCCTGTACTGACTGCCTGCATAGGAAACTTTATCTGGGTAACAGAGGTCTAAATTGTCCAAAATATTGGAAATCTAACTATATTGTTGTCTTGTGCTTATATGGTACCCAAAAAATGACCTTCCACCCTGGGTAGCCGTTTCTGGCCTAGCCAATGAGTGTTGCAGTTGTAGGTGTGGCCGTGAGAGGGCAGCACGTTGCTGTAGTGTGTTGATCTGAGAGCTGGTACTTCAGTGAGTGAATGGAAACTGGAATCTATCGTGTCCCTCTTTAAATCTAGACATTAACTTTTTGTTAGAGTTTTCCATTTGAATTCTTAAGCTGTAACTGTCTCAGAGGTTTCCCTCAGTGCAGCCCAGAGCAAAAAGTCATTTAATAATGAGAATAGTCTGTGGGCTTTCATGGTAATAGAATTTTAAGTAGTGTCATATAGGACCTGGAATGAAAATGGGACTAAGCCAGTTGCTGAATCCTGCTTCGTGATCCTTTTCATGCATTGTCTCCACTGGACATGAATGAAGAGAAAGCTGGATGTTCTTTAATGGGATCTGCAAGCAAGAGAAGGACAGAAAAACACAACTTGTCCTGCTCTCTTCTACTCTGTTACCCCAATGTCAGTGTTGTTTCTGGAACTGTATCCTGCTATGAACCTCTCTGTGGTTATAAAGAGCCCCTAGATCATAATCAGAACTTAACGATAAAGACTTGTGGGTCTTGGTTGTATTTGTAGTTGAAGTGAATTGAATATCTGTTTCTGTGTACAGGTGGGCGGTATACCAAGGAAGATTTCAAGGACTATGAGAAGGAGCGTGACAAACCTTCAAAACTTGCTCTGAAAGAGAAAGTAAAACCAAAACAAGAGTATCCTTTTCTGGTCAAACGTACTTTATGAATTAAGTAGAGTTTATGAAACCAGCGTGGAAAAAACTTCTTATTTTTAAAGCCTGCCAAATGGATGTTTCCGTGCTGCTTCATATAACCATTTGGTGTTTGAGATGGAATTAAGCATTTTATGGTTTTCACTTAATAGCCTTGATTAATTTAGTCAAATCAGAATACGCTGTTTCACTTCCGTATTGTGTGCAGGTAAATAATGTTCCAAGTCTACAGCCCTGGAATGACATAGGACATAACAGAGTTTTAAGTATTTTCAGAGGGGACCTTCTGCATCCAAAATTAGACCATACTAGTAATTAAATCATTCCCTAAGATTATACTTTATTTGTGGTATGCATAAGAGAAAAGACCATAGCTTTTTCAGATATCCACAGGTAGAAAAGGAAGGAGAACAGGACTTGGCTGTACTGTTTGGAAGGACAGAATTCAGTCATTTTAGCACAGCTGATTTTCTTTCAGTGTGTACAACCATGTTCTGACTGAAGTGTGTGTTAAGTCTTGATAAACTCTTGTCACATAAACAGGGATTTGTTTGCTTTCTGGGCTGTGGTGTTCTGCACCTTACTGACAACAGTAAGGTAACTGGTAATGGACCTGTCCTTAACACCATCAGCACCAAGTATGACCTTGTGCTGGATGAGGATGTAGAAGAGTCTCACACAAGTCAGTCACACTTGGCTAAAAAACAAAAGAAGAAAAAGCACCACCACTCTGAAGATGAAGATGAAGACAAGAGGACCAAAAAATCTAAGGTACTTATCTCTTAATGCATTAACTTCATATCTGTTCATTGTTTTCTTCATGAAAGAAGCCAGAAAAAAAGGCCTGATATTAAATAAGGATATGGTGTGCAAAGTCCTGTGTAAAATACAGCAGTTGTAAACCTACAGAAGGCTGATGTTAATATTTGATTATGAAAGAGGAGGATTCCAAATCCTCCTGGACTTTTGAAGCTTGGCTTGTCTAGATGGCTTTTTGCCAAGACATCCTGAAGAGGCAGTGTAGCCTCTTGTAAAGTAGGGGATCTTCAGCACTTTGAACTGTCATAAACTAGTAGTTAATCATATTTCATGGCTGTAGATTATTTCTCATTTTCTGACCAGACTATCATATGTTGCGTTTTTCCTATATGGAGTCAGGAACTCTTATCTCTTTACATTATTTTTTGTATTTGTCCATAACTGTTGTGGAAGTGTTTGCATAAAATCTGTGTGTCAGTTCGCTTGCATCTGTATCCTGCAAGCATATGGTGCTGTGAGGCTGGGGCCGTGGAGGAGAGCATCAGGAGACAGTAGTTCTGTCATTCATTAGTTCCACTGCAGCCTGTCAGGACAACATTCCCACATTTCTGTGAACTTGGGATAGTCAAGATATGGTGTTTTGTGGAAAGAAAGCCTGCAGTGAGAAGGTGAGGTTTAACCACCACTGAAGTGTGAGCATTAGGGAGAATTGAGCTAAGCTGTAAAAGGGAAAAACCAAACCCCAGTATTTTAACAGTGCAGGCTTTATCAGTGAGAACAAAGTGTCTTCTAGCAACTTTGCAGAAAGTGAAAAGGTTTCAGCCACAGTACATAGGGCCATTGTCCTATCCTGAGTTTTGAGTACTGCTGTAAGTTCTGTGTACACAGAGCACACATGATTCAGTTCTTACACATCTCTTCTTGCTGTGATGCCTAAAAATAATTTTTCTCATGAACATGAGCAATTAAAGTCTTCCAGTGCCAGCAGTAAGCCCTATTGCTCATTCATGGACACAGTCTTTTTGTCACTGTACTAATTCAGTCAGGGTCCTTTGAGTGGTGGGGAGAGACTTGTTCAGCTCAGTAAAGTCTTGACTGGAGCATGTACATACAAGAGATGTGGACTAATGTTGGTTGAGACTTCCTCCTGTCATTCTTGCTGAATGAAACTTACTTTAGCCATTTTGAGACAGGTGTTTTTGGTGGTAGTTTTTGTTCTTGATGGTTCAGGAATTACACCCATGGAGCTGGCTGGTCATGCATTATCAGCAGAGAACATTTTAAGATTGTTTAGAAGTCTTCACCTCTGCCGGTGGCACAGCAAGTGCTGGCAGCAATAGGTTGTTAACATCTGATCTAATTATTGCAAGGGGGTTGTGAGACTTCATAGTACAAAAAACGCAAATGAAGAGAGAGGGATTCCTGTGCTGTTTTCAGGTTCTGGAATAGAATATTTTCTAGTGCTTTGCTGTGTGATCTGCTCTGTGTTTATGTGTATCTTTTTGTGATTTAGTCACCTGCTCTGATGTGGTTTGTTCTTGCATTCTGCTGCTGCTGTGTTCTGGTATCTTCTTTCCCACAGCCTTCTCTCTTAGTCACCTTTGCCCATTTTGCTGTAAATAGTTTAGCTTTCTTATGCCCAAAATCACAGGTGGAGGCTTACTTCTATTCTCTGATGGCAAGCATCACAGTTTCCTCTTGGAGCTGTGAAAATAATTTCTGGGAAGAATTTTTCTCTTTGGATTTGAATTTTTCTCATTAATGTGTACTGTACAGTATGCGCATACTGAGCAGTATGTACTCAGTCTCACACAGACTCTGTAAGTATTTAGAGAGGCATGGCCTCTCTAGTGAGATCCGCAGCCAGCTTATATGACAAATCCTGTTTAGCATATACAAAATTTTAATTTTATTTTTTACTATTTATACTTCGGTCATAATCTGTGGAACTCAGGGGAAGAGGAAGCGCATTCCTGAGGCAGAGTATGTTCAGTGTGAATATTGAGTCCAGCACAAACAGCATGGAAACTTTTTAGTGAATGGTAGTATTTTTAGTATAGGCAAATAAAACATTCTTCCTTAACCCTGTTTTGTAAATCACAGAATGTATTTGAGGTAAGAACGTTAAAACAAAACAGCAGCAGACCTTCCACAACTAATTGGCCCAAAACTGCAGTAGCCATGCTTTATACAGAAGCTTCCACCCTGAGTCCGTAGTGTGGCAGAGATTTTAATTAAGAGAGGTCAGAGGCTTGTAATGGGGAGCTCTGGCAACTGGAACTGCAGTTTTTGCTATCAACTCCAGCTATGACTTGAAGGGGTTTTATTTTCTGAATAGTTTCCATGATGTTGAGTTGTTTTTCTGTTCTCTTGCCGGTGTTTTGTGTTTTTCATCAGTATATTTTGACTCATCCTTTTCTTAGTCTGACACCTATTTCCTGAATCTTCAGCCTCTCTGTTGATGTTTCAATAATATATTTTTGAATCTTGTGCTGTTTGAGTTGATTCCAGGGGGTAGAAGAGGTAGGGTGCTGTGGCTTGCTTTTAGTAGGTAACAGGATGTGGGTCTGGGGCAGGAGGGTGGACTACCATGTGGGTTTGTGAATAGGATTTGTTAGAGTTTTTCTGAATACAGGTCATGTATCTGCCTGAGATCTATATCATGGTGTTGTTCCCCTTCCAGTTTTCTCTGTGTGTTTTCTCTTGGATTTTATTTTTTAAGATGACTGGATCTGTGAAGCAATATAGCCTATCCAATAGATTTTTGTGAGACCCAGGGACTTCCCAATTTTAGATTTCTGTAGTGCATGGTTTTGGCAGAGGTACGGATTTTTCTGGTTTTAATTTCCTGCTTTTACTGTTTATTGTTCCCTTTGTATTCAGGGTCAAGTTTGATCAAAATCTCCCCCCTGAGAAGGCTATCTCTATTTGTTAACCTTTAACTAATGTGTTTAATGTATGTAAGAGGTGGCATTTGCATTCTACTGTTGTGGCCGTGATATTTCTAGCTATTTCACCTGCAAGTTCTGTTTAGCAAGTTACTAGTTTTGGCAAAGTCAGCTGTGAGCTTCCAGAGAAACGCCTTTCCCTTTTTCCTTATTTCCTTCCTCATGTGTGTTCACCAACTCAGTTCTGGATTAAGAATTGGGGTGATCATCACTTACTCATTGCCTGAAGAGGGGCTGTGATCCTGGATTGAGAAATACAAATTTCAGCAGTAAGAGAGAGCCTGTTTTTAAGTAGGAATCTTTTCCTTCTTCTTCCAAAACAGGACGTTTTTGATGTAAAGCATAAAAATTTCCTTTCAAAATACCAATATTTTTAGTAATTTATTGTGTTTAAAAATTGACCTTTTTCTATGCCAAAGATTTTAAAATGAAAAATCTTATTTAAGAGGAAGAGTATTTTTCCACTGTTCTTTTAAATAAATGAAGTTTTCTGGTTTGTACATGGAATATAGTTTAAGCCATACAGTTGTGAATGCTGCTGTCATGGTACAAATTTAGAAAAATCATGTCTGAAATGAGGAAAGAAATACTGTGTAATTTAATGCAGACACTTTCCAGAGTTCATAATGATCTGTGCTTAACCATGTTGTTAATAAAATCCCATAAAATAATACCTGTCTACTAGGCACATACAGTGATACTAAACTTTCAGGTTGTTCATTTTGCTGAAGCCTAGAATTTAGGCCATTAAGAATTATTACAGGCAGGTGTTAAAAAATGTTATGCATCTGCATAACACTGGAATGCCTGTGGGGCTTGAACCAAAACTTATAGTAATACTTGCATTGCTTAGGTAAAAAATCCAGAATTCAAATCTAGCTTACAGGCTTGTTTGATGCTTGTAAAGAGTTTGGTAATATCAGAGTGGAATCCCTGATATAACCAATTTTTGCTAAAGCTCCTTAGGCAGTACAAGAAGCATTCCTGACAGCCATGCTTTTTCCATAAACACTGACAGAAACTTACTTGTAAACTTACCTTCTTCAGATGGTTTCACTGGGGTATTCTCATGTTACCTTTTTCAAATCATCATGGGTGTGAATCTCTTTAAGGTTGTAGCTAAGGAACCAACCATGCTCAACCTTTCTCTAGTTCTCTTCATGCCTTTGTATGTTTTCCTCTCTTGTTTGTAACTGCATTTCTGTCCAATTCCTTTGACAGGATTCTGACCGAAAACATGAAGAACGCCATAGGGAGAGGACCAAGAGTGAGAAGAAAGACAGGCATCGGAGCCGCAGCCGTTCTCAGGAGAGAGATTACACTTACAGCAGACAGAAAGACAAATACAGAGAAGATGCCCGAGTAAGAGACTGGGATAAAAAGGCAGACAGAAGCAGAAGTCCAAAGAAATCAAAAGACAAAGAGAGGTCCAAGTACAGATGAAGGACAAGGAAAAGACAGAGGGGAACTAAAATAATAAATTTAAAGTTCTTTCTTTTGTGATTGTTTGTTTTCTGTAATACTTCCTGTAGTGTCTAATTGCAATATGCAATAAGATTTTATAGCTTGGTACCCCTTATTGGAACATGATCTGCTAATTCTAAAACTCAAGATGGATTGCTGCAAATTGCTCAGCCCTGGAGTGCCAATAGCTGTGCCTGGCTAGAGCATTTCAGTGGACTGTGCAGAAAGAGAACTTCTTACTGAGATGATTCTATGGGAACGCTAGTATGTAAGGAACAAAAGCAGCTGAAACTATCACATGGCAGAAAATTCTGACTAAACAGGCCAGGCTACATGACGGCAATCTCCAGACCTAAGCTGAGTGGGGATGTTGAGGGTGTTTAATACAGGATTGTGCTTTCCAGCAGCATCTGCTCTTCCTTCACTTTGTTGAAGACAAAGCTGGAGTCCAGCATCTTTGGTGCTTGTGGTAGTTAGAAAACTGAACAAAAAACCCCACCTTCCTCTCATATTGAGAATAAAATTGAAAATGTCACAGCAGAAGTATCAGCTTCTTCACTTTGACATAGCTGAGGCCTGTTTCAAGGGGGAACAGTTCATGCTTTAGGCTCTTTGTTCAGTGGCTGAATGCTTAGAAGCCAGCTCCTCAGAGTTTTCTGTTGGATTCTTTTACTTGCACCAGCTTAAAAATACGATGTAGACTCTAAACTGTTGTATTTGGTGTACAAGAGGAAGTTTGAGATCTATTTCTATGTCATACCTTACAGTTCCTGTAGTTCTCTATAGTCTCGAGCTTGAGTCCAAGACTTAAAGTGGACTTGACCAAATATATGAGGTGTACCTGGCTAAGAAGCCACCTTTTGATGAATCTCTAACTTTTGTGTCCTTCTAAGCATGGAACTAGAAATCCAGAGGTTCCTTAATTGTCTCCTTGCAAAACATTTCTAACTCACTGAGACCCTGCAGGGACCGGTGCCATCCTTGCAGAGTCTGAGCAAGAGCCCTCTGTCCCAGAGGAAAGGTAAACAGGAAACCTGTTCCTGGAGGCCTCTCAGGGAATCTGGGACTGAGGACTGCTCACTACTCCTGTTAGGGAAGTTTCTGCCTTCAGTTTGGGCGTAAGAAGAGTTCAAGAATCTGTCCTAGGTCGCAATGTGGTGTCTTTGGAGTAATGCTGTGGAGGCAGTAGGTTATCTCGAGCTCGTCCTGCTCTTGGCCTGCTCTGTTAAAGAAATAAGGTTTGCGCTGTCGTGCTATTCTCAGTCCTGCTGTCCTTTTCCACATGACAGTTTTAACTTGCAAAAAGCACTGGCCAGATTTGACAAAGATGTGAAGATGGTAAAGCAATTGTGTTCTTGCTGCCGTTAGGAAATGGCAGCTATAGAAACAAAAAGCAAGCTTCCACTTGGGGAGAATGCTGAATTCTTGCTGAGCACCGGAGGTCCTCTTACTGGAGAGTTGTGACTTAACATCAGAAAGATTTTCAGCAGGCATTCCTAGGCTTCAACTAACCTTCAACCACCTGTGGGACACACAAGACTTACTGATGTTTAAAAACAAACACCCTATTTCAGGTGAGTGTGCTCACTTTTCCACAGTAGAAATGGCTCTTTTTTTCTTTGCAACAGGTAAGTGCTTAACAATTGGAAGTTTAAATGAGTAACATATGGATGCAATAGTCCATTTGTATTGTTTGCCAACGAGTTCAGAATAAAGGGTTAAAAAGTCAGTACATCCAAAAGGTTTCAAATTTCTGATTTTCAATATGCCTTGGTGCTTTTAAAAATACAGTATGTTCAGAGTGGTGAAATTACCATTTGTATTTTTAAGAGGAAACTTTCAAATGTGGATGTTCAAAAAAGAAAGGTGATACTAGTAGGTGATTAAATGACAGCATAAAAACTCCCAGTTTGGAGGCAAGTACTTAATTTTAGGGCTGCATTTCTAGATTTGTCTGTTAACATCGGAAGGATTGCAGTTCACCTGCCACATACACAATGGCCAAGCACTCTGGGTTAGATGGGATTTACTGCTCTGGTCATGGGAAATTATGGTTGTGTACACATGGTTTTCCTGGAAATGGCACAATCAAGCTGTATGGTCAGCTGAAACCACAATTTCCTGCTGTTCCTGTCCAGCCAGAGGTGTTGGAGTGGATAGGACTTCTTGTTACCTGGGAGTTGAAGAGTTGACTTAATTTAATCTAATGAGAGTTCACACTTCCCTCTCATTTCCTTTTCGTCAATGCTGTCTCCACCCTCAGTTTCAGTATTGACCTTTGGTGCCTGTGGTAGTTTAAAAACAGAACAAAAAACTCCACCTTCCTCTGTAATGTTAAAAATAGCATTGAAAATGTAGCAGAAACGTCAGCTTCTTCACTTTGACATGGCTGAGGCTTGTTCGAAGGGGAACAGTTCATGCTTTAGGCTCTTTGTTCAGAGGTTAAAGGCTTAAAATCCAGCTCCTCAGAGTTTCCTGTTGGATTCTTTTACCTGCAACAGCTTAAAAATACGATGTCAACTTGAAACTATTTTGTTCTGTGGATTCGAGGAAGTTTGAGACCTATTTTGATGTAATGTGTTGTAGTTCCTTTACTTCTGTGTGGATCTCTTGAGCTTCAGTCCAAGACTTGAAGTGGACTTGAGCAGAACCATGTTATGAGAAGGACCTGGTATCAGAAGACTAAAAGCAAGTGGGAGAGAGGTAAATTGCAGCAGAGCTCTTTCTCTAATCCCACGGACTTCACACAAGACAGTAGAAGTAGCATAAAGGTTGTATCCACATGGTTGGCATTGCAGGATGCCATCATTGCACTGCCATCATTGCAGGTGATGCAGTAAAGTGTTACCCAAACTCAGTCATGGTAACCCTGTACTCTCTGGATGTAAAGCTGTACCTGCTCCCTTCCACTTGTCAAAAACATCCCCAACCCTAACAACCACCCAAACAAACCAAAACAAACCAATTTCCCCCATACCCCCTCTCATCTGTTAGTTATTTAGACAAGCATTTTAAATTTTTCAAGAAATTTAGAACAATTTCTGATTCTGTTGCTGCTTTTGCCTTTGTCCATCTCACCCTCCTGTAACCTGATTTTTTTAATGTAAAACTTTTATGTTCTTGACAACAGGATTACAGGTTTTACCTGTAAGCCTCCTGGAGCATGGGTAGTGTTTCTCCTTTTCTATCAGTTACTTGTTGCATATAGGGATAGCACAAGCAATTTGGAAAATGTTAAATTAAGATTTATGTAATATAAATAAGATTTATGTAAATATTTGCTATAGGGTAGTATTTTTGTCTGTAACACTTGGTCTGGTTACTGATGGAATGTGCTTTTTCTCAGTGAGCAAGCCAGTATCACCTCAGTAGGGTTAGGTTTTAGGAGCTTACGTAAATCATTGAAGCTGAAAGACAGTTCCGAGAGCCTTCTGAAATCTTAATGTGAACAGCTGTAAACTTCTGAACTTGAAACTTGTTTGGGACTTTCTGATTGTAAAAGGTACTTTTTCATTTTAAGCCCAGTGGAAAACACTTGAGTCATAACAGTATCTTGTTATATAAAAGGCACAGGAAAAACAGGTATTTTAGGCAAAACCAAGTAGGGATCCTGCTACGTCAGACCTTATGAATGGGGTTGCAGTTTTCCAAGAAGTTACCATTGTCTGCGTTATTAAGATTGGTTTTCCTGTTTTTTTTTCTCCCTGTTCTGCGGTCAGATGGAGTGCTTGCTACAGTAGCAACAGTTTTGGGGAAGTAAGAAAGGTGGTAATTTTGGCAAGCATGTAAAAATGCCTGTTCTAAAGATAGTGGCTTTGTGCCAGTCTGAGCACAGGTTTGCCTGTCAGTAACTGAACTGGTACTCGGTAGGACCTGCTAAGTTAGTGATGTAGGCTTTTGGGGTGAACACCTCTCTCCAAGACAAAATTTTCAATGTCTCCAACAGGGAGAGAATTTCACTGGCAGAAAACATCCAGACTTTGCCTAATTACTGTGTAAAAAATCATATTTAAAATTGGGAGCATAGCTTGTACTATTGAGAGAGCTTGGCTTGAGGGTCTGACCCAAGCCTTCCTGAAGGGAGTAGGGAAAATTCTCACTTGAGGCAGGATGGAGAATGTAACAGTTCCACAACTATTAAAAATATTCCTGGCAATAGACCTACTTTTGATTTAGCACTTGCTTCATCATGACTGTCTTCTGCTGGTTGGGGGCTAAAGAATTTTCACTCTTTTACTATGGCCACATATGCTTGTTTGGTATTCCCAGCAAGGTGAACTTCTCAGATGAGGCAGAGGGTGATAAAACTTTTCTCTTGTGCTGATTCAATAATGACTGTTTCCTTTAGCAAAGCAAATAGCTCACAGGCATGTGTAGACGGGAACACCTGAGGTGTTCCACAGTACCAGTTTCAAGAGAATGTTTTTTCCATGCAGAATTCTAACACCATCAGGAAAGTGGTTTTACTCAGGAAGCCTCTTTGAAAGTCATGCTTGGTCCTCTCCTTAGCCTCCAGGAGCTGCCACAAGGCTGTCCCACTTGGAGGTTGGTAGTGATTCTTTCTGGTGAAGGTCTAGCTGTTTCACAAACCAGTAAATCCTCAGTCCTCGGCTCAGTATCGGAACATCCATTAGAGGGGAGATTTTCCCCTCTGAAAACTTCTCCTAGTCCAAGTCTTTCCCTCTTGGACATAACAATGGCCTTGAGCAGCAGTAAATCTGTGCTGGGAAGACTCAGCTTGCTTATCAACGCAAGGGAGCACAGCAGAGAAGTGAAGTGTCTATGAAACCACACCCTTGGGTGGTTGTTACGAAATAGAGACAGGAGTTTAGTTAAATCTCTGGCTTTTGCCTAGGCCTTGGGCACCAGGCAGTAACTTTTACTGGAGTGCCCGCACCCCAAAACCCAGTCTCGTTCACAAGTTCTTTAATAATGGGCCGATTACGTCTAATATAAAATGAATTACTGTTTATTAGACACAAGAAAATAACAATGTAAGGAGCTAAACAAATTATATACTACACAAAAATGAAATACATAAAACAGAAAAAAAAAAAACCAAAACAAAATAAAACCAAACTTTACAAAAAAGAAGACCTACTAGTAGATAATACACAGTACAAATTAAGGTACCTATTGTTACAGCTAGCAAAGAAATAATACAATTTAGGAAACCAATATATCTTACCAATTCCAATTTGGTGATAGAACATACATTAGGATTCTTTCCCTCAATCCTCGAGGAAGTAACCACAGACCTGCATCCAGACCTGGGGAAAGGCTCCTCCAAGCTTCAGAGGACATGTAGAAAGCTTCTACCTCTGTGATATTTTGTGTGTCTTTTATAGGGTAAAAGCAGTGATTTCTTTGGTCACTACAATGCATACCAAGATATTGATTCCTTGGTCAGTCAGACTTAAGGGTGCCAGGAAATAACCTTGTGATAGGTCTTTTCACACCTGACCCTTGCATATCCGCTGGGGGTTAGTAGTCCTGCCGCAGTGGTCAAATGTAAGTGAAAAGGGTTTGAGGCAATTTGAAAAATTAAATATGCTCCTTTATTTCTCATGGTCTTATCTCTGGTAATTGATGATCACCTAGATAAAGGCTCTTAACAGATTTCAGGAATTGGCTAAGAGTCTTCCTGGCTGCCTACGATTTGAATGATGGTGTTGTAGTCTTTTGCTCATGGCTTTTTACAGTAGATGGGCGTAGTCATTTCAATAGAAATGAAAATTCTCTTATCTAATTGACTTCTCTTTTCTTTTTATAAGCTCTCATTTGTTCCTATTTATGTACTAAAACCCCCATTTTAAATGAGAAGTAGGGGTTAAAACTACACTATACAATGTAATGTGCTTTGCTCTGTTTCCTGCCTGGGTTATAAATAATACATCAAATTTCTCTTTCCTTTCCAATAGTACCGCTACGTGGTGGTCTTGTGATGAGGTGTGTGGCATTGTGAAAGTTTAAACGGAGCAGAGAAGATCCCCCTCTCCAGGGGTGTTTGGACTCAAAGGAGTCAAAGGCTGTGGCTGTTCTGCTCTCACAGCTGTTCTGGGCAGCAGGGAACTAACATGTTTCTTTAGCTGTGACCTTAGGAATGCTCCCCTCTTTCTGTGGCCATTAACCTGTCCAGCCAAAGCTTTGGGGATCACAAAAAGCATTGTGACAGAGGTAGGACAGATGAGGCTATGTGCTGCCCCTTTATCCTGTGACTGCCTGGGCATTGCTTTACAAATGTCATGGTTTGAGCCTGGCCAAATGCCAGGGCCTGCAAATTAACACACCCACACCCAGGGCTCATGAGTTGAGATAAGGAAACCCAGGAGAAGATGCACTCAAATGGGCATAACAGGACTAACTTAAGTAGCAAAGTGACTTTAATTTATTGCTAACACAGTCAGAGGAGTAAATGAGAAGTAAAATAAACCTTCAAAGATACCATTTCTCTGCTCACCCCCCTCCCTCCTTCCCAGCAGCTGCACAAGGGAACAAGGCATGGGGTGGCGGGGGTAGGTCAGTTCATCACCCAGATCTTCTTCCCCTGCCTGGAGAGAGGCTCTTTTCCTCTGCGTAGCCATGGGTCTCACTTGTGGCAGCCCGCCTGACACTGCTGCACTGTGGTGTCCCCATGGGCGAGCAGTCTCCCCAAAACTGCTGCGGCGTGGGGTCCATCTTCCGCGGGCTGTAGACCTCCAAGGCCAGGCCATTCCATCTCGAGAGCAAGGCTTCTTCTCTTTACCGGACTTCTGCTGGATCTCTCTCTCTCTCTCTCTCAGGCACCCACCCACTCCATGTGGGACACTCAGTTCAGTCTCAGGGTGCAAGTCAAGGCCTGTTTCTCCACTAGGACTCCCTCTGGACCACGACCTCCTTCAGGGTATCCACTTGCTTCAGCATGGGCGAGTGGATCTCAGCATTTCCCGTGGGCCCCCATGGGTTGCAGGGGCACCCCCTGCTTCACCATGGCCTCACCACGGCCTGCAGAGGCTGCAGAGCTCCGGCGCCTGGAGCTCCCCCTCCCCCTCCTTCTCCACTGACCTTGGTCTCTCCATGTTGTTTTCCCTCACATACTCTCACCTACTCCTCCTCCTCTGGCTAAGGAAAAGTGCGTGCACCCATTGTTTTGATTTCTTCTTAAATATGTTTTTCACAGAGGCGTAACCAACATCTCTAATTGGTCCAGCCTTGGCCAGCAACATGTCCANAAAACTGGGCCAAGCTAAACCAGCACAACCCAGCAGCAGGGCATCCTGAGTCCCAAAGAGTTTCCAGGAGTCTGGGTGTGATGCAAAGGCGTAAGTGTCACCTGGAAACATCCAGGAAGCCACGGTGAGGCTTGCAGCAACCAGCAGCCACTCTTTGGATTAAACAGGATACCAATACAGGGGCTTGGCCACCCAGCTTCCCTCTATAAAGTATGCAAGTAGTGGTGGGATTTCCAACTGGGAAAGATCAACCCTGCTCTAGTGTGTTGCCTTGTGACAGTGGCAGGGCACCCCAACCTTCCCTGGCCCTGGGGGAAGAGGGCACTGCACCTCTTTCTTTGCAGAGAGGTAAGGAACAACCAGAGGAAAAACTCCGGTTTCCATTGAGAAGAGTCTGTCAGTCTTTGCCGAGTGTCTTTGAGGTAGCCTTTTAATTGAGGCCCCAGGAGAGAGGGGATTGTTTGGTTTTTGATGTTTTATTGTAGTGTCCCAGAGCAGGTTCCCTCAGACATGGAGGTGTTTGAATGAAGCTTTGTAATGTCGGGTGCTAATATTTTTTTCCATGTTTCCCCGAAGGTCAAGAATTTGCCAGATGCATGGGAACAAGGCTATCCTAACTTGGTAGAGCAACCCTGGGGGAAAACTTTACACTTGACCCAGAGTTCGTACACTATGTTCTCACTGCCCAGTGTTACAGATCCCTGCCAGAGTGAGTTTGACTAATCTTTGCTTGAATCTGTGATTCAGACCAGACGTATGTGGAGAACGTTTTTACTTTTTTTTTCTTTTTGAAAACTGAAATGAACATTCATCAAACTACAGTTCAATGATAGCTTGGCCAGCCAAATGAGGAAGTAAAACCTTCCTATAAAATGAGTTCTGCCCGTCTGAACTTATTTGCTTATTTGCTCACAGACATCAGCCTTGCCTCTAAATACGAGCTGGTGACTTCCTTGTGAGCCTGGTACTGCTCTGAATCCTGCTGCTGGCTAGAGGATGGTGCGACTGCTGGGACACACAAAGAACATCTGCCAGGTAAGGTGCAGAGCAAGCAGTGTTACCTGTGCGCACAGCTCGCTCCCTGGGAAGTTTGGCTTTATCATTTTTAGCAAACAGAGCAGTCAAGGTCAAGGCAACAAATGACTGGTCTCATTAGTAAGAGTTTATGTGTATCTCTAATTTGTGAAAATAAAAATTCTTGTTTTTCTGAAGGCAGAGCAGCCCATCTCCTTTTGGAGAAATACCTCATGGCAGGGCTCAAGTGGGCTGCCAGTCATAGGCAGTATTATTCTCAGGGTGAGGGAGGAAGAAGAAGCTGTCCAGCCCTGAGGTGTTAGGGGGAACTCTATGGTGGCAGGAAGCTGTAGCTGTGCTCCTTGTGCTGCTCGGCATACACACGCACTTCAGAAAAGACCTAAACCTGCTCTGCCTTGACCAATGCCAGGCCTGGGGCTGTCCCCGCTCTGGCCTCTGCTTTGGCAGAACAGGATTTTGGGGGGGCTTTGAGGAGCCCTAACTACCTCTGAGTCAAACTGGTCCTTATTGCAGTTCTGTGGCCTGACACTGCTGGAGGTGCTGCTCTGACTGGTCACAAGTGGAGCAAACATCTGACGGAAGGACGAGGAAAAGTTATTCTTTGAAGTCATTCAAGATGTAGTAGTTACCACCTCTTCTTTTGGAATTTTTTTTCAATTATTATTTTCTAATCTTACAAATCTGTCAAAATATACCAAAGACAAAAAACCATAAGAGCTCTTTTGATTTTTTCGGTCAAAGGCACTTTTAAAAATAGTTAAGATATTAAAAGGTAACATTCTAAAATATGAAGCTTAAAATACAGTTTTGGAAGCCTGACTGAAACCACTTCCTCTCTGTGTGTGTGTGCATCTGTAAGAGGGATCACAAAACCACAGAGAGTGGGAGAGAGGTGCTTTTTAAGCTAGAACATAAGATTGGCACAGCATTACCTGTGGATAAAATTAGCCAGGAAATGAGAAGACTTTGGCATTCAGAGGAATGAAAACAGAACCAGCTTCCCAACAGAAACTGCTGAGATGAAGGGAGGAAAGTGGCAGGAGGAAATCTCAGTAGTTTGCAAATGAAGGTCATAAAGTTTATAAATGGAATTTCACAATCTGTTTGTAATAGCAAAAGCTGGACTGTGTGATGCACAACTTCACCTCTTGTGTTATATGGTTTTTGTGCTGGTTATGAGTAACCAGCTGGCCTGCTGGATTTGGGCACATTCCTGGCTGTTTACTAATGAGTAAGACAGTGATTTTATTGCCCTTTAATTATCACCTGAGAAGGGTGACATCAGTGTTGGTATCTCAGTTTTTCAAAATTGTTCTCTCTGTGGTGAAAACCTTTCAGTGATGGTATCCCCCATTTTTAATGTTTGGCCACACTGCAGCAGAAATCCAGTGCAGAATTACCATCTTGCTGGTGATGGCTGATAATGCATCATATCAACCCCAGGCAGCCATCCAGAGCTCAGCATTTCCCATACTTACCAAGCAAAGGATGCAGATGTGGACCACGGGCTTGGTGCTGCCTAGGATGGAGCTAGAAAAGCATTGTGGTGAACAGCCTTCATCCAGCACCTGTTTATGTATTCTGCTGCTGCTGCTGTGAGGTGGATGTGGCCTCTGCCCCCTCTTCAGCTGGAAAGATGACTGCTAAAATTCTGGAGGATTGAATTGAACCTCATTTCTGATGAAATACAGGACAAACATCCCACAACATGATGTGAAGATAATGTGGGAAATCGTTCTGATAGTAAAACAAAATGGGAAAAAAAAAAAAAAAAAAAAAGGAAAAAGCATCAGAATAGACAGAAGTACAGGTTTGAAAATAATAGTAATGGCTATTAAAATGTGTTAAATATTTTTGTTTTCAACCTGAAGACAGATACTAACAGAAGTTCTTAATTAACAATAATTTACTCAAATAATCTAGGCATTTTAAAAAAAATCAAGTAGTACACATTAAGTGTTTGGAGCCACGGACCACATACCTCGAAGCAGGTTTTACTGCGGTGATAGCCCAGACATAAAAGCTACTGCTTTATTTGGTTACATCAATGTATTTCAGCTCAGAGAGCTGTTTCAAAGACGAGAAAACGTTTCAATAATGAAAAATCAGACAAATACATTTTTATCTTTAGTCAATGAATTAAAAACAAGGATTAGATGTAAAAATTGTTACAGAGTGCACTGTGAGGAAAAACAGTCACTGACTAAAATAAGTAATGTTTTAGTTAGGTGGAAACACACACGGTAAGTGCTTTCCCCTTACAATTATGACATATTTAAAGTATTTTTTATTTTATTGATGCTGTTTGTCACTTTTAACTGAGTGCCAGATTTCTCTCACAGAACACTTGAAATTTATAAAGCTACACAGAAAAGTAAAGGCCAAAATTTTATAAGGTGGGGTTGTAACTAATTGTCATGTCTTCCTGCTGAACTAATTGGTTTAAATTAACTGAACCCAGTGTGGATTTCTTCCCCATGGCCTCAGGGGACACTTATGCCTCAGGGAGGAGTTCACTCTGCCTCCTCTCCCAGCTCCTTGTTTCCAGTACCTCCATGCCTTCTTCCACATGGTTTCAGCTTCTGAGCTCCTGAAGTGGCCCATTGCTGGGCAGTGAGTGGCTGGCTGGAGCTGATGGGTGCGGTGTGATTCTGGCTCTGGGCTTGTCAAGGACGTGGTTGTTTGATCAGTTCATTCTGCATCATTTGCTGACAGCACTCGGCAAAGGGATGAGGGCCACCCTTACATCCCACATGCGGGTAGAAGAACCAGCCACAGCTTTTAACCAGGTAGCACCAATAACTGCAGTGATGTGGCAGATGCTTCAGTGCAAGCAAGCCAACAGTGACCGAAGGTGTTTGGCTTGATGGATGAGTGGTCACCGTGTCTACACTTCTGTGTCACGCTTACTGGGCTGAAGCAGCTCTGGGTATCCCTGAGTATGCTGCCCATCCCCTTCATTCAATGAGTAGGCCAGAAATATACGTGGTGCAGTTCTGTAGAAGTATGAAGTAGCTTTTTGCTACTTTTGCACACTCATTTCTGAATTACCAGTTGCTCTTGACAGTAAACGTAAGTGAAATCGAAACAACTTTCTGTATCGCCTGCTTCCAAGCACTGCTTACAAAAGAACAAGCTGCTTCTGTGAACATAAGAGCACTCACTGAAAGGGCAAGTAACAGGAAAAGAGTAGTCAGGCATCATCAGAACTGAGGAGTGAAAGAATTTCAGAATTTATGTCTGTGTACACAGACACATAGTAGGAAAGACAAAACTATTAAAAAAAACAAATCAGAGTTTCCAGATATTTTGCAAACAGCATGTTTCCTTAAATCACTGGATGAAATTTGCTATACTTGTTAAATTGCTATGGCACCTGAGCCCATCCAGTAAAATTTGACAGATTCTTATCTCGGGCTTACAAGCCACACAGCGAATTGAAAATCCCCTTTGTGTCATTTCCTGTGAGATAAGTCTGAAGAACCAACTCACGCATGCAGCCTGTCTGCGTACAGGCAGCCTAGCATAGCTCACCAAGTAAGGTGACACCTGTCTGACATAATGTTTGGAGAGTGACGAACATTGCATGAGACACTGTGGTGCTTTTATAATTAAGACTGGACCAGAAGATGCTTTAAATACTGAGAGAAGGCTGAACAGTCTCCTCAGAGAGAAGACAGCTGATCTGGTGGTCTCTGCTGTGCACCAGACAAATAACTGAGGCGATTGCATGTTCTTCCTTAACACTTGTGTTTTGTTCTTCCCCTCCCCGAAGCTGGTGTCTGTTGGACAAGGCTGGGAGGACAGGAACACCGAGTTTAAAAGAACGTAAATGCCTGCTAAAATGGCACTGGCCAGTTCAATTTCTAGCAAACCGGCACCACCACACTCCCAAAAAGTTTCTGCAGCAGGTGTGGAAGTACACCAGAGCAAGCTGGATTTTTTTTGCAAGCTGGGCTATGGTAAACAGGATATCTGCAAAGTGCTGGAGAACTTGGGCCAAGAGGCTCTGGAGGATGATGTGCTGAAAGAGCTGATTCGGATGGGGAGCAAACCTCAAGCTGTGGAGAGCCAGGCTCAGCCTGCCCCGCTAAAGCTGGTTGCCCGTGGATCGTGTAGCACCACACCAGGGCTGAAGTGGCTTGGAGAAGATGAAAGTGATGCTTCCGATTCCTTGAGACCCATCGTAATCGATGGCAGCAATGTCGCGATGAGGTAAGCTCCATTTCCTGAAAGGCATCTCTCTTCCTCTGAAGCTTTTGAATTTTAAAACTGATAGTTGGAAGTGTGTTTTTCCTTCAGCTGAGAGGTGCATGGGTGCATTTGATGTATGAACAATTGCTTATTCCTGTTCCTTGGCTGATGCACAGCTTCTAAGGACCTGCTGTCTTGATGCCCATAAATATGCACATCACATGCAATTACTGGCTCGCTCTGCATTCTGACCTTTTATAAGGCAACCTCTGGCCAACCACTACCACTTGTGGCACTATCTCTCCCTTTGAGCTCACCATTAAATTACCCCTCCTTTTCAAATGGGCACCTAGGATTTCTAAACTGATATGCTGAGATGTTTCCAGGAAAAACTGATGAACAGATAGACAGACCACCCAACTAACCTAAGAAGCAGAGGGGAAATAAAGTCAGGTGACTGTGGTTTCTAGCAATATCGCAGTTGTACTGCTTGGACTAGAAGTAAACCCCAAAAATGTTCCCAGCTTGTATACTTTTTGTTGGTTTTTGATTTGGCTTCAGTTTTAGGGAAATATCAGGGAATTGATAGTTGACTTGAATAGACTCATTTCCTCCTTAGTCCTTCTGGTTCTGGGAAATGTCGCACCAACCCATCCTGCCAATTACATTTCCTGAGCAGCGTCCTGGCACTGTGAAGCACTCTTACAGATTGGGAGCCTGGCATGTCCCTGTGGATGGGATGTCCAAAGACAGCAGTGGGTTTGCCTCTGTTACCCAAGCAACGTGGAGTCAAGAGTCCAGGATGCACTGGCTATCGATCTGTTTTCTCTGTTAACTTCCCTGTCCACTCAGCAAGGCTGGGACAGGGCAAAGGAGGGCTTTCTCCTTCAGTTAGCTCTCCTGCGAGGTGAGATGAGACCACATCCCCTCTGGTTAGAGAGAAAAGTGGACAAGAGCATCCAGAGCAACAGGAGACTAAGCAAATTATGCCATCTTGTGGGTGAAGGGAGAAAACCCAGCCAAAACCAAGAAGTTTCTTGCTCAAGGCTGCTCACAAGGAGTGGGAAATAGCAGAGCAAACTTGCTTGGCGTTGTCTGGGCCAGGAGCTCGGTAGCTGGGTGTTCAGATCTCCTGCCCTACTTTGCCTCTTCACCCAAGCCCCTCCTCAGGGTGTCCTTCTTGCCTCTCTGCAGAAGAACTGAGCACCCACTCAGGCAGTTTGTCTGAGCTGATCACCCACCCTTTCATTGTGCCAGGGTCAATATTACCCTGGATGGGCCACGTGCTCTGTCCTCAGCTCGCCTGGCACAGCAGTTTTGAGTTTCAGAAAGGCAAAGGTTTTACAGCTCTTCTCACACATCCCAGCCTCTGTCTTGATAAAGACCAGGTGGATGATGCAGCAGACAATTGAGCTTGTCAGTTCAGTTGGTACTGAAGTGGCGCAGCCTGGAAGGAGCTGGTTTCCTCTCCTGGCTGCCTTTCAAAGTGGTGCTGAATGGAAAAGGGAAAAGGAAACATAGGAAAAGGGAACTGTCACAGCCCTATTTGCTGCACACCAAAGAGGCTGCTATCTCCTCTAGGGCTTGCAATTACACCTAGATTTAAAGCTATGGTAGCTACAGAGGCCTTTTCCTAGGCCTTTCTGACAAAGCTGTGGCTAATGCTGTGTTATGACCAGGTGGAGATGGGGCCATTTGCAGTTTTCAAAAGAAGTTGTTTGGCCTAAACTTCCTCTCAAAGGAGTTGGAATGGCACAATTTAGAAAGGATTTTCTGCATGCTAACGATGGATTAACTGCTGGGGTCACAGAGATGCCAAATTGCTGCTTCATTTTCTGAGAGATGATGGCCCTGCTGCTCTGTGACCCAAGTGCAGACCCTGTCGCTGGCAGGAGGGAGAGATGAGACTGAGTTATGACAGATCATAGATAGGTTGCATGGGAAAGGTGACTGAGAAGAGCCAGTCTGTGCCCAGGGAGGGAGAATGGAAAGCTCTAAGGCTGCACAGCTCTGTTCTGTTGTGCAGCAATCCCTGGTGCTCAGCGTGGACCCTGCAGCCCCAACACATCCACAGACTAGTTCAGATGGCCCCCAGCTCTGGCTGTAGCAGTGTAGCAGCAGCTGGATCTAGTGATAATGCTGAGGAACAGTTCCATGCTGTCTTTTGGCTGACCCGCTTGTGCTTGAGTACTTTACTTTCTGCACTGGGGTACACTTAGAACTGCTTTCCTAAACCTCACAGGATTATAGATACAAGTAGTTGATATTAAAGAAAGCTCTTGCTGAGCTTTGTTTGAGTCGTGGCGTTGAAGATGAACCTGAACTGCCTTGTAAAGGCAGCTATCTGAAAAAGTCACCCAAACATCCAATTCACCTGTCCTGGGTATTGAGTGTCCTGGCTATATCCTATCCTTTAATACCAAACAAAACAGCTGTTCCATAATGGAGATTAGATATGTCAAGCATTTCAGACCATTTATTATTGCTAAGGGTTTTATATGACTTCCTATTGCTTTGGTATCTATTAATAGGCATCCAGGTTTCTTCCTCCAAATTGTGCAGTTTTTCATTTGTGGTCACCATTTCAGGATGGAAACATTCATTGGGTGTAAAATGGAGTTTTGGTTATGGGGCTGATGTAGGCAGAACCTAGAGATGAATCCCTGGCAGGTGGTGGTGGGAGACTCCCTTAAGACTGTGGCATCGTCCTTGACTGGTCTCTCACTGCAGGTGGGTGCAGTACCAAGTCATTTACAAGTGCTTTTTGCAGAGGTGAAAGCCTGAGTGAGACTGGCAATATTATCCAGAAAAGTCAAAGTACAAGGCTGAGGGTTCTGTAGATACTGTGAGGGCATTTCACCATTTAGGACTTTGTGTACAGTTTTACAGTAAAGTAATTTACTTTAGTTTCCTTGTGCAGAGGTAGATAACTGTTGGAGGTTGGGAATTTTTCCATCCTGTGGCTGGAGATACGTTAACGAGCCTTAACGACTGGGTACTTAAGAGATAACGACTGAGTACCTAAGGGACAAAGACGCACTTAAGAGACTAAAAACATAGCCAGGTGTGGCAAGAGAAGAAAAAGGTGGCTGGCCGTGGGCAGAGACTCACTTGCTCCCGGGACTTGTTGGAGGAGACAGCTGCTGTTTCTTCTTCCCCTTCGCTGCTGCCGCAGGAGCTCAGCACTGCCTGGTTTTTCTTCCTTGCTGGAGTCTCTGCTACCTTTTTGTTTGCCTGCCTGAGTGGACAAGCTCTGCCGCCCAGTTTGCTGCCCTGAGATTCCCTGCTGCAGCTCCGCTCGCCGTGCAGCCGCCTCGCCCTCTGCTCCGTCCGCCATCACCGAGGAGCTGAGCTCGCGTCACAGCACCCCTGCCAGCCGTGACCGTAACTGCACCAAAGGGGAGGGGTGGTGTCTGGCAGCTCAGAGAAAGCTGCCACCGGGTTTCTGGTTTGTTTGTTTGTTATTGCTCCTGTTATTGTTGCTTGTTTTCCTCGTTATAGATACGAGTAAAGAACTGTTATTCCTTTTCCCATATCTCTGCCTGAGAGCCTTTGATTTCGACCCTATAACAATTTGGAGGGAGGGGGGTTCATATCCTCTAAGGCAGGTTTCCACCTTCCTTAGCAGACGCCTGTCTTCCAAACCAAGACAATAACAAACTACCTTCCTTTACACATGCACTGCCCTGTAGTCAAATTTTAGATAAGCAAATTCCAAGCAGTAAGAACTTTCAGGGAAGGTAAGAAATTTAGCAGGATATCACTCCTAGTTGTTTCCTTGAGGTTATTTTCTGTCTTATGGTGCATATTGAATTCTTCAGAACCCACCTTGCTGATACCTCTGGAACACTTGTCTTAGGATTTGCCTACCTCTCTGTGCAACAAAGACAAAATCCACCAATTAGGGTAAGATAAAAGTGGGCCTAAGGTCCCTGTGGCCATCTCCACTTGATGTCTTGGGTTTTTGTGTTCTGGGTTAGGCTTTCTATATTTTCCATCCTGCGTCTTACAGTTTTCCTTCCCCCATATTTTGTCTCGTTTCCAAAAGACATCACCAGTAGAATGCCCTGTGATCACACCTGCAGCCGCCTCAGCCATTCTAATCTCTTATGGCCCTCTTACCACAGAAGAAAATCCCCACATTTTGTTTCTCACAGGAGAGCCTTATGGGTTTCTGCTTGTGCAGGAAGAAACTCTCACTCCTCAAACCTTTTTGAGACAAGGCATGTGAAGGGTTTGATAAGGCCTAACATGTTGCTGGTACTTTAGGACTTAAGTCCATCCAGACATGGAAGGAATAGGCTTGGGTAACAGAAATGGGGGATAGGACACCACTGTTTTTAAGTATCCAAACTGCTTCAGATAAATCTTTTTGGCTCTGCTGGAAGAGGTGTTTGGATCTGTCCCACCAGGACACCCTGCCAAGTTGTTTTCTTGGAAACTGGTGTATGACACAAAAGCTTTTTGCCTTTTAATTGCTGGCTCAGTTAAAGAGTACTCTAAGCTTCATAAAAGCTTTGCCTGATCATCCTGCCTTCTTTTTATAGTCATGGAAACAAAGAGGTGTTCTCCTGCCGGGGGATCCAGCTGGCAGTGGATTGGTTTCGAGAGAGGGGGCACACTTTCATCAAGGTTTTTGTCCCACTCTGGAGAAAGGAGCCCCCTAGACAAGACAGCCCCATTGCAGGTAGGTCACCATCCTGGGCATGATTTGGCAACCATTAGGTGCAGTTTGGAGACAGAGGGGGATCTGAAGAACCCAGTACAGGTTTTTCCCTATAAAGACAAGCACAGTGCAAGTTTTGTATCAGGCTTCCCTCATTTAAATGAGTCATTAATTCATTGCCCCATTCAGTGCCCCTGGTGAGGAGCTAAAAGTGCTTGCAAGGCTTTGTTACTCTGCTTTGAACCTTTTGCTTAACAAGCACAAGGTGCTGCCAGCTGAGTTCAAGGAGTTTGTCAGCTTGCAATGAGTCTACAGAGCTTTTGAGGCCATTCAGGAGAGAGCGATGTTCATTACTGTGTACATTCTCTGTTAGCCTATAACCCAGTACAGAGGGTACATGCGTTCCCCTTCCAGGAGAAGAAAATGCATCAGCAGAAGCCTGTGGAGGGGAGTGAGGCTCAGTTTGTCTGGAAATAGATCTATGAGATTTCTGCCAGCAGCTTGGTTTCTGCAGCTGAGGCGGATCTGCCTTCCTGCAGAGAAGGAATGGCAGGAGTTCGTATTGTCCTCAAGAGCAGCAAAAGAAGTTTATTTGTTTATTTTATCACATTTTATCTCCAGGTTAACCTCACATTAGGGCTGGTTATGAGCCTTCTAGCATCTACCAGGGTAAAAAGGACACTACAGGGATTTAGTATCAGCCTCTGGTGTAGAATTCAAGGCATTCTTTTACAGATAAGACTTAAAAATCAAAAAAGGGTGTCTCAAAATTTACAAGTAGATGTTTCTGTAGAAGACCTAATTTTCATGTTGCCAAATAACCACCAGGTATCTGCATCTGAAAATTGCACCACTCTGAGTTTCCTAAAGTCCTGAAATGTCTTTAGATTCCTGTAGGTTTCTAGCCGATGACGGAGACCTAGTCATTATTAATTAATTAGCTTCTCTTTTATGTTTTCCTCCCTAATCTACTTCTGCCAACCACCCCACCAGATCAGCACATTCTTGAAGAGCTTGAAAAGCAATCTATCCTTGTCTACACGCCCTCTCGGAAGGTGAAAGGCAAGAGGGTGGTTTGCTATGATGATCGCTACATAGTGAAAGTTGCTTATGAAAAAGACGGAGTCATTGTTTCCAATGACCACTACCGGGATCTCCAAAATGAAAACCCTGAGTGGAAATGGTTTATTGAGCAGCGACTGCTCATGTACTCTTTTGTCAGTAACAGGTAAGAGATGGATGGTGTTACAGAATCTAGAATTTAAACTTTATGGGCTAAGTCAGTTCCAACGTCAATGTAGCTCCCACCAGCAGCAGAATACATGAGCCTTTTTCTTAAATGAATTTACTGTAACTTTTCTTGTGTCATTTCCTGAGTTGCTACTTCCTCAGCTTTGGTCTTAAATTTTCCCATATCGCTCTTCTCTGTAGAACTTTTCTACTTGAATGGCAGCTTTAGTGACCAGCTTTGCTTCTTTCCAATCCAATTTGTGATGTTAAACCAAGGGTTGGTATCTTCTAATTTCTATTTCCTATAAGAATAAGAATAAGAATTAAATCCATTCAAGGAGGCTGGCTGGCAATATTTTTAATTCCCCTACAAGACAAAACAGGACCTTTTCATGTGTTTCTGCAATCATAGCTTTCTAGAAGAGGGGAGACACGAAGCTGGTCTCTCTGGCCCTTCACCATCCCCGTTGGGGGAAGCTTTTCATTGAGGTGCTTGCACCACACCTGCGAGGCTGAGCTGAGCACTTCTCAGTGTGTTCATACTGCCCTCTCTCCTGAGTTTCCTAATAGCTGAGGTGTTCAGGGGAAATGCGCTTCACTGAGACATCCAGTGTGCACAGACAAGTGCTTACATCCATGACTTGTTTTACTTTTCCAGATTTATGCCTCCTGATGATCCGTTAGGCCGGCATGGACCCAGCCTTAGTAACTTCCTCAGCAAAAAGCCAGTGCTTCCTGAAAAGAAATGGCAGCTTTGCCCCTATGGTGGGTTTCTCCCCATGCTGTGAACAGCTCCCCAGCAGTGCTCTCCTTCAGCTAGGGGTCACTGCCACGTGCTGTCCTGCTCCATGGGGTACAGCCTTGGCTTGGGGCTGCTCAAAGGTGTGGCGATTTTTCCCTCTCCTGCTTAAGCGGCTTCAGCATCAGCAAAGGAAGATGTGTCTGGCTCCTCCATCCTAGCCTGCACGCAGCACCCATAGTCAGCATGGCCATGCTGACCACCCTGCCCTGCACACATTTCCCACTTTGTGGAGTGGACTTGTGCTGCAACACTTGGGAATGGCCATCCAAACATTTTCCCTCTCTCCCCTCCCAAGAGCCCCCTAGCAGTGTGCAGGTTTCTCAGAGGTAAATCCCTACGCCATTTTTTAAAGCAACATTTTGTAGTAACAGGTCTGCCAGCCCATCAAGTGCAGGAACCGAAATATGAGCATCAGATACTTCCAAAATAGCAGAAACTTCCTTTCACTGCTGCTTCACCCTGCTATTTCTATCAGCAATATTTAAATCTAGAGTCAACAGTACTGAGTTTGAAAATAGTTCTCCCCCTTTTGTCTGTGTTCATCACACCCAGTGCTGGGGAGAAGTGATGCATGCATTCATTGATATTGGTGCTAGTGACAACCTCCTGACTGACCTTTTTTCCTTCTTTCAGGTAAAAAATGCACCTATGGCAATAAATGCAAATTTTACCATCCAGAGAGACTACAACAAGCTCAGCTTTCAGTTGCTGATGAGCTCAGAGCCAAAACAAAGGTCCCATTGGCCCTGGGGAAAGAGGAGTGGAGGTGTCAGTCCTCCCCATACATGACCCAAAGAAAGCCTGTACCCTGCGATGCCTGCACAGAAACTCTGCAAGAAGCCAGTGGCTGCTCTGGGCTCGCCTGCTACCCAGGCATGTCCCAGGGGAGCTGTCCTAAGCAGACATCCCGTGCCTGGGCCCACAGTCCGGACTCTGACCTGGGGCTGGAGCAGTGCTTGCCACAGGCGGAGCCACTCCTGGAGAAGATGTTGGCAATGTCCATTGGTGATGACACCTGTGGCTGTAGCTGGTCCTTGTGCACCTCTCAGGACAGGGAGGTCATGGACAACCCTCACCACTGCCCTGACCTCAGGCTCAAGCTGTTCTCTCCTCATCACCCTCACAGCTTGGAGCACACCTGCTCACCAGGGTGCCCTTTCCAGCAAAGGGTGCTCCCACCTGCGCCAGGCGGGATGTGCCCCAAGCACAGCTGGCCTCAGGAGTGCTGTGGTATCCACAGAACAGGTCACAGAAGCCACTGCATCCCTCATGGTGCTCAGCACAAACAGGCCCTGGAGACCCAGCACCAGGCTTTGCTGCACTCCACAGCTCTTCCCCTTGACAGGCTTCCCCTGTACAGTGAGTACCAGCTGCAGCAGCAGCAGCAGCAGGAGCACTGCTTCCCCAGCCAGCCCCCGGGGCAGCCCTTCCAGTCAGACTCCAGCCATGGAATGGGCTTCTTCCAGAAAGCCCATGAGTACCCCAATGTCTCCTACAGGGACTACTGGCCCACCCCAGCTGCAAGGCCTCCCTCTGCCCAGCAAGCAAACATGCACAGGGAGCTGTGCTCCCTTTATCCTTACAGTGAGATGAGCCAGGTCATGACTTCGTACCTCAGTACCAAGGATCAGGGGACTGGAGCACCTCCTCTATGAAGACAGGCTGGGAATGTTGGGACTGTTTGGACTGTTCAGCCTGGAGAAGAGAAGGGTGCATGGAGACCTCACATAAATGTTCCAGTGTCTGAAGGGAGCCTGTAAGGAAGCCAGAGAGGGACACATAATCAGGAACTGTAGTGATAGGACTGGGGATGGCTTCAGACTGAGAGGAGGTAGGTTTAGATTAGATTTTAGGATGAAATTCTTAACTGTGACGGTAGTGAGGCAGTGGAGCAGGTTGCTTAGAGAAATTGTGGATACCCCATCTCAGGAAGTGTTCAAGGACAGGTTGGATGGGGCTCTGAGCAATCTGGTCTAGTGGAAGGTGTCCCTGCTCATAGCAGAGGTATTGGAACTGGATGTTCTTTTAGATCCCTTCCAACTCAAACTGTTCTGTGGTTCTGTGATATTGCCTGCTTGACTTTAATTATTCAAAGATGCAGAAACTTGTGAAACCTCCAGAACAAACTGTTCCCAATAAACATAAGTCCTGGGGCAAGAAGATGCTACTCTGAGGCTTAACTGTTATTAGAGGGTATTATGCTCCAGGATTACAGGTATAAGCATCAGCTGGCTTTGTTGCATAATGCATCAAGTCAAGGCAAAGGCTGTTATCCATTGCCGTAGGATTGCATTCCACCTCCCCTGAACGTGAAAAGAAGGGCTCAGAGTTACTGGGCTGTTAGCATTTGAACCTCACTGGTGACTGGATTCAGAATGGCACAGATTTTCATTAATGGCATAAAAAACTAGACATGGTTTTAGAGCCCTAACCTATTGTTGAACTTCCATGAAAGAGCCATGCTCCACAGTCCCCAGTAAAAGGCTCTCCCATGACCTCCCTGTGACTACTTGCTCAGCTGGCATAGAAAATGATCTAGGCTATTCCCCTAGCAACAGGGCTGTGCTCTCTGCTAGAAGGCAGATTTGGGTCCCTGTTATTACTTGATACAAGCCCTGCCTAGTGTCAGTGAGCTTTCAGAAATACACCTCGTGCTTCTAAAGCAATGCTGAGAACACAAAGAACCACAAGCAGAGGGGCTGGAGCTGCACCAGAACACCTGAAGGAAGCCACAGGTACATTTCTCAGAAAAGGGACACACACAGTGTAAGTCAAATCAGGGAAGTCATCTTCAATGTAAGTCCTGATGTGCACTGAAGGCTCAGGGTTGGTAATTAAAAAAATTTAAAAATCCAGATGATGCCAAAGGGAAAGAAAAAAAAAAAAAAAGCTTTAAAGTGTCTCCTGTATTAAACAAGAAATCTATTGTTGACTTAACTCTTGGTAATTACCAAATATGGCCCCATAATGCAATTATACAGCTGATTTATGATTACAAACATTTAAACTATGTTCTGTTGGGACACGTTTGATTTTCAGTAAGCTGTAAAGCTGCTAATCTCTGCATTATTCCACTGAATTCTTCAGGTTATAATTCAAATACTAAGGTTGATCCTGAAGGTTTTTGACATTATACCGAAGTTAAAGTATGTCAGTACGACATGTTTTAAAAATGCTTTAAGATATGAATAATATCTTCTTAATTTTCTGGGGTTTGCTTCCATGGGGTTTTTTGTTTTGTTTAGGTTTTGGTTTTGTTTGCTTGTTTTTTCCAATCCTCTTAGCACTGATGCTTCAACATTCAGGTGGGATTTTCAAACTCTCTGACCCGGCAGTATCTCATTTCTCCGAAGTTCAGTGTTGTTAGTTCCAGGCAGGAATTAAACATGGTTTTCATTGAGAAGCTGGAATTTCGTTGTTTCAAAAAGGCAGCAGTAATTTATCCTTAGTGACATTATCACATGATGCGTTTTTTGAAAGCTGTGATAGTTTCAGCTGTTTCCCTCTGGAAATTACCACCAGTTGTTTTTTTGGTTGTGGTGCTTGAAGAACCAAGTAAGAATACTGTATCTGTTCTATTTGTTGTGCCCATGTGGTTGGCCCCAAGAAATAGCAATTTGGATTTTGGAGGTTTGACTTATCTTCATGGAACATGACAGTTTTTTCCATATGTCCTAGGAATGGTCAGAATGGCTTATAAATTTATCCACTACATATTACATAGGGATTAGAAAGTATCTTAAAACAAAACTGTGGAACAAATTCTCCGTGATATGCCTTGAAAAGTACTTGAGTCGTAGAGCTGTCGTTAGTTACACTGAAATACCCCCACACCACACCTACACTGAAGGAACCCGAGACATTTCATGGATTAAATGCCTGTGTTGTGCCTGGGCAGGGCCAGGCTCACCAGCTTGCCCAGCAGCCTGTGCCAGATCTTTCCCAGCTACTGCTGTACACATACACACACTTGCAGACAAAGTGTGATGCTGAGTGGAAAAAAACCTTCCATCTACTCAAATAAAGCAAGTCCTAAACGACAGCGTTCAGAAAACACACACACAGCAATAGAGCAGGATATAACTGTACATGTCAACATCAATTTTCATGTCTGGCATGCACATTACATATTTCAATACACAAAGTATTTAAAAATCTATAGAAAAATTGGCACACGGCCTTTATATGGTGCCCTTGGTTTGCTGGAGACATGCATAAACTTTGCTCCTTTTCCTGTGAGGATGCACAGGAATTTGGTGGTTGTTCAAAACCCTCTCAATGTTTAATAACTTTTTTCTTTTCATTTCTGTCATATTTACTGAGGCATCTTTTTGTAAAATATGTAGAATGTACACTCTGCTGAGAAAGTATCTGAGAAAATAAATCAGACTTTGGTGCTAAACAGATCTTGATTTCTCTTGGCTCTTGTACTCACCAGAGGGTTTTTTCTCATGGAGATTTTGTTGGAAGGGCAGCTCAGCAGCAGCGCTGTGTCACTGCTTGAGAGGAACTCTGCTGCTGGCCAGAGGCCCATGGAAAGCAGGGATTGTTTCCCTGTTCCACCACAGCACAAGCATGTGGGGCTCAGGCGCTCCTGCTGCAGGGCCTTCTGCACTTTCCAAAGCAGGGATTTCTATTTGCCTTTGTCAGCTCCTGAGGCAAGGGAAGGGGCTGTGAACAGAAAGGAGGCGGCAGCTCTTGGACAGATACGGTAAGAGGCTGTTGCTATTTGGGATCTCTGCTGAGATGCATTTGAGGCCAGCTCTTGCTGCCAAGTTAAAAATGAACCCATAAATCTTACCAGGCTCAGAAAGCTCTTGATGTTCTTTGCTTTTTTGTTGTCAAGACTCTTTTAAAAGAAGCTGGAAGCACTGGGAGCAATCTTCCAGGAGATGGGCAGTCTTCCCAAGGGAGATTCACAGAGTTGCCAAGTTCATTTTAAGATTTAAAAAAAAAAAAAAAAAAAAAAAAAGAAAAAAAAAAAAAAAAANTCAGAAAAGACAATCCTCTTCATTTCTCTACCCTCACCCCTTTCCAAAAAGTTAGGAAGCCACAGACACCCTCCCTTGTGAGGAGCTCGGGAAACTATACACAAATATTTCACTGAAAAGTCTTGGGTCACTCCTGCAACAGCTCCTCAGCATAAGAAAGGGGAAAGAGGGTGGTCCTCTGCACCCCAAGCAGTCCTGGGCACCTCACAGTACCTCTCTCCACTTCTTAAATACAGAAATTTCTCCTTCGCAGAGCACGGGTGACAAGCCTACTAATGTGGTGAGCTGAGGTACCATAAGAATCAATGCCATAAAACAGTCCATAATGTAGATAATCTTGATGGGTATCAAACACTTGTATTTGGCAATTGTTCTGAGAAGTTTTGATAATGTTTTAACTCAGTTCCCATAAGAGCTGGCACAATTTATAAGCAAACATTTGAACTAATCAAAAAAACTAAATAGAACATGACTTCTCAAAAATGTTGGACTGCTGGGGAAGAACAAGGCCTGTACTTCACCAAGAATGACAGACCTCTGCACTCACTCATGTATACACAAGAATGCTGTAGGATCTATCTCCCATGCACTGGTGGGACTGGGATGCTTTGAACTCTTGAGAAGAGTTTAATATTACAGCACCATTAGCACTACTAAGAAAGTGTTACAATTTGCAATTGATAGCAAGGAGATTTTTTTATAGTATTTTAGCCACATTCCTTCCCCACCCCCACTTGGACTCACTGCCTTGATGTCTTGCAGCAGGCTCAGAGAAACCCTTTAGTGAGATGTGCTGATGTGCTGACTTGGCAAATGCAACCCAAACAGACATGCAAGTGGAGCAGAGCAGCGAGAGAACACAGCAGTTTGTGGGGACAGCACATGCAAGGCAGTGAGCCAGAGAGTCAGGACAACACATGTGGGGCGGGCAGGGCTTTGAGAGCAGTCAGGAAATTGGGTGACGTGCATCTGCCGATGAATGGTGGCATCAGGGCTGTTCACCATAACCACACTGCCAGCTCCTCCTCTTCCCCTGAGCCAAACTGTTTCCTCGTCTTTCCTTTCTTCTCCCATTCTTGCTGAACTCAGGATTTCCATTGTACTCTTTATGGAGTGGGGCACAAGTTGCAAAACACCTTGCCATGCCAACCCCTCACCTTCCACCCCCATAAAACCCCTTGCCCCAGATGCTGCTGCCCCAAATTCTTCTTTTGGGCTCCCTTCACTTCCCTGCTCCCTCCCCTCCTTGCTGTCCCACATACTCATCCTGCTCGAGCTCAGATAGCCTCTAATCTCTCCCTTCCCCCACCCTCCAGGCTGAAGGGCTTTTTAGAGGTTTCTTTTCTTTTTTGGCTGTTTTTGTTTGGTTTTTTGGGTTTTAATTCTGGGTTTAATATTGCTTGATTTGGGTTTTGTTGTTGCTATCAAAACCGTGACATAGATAGTTCTGGCCTGGCACAGATACAATATGCTCAGGCTGTTTTCCCATTGCACCTTAAAGCAAAAGTTGCTTGGAGAAGGAAACAGAGGTAAAGCTACATTCACAGCTGCTTGTGCTGACTTCCTACAGCTTTCTCTTCTCTTTCTCAAAGGGGTTCTCTCGGAAACTCAGTCACCACATGCTCTCAACTGCCTTAAATCCTACTGTAAGAGCCACATTCATCCTTCACCCACCGTTCCCTAGTTTGGGCATTGAAGGGAATTACTAACACTACTGGCTTCATACAGAAGACAAATGGGCATCAGGACGCTTAATGGCAGAAGAAAAAACATAAATTAGGAGCAGGCAGCAAAATGTGGATGGCATGAAAAACGTAAAACTGGAAAAAGAGAAGTAGATTTTCTCAAGAAAAGAACAAAAACCATTAAATACAAATAATGAAAAACACAGCTTTAAGAAGCAAGTACTGAATGTCACATATGGTAGGACGAACCTTGGAAAGGAACTGCTGTGCAAAGTAAGACTGAAAAAGCAAATGCCACCCATCTGCACACTTGCAACACTGAGCAAAGTGGGTCCAGCTATCCTGTGGCTCTCAGCTTGCTGAATTTAGAATCTGTAATTCAATATCTGCAGAGACTCCAAACACCTGAGAAAACTACTAAATAAGAAGCAGCATCAACTGTAGTAACTAAATGAGCTACAACACTGAACACAAAGTGAAGACAAAGATAACTTCACCGTCTGGTGATTTGGTTTCCAGACTAGACTTCATTTTACTCCAGGAATTAAAGTTCTCCTAGCATTGTCCATGCAGAGACCAGAATTGCCTAAGAGGACTGAAGAACAACCAAGGCTTGCCAAAGCGGGCAGTAGAAGAGCAGAGGAATGTGATGGCTTTTACTACTTGAAATGGCAAAATGTGCTTCATAAATAAAACCACATTCTCTAGCTACAGGGAAATTAAGATCATAAGAAGTGCCATGATGCTCTGGCAAAGGTTGCGGTCCATCCCCTCACCGCTCCAAAAGTGGTGCTAAGGAAATTTTTAGTAGGGAAGCAAACTTGACTATGATTTGTTATTGCCAAAATATACACAGCCATTGGCAGACAACTATAAGTGTTACTCAAAACCATCATCAGAATGAGAAATACTGAGTTCTCCCCACAGGAGGTCCTGTTAGGAAGAGGCTGAAGTGAATACAGAAGCTTGTAAAAATGTTATTTCCAGCAGGGAAACATTCTCAGAGAACTTCAGCATCTGCCTATCCTTTTGTTCATAACGTAATGTATGACATGTGGTGGATTTGGAGACCTGGCTTCACTTAAAGAAGCAGATGAAAGATCTTTGGATCTTTAGAGCATCTTCCTTAGATTATATTTAAACTTTGCAGAAGGTGAAAAAAGGTGAATATCAGTTTAAGGTGAAGTCAAATAAACAACATTATGGAAAAAAGGGGCAAAGAATCCAAGTTCTATATCAGTAGAAAAGGAGAAAAATTACTCTCCAGTGGTTATTTCTGTTCAACTCCTGTGATATCGATAAGCAACTTGAGTTGGTATTTGGGAGACACTGGTTTAGGTCAGCCTCTGCACTTTGCTCTTTGATGTTCTAACGTTTGAATTTGTCCACAGGCAAATGGAAACCTCTAGGAAATGTCCAGCAGTTGAGATCCCTAAGACATCAGTAACACATTTCTAAAAAACACGATGGCCAAGTCCACCGCAAGGTGTCAATGTGGTAGCACTAGAAATAGGATTTGCTACTCCATGGCCGACTTTCATCCGGCGGTCCCGCCTGCTCGAATGAATCCTGTCAGCAGGGGTTGCATTTGGGAGCAGCAGAGCCGCCAGGACATCGCGCCTGGGGCTGAGCGCCACAGACTCAGCTCTGCTCAGCACCGAGACTCCTCTGCCTGGCCCTCCTGGCCACAGAGGCTGCCGGAGGCTGAAAGAAACCAAGTACCTGCGGGTGAGGCTTGGTCACACCGGCTGAAGCGAGTCTGCTGCTTTCTGCCATCTGAAACACGAGGCGAGGTTAACCATTCACACACAGCTGGACTCCAGCCTGCGGCTCCTGTTTAAGCAGCCCTGCAAGGGGCACACGGCAGCTCAGGCGGACTGAGAACCCGCAGCGGTGCCAGGCTGTGGAGCAGTGAGAGCTAAACGCAGAATAACAGGTTTCAGAGAGGGGGCATTTTACAAAATTCACCCTTTATTCTATTTATTTATTCTCCCCTCACCTGCAGTTCAAGCTGCAGCTGCTCTGCCATCGGCGGCTCAGGATTTATCTTGGCTGGGGCCCAGGCGCTGCTGCCAGGCTTTCCTTTCAGGGCAGCAGCCCTGGGAAAGTCACTCGGGGTTAAGTTTAGAGTTCCAGGTTGGCACATTCTTAACGCAAGCCAAAAATAAGTGTGAATGGGGATCAATTTTATGAATTTGCTGAGCTGCCAATTATATTTTAAAGCTGAAATCTGAAACTAGGTTTGCCAGTGGATAAGTATCACAGCCAATCCTTAGGCAGAAATTAATTGGAAAAACACTCTGCAAGCTCAGATAGCATTGCCTTACAAATGTTATCTCCCATGTCTTTCCAGGTGTACTTTGGACATTAGCAGTCAATCAGAGCACAGGGGATTTTAACTAAATAAAGTTTATTATCTTGCATGTGTCAACGAACAGTTAGGCAGATATACAACAAATATTCCCAGCATGCACATGTAAGGCAGCATTAAGTGGGGGAGAAAAACTTTCTTCCAAAATAAACCAGCACAAGTTTCCTATTGCATTCCTTTTACACCTTCTTTCCTTGCATTTTTGGGGAGCGGGGTCACCACAGCTGTACTATTGCCCAAAGCCAGGTAGCAGGGTTTTGCACCCACATCTCCACAGAACTGGAATTAAAATTCTCTACTCGCCAGGCAGAGGCTGGATGTGCAACTCAGCACTTACAGGCTTGAGCTCACAGCTATCTGAAACCTGCCTGCAGCCTTGCTTCTAAGCTTCTTGCCAGAGGCACAAATAACCCTGTGGGTCCAGCTATCACATCACCAGCAGAGCAGCAAAACTGGCTTGAAGGCAGGATTTCCTGAGCCTCCTGATGGAGCCTGTATTTGTCCACAAGCCAGTAGATGATTCCCAGTGCTATGCCATACTTGATTTCATTTATTCAGGCCTGCTTTAAATGCTGCATTTGTGGTAACCAGGTCTTGGCTTTCAGGGCTCAATACAGTTTTTTTTAATGTTCTGGTGAATGCAGTTCATCCCACTTCAACACAGATTTACATCAGAGCCATTGGCACTGATATTACAGAATTTACACATGCTTTCTAAACAACACCATATGTAAAAACAATCTGTGAAAAACAGAGGACATCCCCATCCTTCTTGAACAATTTCCAAAGCAAATCTTCTAGAGGACACAGACAACTTTATGACATTAAAATGTGTATGTATTATTTACAAAAACATATGTAACCTATTTTAATAATATACTTTTACTATTATATATATATTTATATATTAATAAAGGATCCACAAGGTGCGGCCTCACCTCGAGTGCTGGGGCAGTCTTGGTCACCACAACAGAAAAAAGGCATGAAGCTATTAGAGAGCATCTAAAGAAGGGCCATGAGGATTGTGAAGGGTCTGAGAGGAAGCTGTATGAGGAGCAGCTGAGGGCACTTGGTCTATTCAGCCTGGAGGAAACTGAGGGGAGACCTCCATTGTGGTCTTCAACATCCTCATGAGGGAAAGGAGGTGCAGGCACTGACCTCTTCACTCTTGAGACCACTGACAGGACCCGAGGAAACAGCATGAAGCTGAGTCAGGGGAGGCTTAGGTTGGATATCTGGAAAATATTCTTTCCCCAGAGAGTTTCTGGGCACTGGAAAGGGCTCCTAAGGGAAGTCGTCACACCACCAAGTCTGACAGAGTTCAAGGAGTGTTTGGAGAACACTCTCAGGCACAAGGTGTGTCCTGTGCAGGACCAGAAGTTGCACTCAATGATTTGGACGTGTCCCTTCCAACTCAGCATATTTAGGATTCTAAACACAGAGGCTTTTCCTGGAGCATCCAGGCAGGGGTGCTGCTATTGCCTAGCCTGGAAATGCTGCTGTGCGGTACATGGCTCTGAGGCACAGGGTAACCTGCCCTGAGAGCAAAGGTTCCCCCAGGCTGGCCTTGACATGATTCTGAACAAAGCTGGAAGCACCAGCTTTGCTCCTGCCTGCCTAGGGATCAAACACTCTACATAGGTCAAAAGTACAATAAAACCTTTCCAGCTCAGGGTGACTCAGCAGCTTGTGTGCATTACATCAAGCCCTGCACCATCAAACATGCTAGCATGACAGGGAAGTCAAGAGGGAGTGAAGAAACATTTGATTTGGGAGCTACCCATACTCATAGCATAGTATAACCCCTCACAGCACTGCAGCAGGCTTATCTCCTCCTGACTGGAAAAGGCTGAAAGGGCAGGGAAAGCAAACTCCGTTGACCCAGATACTGGAGGCATGTGAAAAAACATCTGGAAAAGGTCAGCAAGCATGCTGGCTCATTTTACTGCTCGAGGAGATGCAGACAGAGCTAACTGTGTCCTGACAGCTGGCAGGCATCCTCTCAAACCACCACAGGAAAATCAACCAGAGGCAGCCAACAGAACCTGCAGGTACGCAGCAGCTTCTGTAGCTAAACACACAACATGAGGGCTTGGGGCGGGGGGGAAATACTGCAGAAAGCAGGCCCTGTCAAACATGAGTGATGGCTGATGCTTTAGAGGATCACACAGGAGTTGCTTAACAGATGAATAATGACCGACAAAACAAGCCTCTGAGCAATCCAATTTATGCCTCCTATCTCAAGGCCTCATCCACAGCTTTTTCGCTGGTATGTTTTATTCATTCATCTTTATAAGGTTGGGTTTAAATGCTTTTATTCCTAAAAAGAAAATAAAAACAATTAGGTCATGGCAGTAACAGCAGGAGTCAATTGTGATGTGAAACAAACCATGTTACCTTCCTGAGACTCATCTGGAATCATAAAACCAAAATTCAGAAAAAAATAATCACCACTTGCCAACGTCTTCCTTTCGGCTGCAGAAGTGAAAGCCCTTCTGCTCAAGTCAGAAAACAGCAGCTGTGACCAAACAATGGCCAATGCCAAGATCAGCCATTCCCTGCCAGCCCTAGGGGTGTGCCATTCTGGTGTCAGAACACAGGATTCATAGCTCATTAATAGCTCCACAGAGAATGGGAGCATCATGGAATACAGCCCTGTAAACCAGTAACAAGGACAGCTCCAGCTGGAAGTGATGCAATCCCCACTCTGAAGCATTACTAATGCAGTTTGTCTCAGTCTCATGAGATGAATTTCACATGTGAAATGAAAAGATACTGAGCTGAAATCACCATATGGCAGCCCACCACTTTCTGGGGCAGTACTATGACTAATATAAGTGTTTTAAAAATTGAGAGAAATGCATGATTGCCGTGGGGTGACAGACTGATGTTCAAGTGAGATCTAGATGCTTGAACTCAAGCACTGTGTGCAATCAATTATCAATAGGTTCAACCCTGCTACCAGGATACAGAGATTGGTCCAGGAAAAGAACAAGATGAAAGGACAGGAAATTCAATGAAAGAGAATGAAAACAGACATGAAACAATAGATCAGGAGATGGATGACAATTTTCTATGCAAGTACAGAAGACATACCTCTGCATGCTACTTACCTTCTGTCCGCTTTGAATACGACTGGGCTCTCAAAGTCAGAAGGCAAGTCTTCAAGCATGGCATCACATGGCACAGCTATGCCTGACGGCTGCTTTGGGTGCAAATAGTAAATCATGTCAATAGCAAAGTCTCTCTTTCCACCTCTCAACTCTACTATTTTTTCAAGAAGCACTGAGAACTGGGACGCATCATAGTTGCCATGAAAAATGGTAAAGCCTGTTTCTTCCGAGCAAACTCCACCTTTGGAGTGCGGAGCTTGGCATCCATGGCTGTGGGGCTGGCAGAAAAGCACTCCCTGGTGAGCTCCATCAGGGCAGCAGCAGAGTCCATTAACAACAGGAAATTCAGCCCCAGGCTATGCTAGCTGGTTGCTCTGTTTCATTTAGTCCAGAGTCCCATGGCCAGAAGTAAAGCTCAAGGGGGCAGAACAGTGGCCAGGCAGCACAGAACTTAGTTTCCTTAGGGCTTCAAAAAGTCTAAGACATTTAATTTATAAGTATTGAGTTCAGCAGAAAAAAACCCCCTGCATTACTAATCATTATTAAAGAGGGAAAGCTTTTGTCACGTCCTTCAACTCAAAAAACACTAACAAGACATTTTCTTTCTCATGTACAGGGCTGCTGTGCCAAGATTATGAAGGATTTCCAAAGCCAAGCATTACACTGCCCTTTTTTCTTTTTCTCCCTCTTAAGCCCAGCAGCAGTTTAGTTGCAGCACCACAGTAAGATTTTCTACTGAATTCAACTGCTTCAAAATCTTAACATTCAGGAATATGGACAGTAGACATGAAAAGATGTATGCACCTCCAAATGCTTTCTCAATTGCAAGGGAATTGCACAAGAAATGCTGCAAGAGGTCAGACTGCTGCTATGGACAGACAAGGACCTGCACAACTTGCTCCAAACCACCAAACAAGTCTGTGACACAGCATCACACCAAAAGCCATCCAATTTCAAGGTGGGTGTCTGATGACAGCATCCAACATCCTCTCTATGACAGCAAATATAGACAGTGGCTACCAAAAAGTGATTCTTGCTGGCAGAAAAGACCTCATGACAATCTTTTCATAATTGTGTCAGATATCCCTGTCAGAAGACAGTATTTTCTTTCCTCAGATTATATTTAAATATTATTTCTGGCCCCAAAACACAGAGGGAAGAAAAAGGTTCATGAAAGAAAACCAAAGATACACCCCCAATTTTAATTCAAATTTTCACTGTAGCTACCAGGGAGTTGCACCAAAACACAGGAAACTTGGTTTGAGTGGTTCTTCAGTTCTCTAATTAGAGATGGAGAAAAGGAAAACTGAAAAGACAAAGGCAGAGATGAAGGCACAGGGAATAGCAAAGTCCTGGGGTCACATTCTGCACACTGCCACAGCACAAGAACAGAGCATATTTTAGAAACTGAACTAGTGACTCAGTAATATTGCTGAGATGGACAAACCAAGGCCAGGTTGCATGGGGCTTTTCAGCATCCTGTCTAGTGGAAGGTGTCCCTGCCAATGGCAGGGAGGGTAAGAACTAGATGACCTTTAAAGTCCCTTCCAAACTGAACCATTCAATGATTCTCCAATACTTCTGGCCAAATGCCTTTGCAGTGGTATTTCACACCTTTCACTACAGTCCACAGGCTCACAGTCAGCACCACCCCTACAGTTGTGGGATGGGGCACAATGAACCCAAATATGTCCTTCCAGACAGCAGATGGGGGGACAGTAGGTTTCCACGCCAATACAGTAAGACATGAAGCAAGTACAAACAAGAGCAAAGCTGCAAAAAAGTTCTGTAAAAAATAAATCCATCCATCCACGCATCTGATTTTGTTCTATACAGGATACAACCCAGGAAATATCAAACACTAAAAATAAATTATAAAGCTAAAGTAACAAACATAAAAGGGTCCCCAACTTACCATTTAGAGTTAATTATGAAATACAGAGCTGCTACCATGAATAACTAGATTGTAAATGAAATTTTTTCTTATATCAGCTGATAAGAGACATTACGTACATACAAATATTGCTTTGCTTATAATTTAGATCAACATAAAACTACTATACAACAAATTCTTTAAGTTTTCTGTGATAACTTTTGTAATCAAGTTTTCATTACAACCACACATTCATTCTCTCATCTGAAACATGTTTCCTGTCACCTCAGAAGAGCTATCTGTTAACCTGTTTGCATTAGTACAATGGTACAAAGGTAATCCAGAATTAATGATGCAGGGGCCATTCTTTCAAGGGGAAAAAGTGTCTCTTTTAAGGTATCAATGCCCAACCTCCGAAACCATGCAGGCCAAATAACTCCTTTTACATGGAGGCACCTCTTCGCTGTTGTGGTACACAGCTGTGTACCAGCCAGATGAGGCACCCCAGGACTTGCTTTCCACTGTCTTTTCCTCAGGAAAACCTTGAGAACTTTTCCTTGACATGTAACGAAACATGGCAAGTGCGAAACCTTAGTACACAATGTGGCCGTGATGTGAGCAGATGCACAGCAGTGACACCCACATTTCTGTCATGTAACATCCCAAGTTCCTGACTCCAACACACCCTGTCCAGCTTTGAGGCCTTCTGTTTGCCACATTTTGGGTTGCATGTTACAGCAGAGTGCAAGGAAAGTAACACCACCTGCTTCTGTATATGGAGAACAAAGTGCAGAATTTTAGTCCATTCCTCAGTCCATTTCCTTGAGGTCTCCAACACTGCATTCCTTAGCCTTGGATCTTCAATCAGTTGCAATAGGAACTTGAATTCTGTAAGTTGTAAAGCTTATCAGTCACAGGCCGATAAGGTCTGCTGATATCTACTAAGACAAAAGCACATTAAAATGTTTAATATGCAACATCTCCATTTGTTACTGCATCAACTACATCAAAATTGTTGGCACTGTGTTCCTGTAAATGGTATGAAAAAAAGCAGTAACAGAATTCAAAGCTGTAACACAACGCACCCCCTTAAAAAGTGGAACTGGTTTATACAGTGATTTCAAATGGCTTTAGTATCTGAATTGAGATGATACTTTTCTCCTTTAAAATCTGCACTCACATGCAATATAACAGTGTTTTATTATTTTAAATGAACTTGAAAATAACAGGCAGTTTGGACCCACGTCGATGAATCAATAATTTTGGCTCAAAGTCCTCTGTAAGTACACATGGGTATCTGCAAATTAAATCCATGAAGAGAATGGGACACTGGGAAAAATAATCAGCTAAACTCATGCCTGCAGCAGCACTGCACTGGCTGAAGATTGTTATATTTTGGTTAAATATTAAAAATGTTTGCATTTGTGATGAAAGCATAATTATATGCACTGCTGGGAATTGACATGTTGGAAGTCTTGACTGAAGGAAGAATTTCTGTGGGTTCTACCAGTGCTGCCTCTGAAAATGGCACTGTTTGAGAAGCTCTACTGTAGGTGCTGCCCATACAGAACTGCTCAAAGAAAAAAAATTAAAACGAGAATTGTATCAAAAAGTGAAAATTGAGTCTGATTAAATAATTTTCAATGTTCACAATCACTCCCAATCATTCCTATAGCATTTAAGCTTTTTATAGAGCCTGAAGCCTTCAAACATTTCTTACTAACTCCTCCTGTTCTCTCACAGTACTTTTAAAGTACTGTTTACACAAAGTAAAGTTTACACAAAATATGAACCTCACAAGGCATTTTGGACAACATAAAATCAAAGACGGCTCCTCAAAATAAGCAATAAAAGAGCTATTCAAGCAGTCAGGCTTGAAAAAGGAATGCACTGCAAATAATCCACTCTGTGCCAATGAAAGTAATCGAAAGTTTAAAGTTAACTTGTATTTTCCGTTCAACTTATAAGGGCATCTTAAACAAATATGAGATGAATAAAATATCAAAGCATTTTCTTGCTAAGTTTAGAATTAAATATTAGTAACAGTTGCTGTGTATTCACAAGCTGCACTATATGTTCTCTTAACTGCACTGAAAAGTTTTTGCCACTGTTATGTAGCAATACCCCCATTTTAGAATACAAAGTAGTATTGAAAACGATAAGTACTCAGTAGATTTCAACAGATTTTTTTTTTCTTTTTTCAAAGATTTGTTCTACATCTTTAATCAAGTCTTCCTTTAATTTGTGTCCAGACTCCAACATACATTCAAGTTAGAGGAATTTGATTGAAGAAACATAGTACTGATAAGTACTTCTCTCCCTGGTCATCTATAAAATACACTGAAGGTAGATATTTCAAGATCACAAAACTGATTAAACTCACATGAGTAAAGTAAAAACACAGAGAGCCACGAATACTGACCATGCAGTTTTAATGCCAATCTATCATTAGCTTGAGACTGAAGATACTGAATTTCACAATTAATCTGGAATTTCAAGGGTGCCATATCTAACCACACTCCTGGACAACATAATAGCTCTACTGATTGGAGACTGCACAAGACAAATGTTTTTCTACTATATCTAGAAAGTAGCAAGGTGAGCCGAAGTCAGTTCCACAGAGCTCATGTCACACAGCAGCCCAGCACCAGCTTTGTCTCAGTTTTGTTGCTAGATTTCTAAAATTATCCCAATTCTGAAACTTGATGAAGTGATAATCTTAAGCATTCACAAAAAATAAACAGGAGCATTGCTAAAAGCCAAGAAAGGTACTCTGTTCCTGCCTGTAAGTACTTTTTATTACAGTTACTGATGCTCACAATACAAAGTTTAACCTTGCTGCAAATGTTGCTTTTTTAATGTTCTGTCAGGAAAAAATATCAGCAGTTAAATCTAGTTCGAGTTCATCCTTCAAACTGTAACCCTTAAAGACATACTACATTGATAGGTCACTATTCTGGTATCACTTGAAGCAAGGGCTGATGATGTACATGACCTGAAGTAGAGAAAGAACATAAAACTCTTGAGAAATCTGTGGAACAGACACTGGAGACATAATTTCTCTTAAGCCACTATTCCAGGAGCAGTTACTGAAAAGACTGTCCAACACACGCTCATGCAGTGCAGATGGCTCTGCACAGCTAGCTGGAGCAAGTATGTAAGTATTTTATTTCCTTTCAGAAAATAAACACTCAAATGCAGGGAAAAGATCAATTATGCATTTCATAGAATGAGCAGGACTCCATCTCACCTGTTTCTCCAAATATGCTCTTTCCACCCCTCAGCTGACTGGAGTTTACTGTTTGCTTTATAAATACAGCTGCCCTCCCCCTTCCAACCACTATTTCTCATACTGCAGATTAAGGCACTCAAGTGGAATAATACGTATTAAGGAATTTTTTTGCTGAACCTGTAGTTAAATTTTTGCTAAGTCTGTTTAGCGATATCTCCTGGAGGCCTTTTACATAGCATCAGCATGTCTCAGGAAAGCCCAAATCCACATAACAAGTATCTGCTTAGACAGGGTCCATGTGGGAAAGACATCTCTACGAACACATCTCACAGCACTTATATATGCAGCACCAAGATACAGTTTAACCATGTTCATCCTTAAACTGTGCTTATATCAACATCAGTTTGTCATCTGCTACCACACAGTGGTTGCCCATTTTGATTTAGAAAAATATTTTTAAAATCATAAACCCCAGATGCATGAGGTAAAAGGGGCCTGTGCCTAGCTTACTGCTTTATGAATAAGTGAGTGAGTCTTTGGTCAGAAAACAATCTTGTCAGTGCAACTTTATGAAATACATTCCTTACGCTCAATGAATTGGAATTAAGCAGAGTAACGCATGGGAGGAGAGACAAGGTTCAACAAAACAAAGCCTTAAATAAAAACTCTGGTCATAAGAAACCAGATTACTTTTAATTCTGTTAATACTTATTGTTCTGTTAAGTATTCTGTTGCTCCGCAGCATGGAAAAAGCAAACAAATCACAAAAGAAAACATTAGAATATAATTTTTTTTTTTAATTTTTATAAATAACTTATCTGTTACAAAGGCAGTTTACCCAGCTAAATCACAAAACCATCAACTCAAGATATCCAAATTAGGTTTTATTAATAAACAAGTAAAAACTGATTTGTCAATCTTCACATAGAACTGCAGATGAAGCTGAAAAACAAGGCCTCATTTTATAAACAAAATGCATTGAATGCAAGTGCTTTGGGTCTACTGCCTAATTACCTGGGATTGACATTTTCTTCCCACATAAAAAAAATGCATAGCCTTCAAAACAAAGGCCTCTGTGCATTCACATAGATCACTTGTAAAACTCCTAATAAAAGTGTCCACTGGCAGATGTTTACAGTGGGTGACAGTCTACTTTGTCTCTTGCTACATTGTTAGCACTCCCTCCAGCCTCACGCTAAGTGCTGCTGCTACGTAATTCTTTGCGTGCGGTCTTTCATGCATATTGTACTGGAATTCCATTTTCTTGATCTCGGTTACATACATCCCCGATCATGTGAGTATTTTCCTTAAAAAAATAGATCATCAAAACAAAAGAGATGCTTGAGGTTGCTTCAGTGTTCAAGTCTGTTTGATTTCTCTTTTCCAGCCTTTATTTCAGTTGTCCTAAATATTGCTATCCTTGTTTTCTATAAATATGAGACTTCACCACAAAGTCAGGTTCAGAAACTCGCTGCCAAAACAGGAAAGCATTTAAAGTCCTTGAACAAAGCTGTACGATGCTGCTGCTGTTGATTTTGGCACTGTATGTACTTCCCCAATGAATCTCTCTTCAGGAGTCTGCAAGATACCCAGCAGATGAAGCAAGCTTAACTCCGATGCTGATCTGTTGGTGGGTTGAAAGTTTCCTAGTATAAAGTTTCCTCACACCAGACAAAATGCTCCCTTTGTGTCACCCACCGTAAAACTCAGTGTACAGAGTGAACTATATGCATAACTCTTCCAACTTTTCCCGCACTTTTACCACGCTGCATCTGCAGGTCTTCACAGATCATCAGCATTTACAAGAGCAATGTACAGAATGAGCAGAGGAAAGCTATTTTGTGCATAGTTTCTTATTAATGCTCTTATTTTAAGGCATTGCTTTTCTCAGATAAAAGCTTAAAAAAAGGGACATGATCGTGCTTAATCACTTAAAGGGAAAAAAAGAAAGTTAACAAAAAGACTATTACACTATACATACAGAAGTACAAGAAAATAATAAAGGTGAAGAAAAGAAATCACTTAAAGCAGGCTCTAGAGCTATGTACAGTAGGAAAAGCTTTGGGGTATTTCACTGTGTGTATTGTACAGACAACGCATGCAGTTTTTCCTTTTCATCTTTAGATGTAATTGTACTGATTTCTGGCTTCACAGAGATGTTTTCAGGGAAGACAAAACAAAGAGTACCACTGATTTGTGAAGTTCTTCCCTTTATCGAAGGCACTATGTGGCAGCAGTTAGTTTAAAAATTTAAACCTTGTTCCTTTTAAGGTCTCCTCTGTGCATGTAGTGTTTCATTGAAAGCTCTGAAAACAAAAACACTAGCACTCTATTCCTTTCCCCTGTCAAAATTCAGTAGTGACATGGGGGCAGAGAAGAGGATGGGCAACACCCAGGCACTGAACATGGTGCGTATTACTGGTAATACTGTACATGGTTTAGGCAGCTGGCAAGTCTCTCAGCAGATTGCCCTTCAGCTGATCAGTGTCAACTGCCTGTGACACAACTCTGAGGTATTGCTTGCTCTGTGGGCTGACATTTTAACATTAGCAGAATACCATCTTGTCACACCTTCCATTTTACAAAATCCTATGCATAAATGCTTTTTTTGCCCCCCAATGACTGGACAATTCCTTGTACATTTGCTATGGGTTTATGGAAGGTAATGGGCCTGTTGGCTCAGAAATGCCTGGGCATTTCACACTGTTCACAGCGATTTAAGGCCGGATGATTTAAAAAAGTACAGGCAGTACAACTCCACTGAGCTCCCTCATCTTCATCTGTGTCTGGAACAGTCTTTGGTGTTTTCACAATGGACCTCTGATCTGTGACATGGAAGAGACAAGATAAGCAGTTACTAACTGAAAACAGCATGGAAAGAACTTTGAGATTTTTTTTTTTCAGTAACTGAGAACCATCTTGATCCTCTGAGACTAGCACAGTTATTACGAGTGACAGAAGCAGCTTTTTACCACCCCCTTGACTACAGCTTGATTGTAAGTCAGCCAAAAGGCTCAAAGTAAAACTATAAAAAGCAAGTTTCCCATCCCTTAACTTTGCTTTCTTCCCTTCCTTCCCTCAGTTCAAAGCAGATAAAATTTACAAATTAATCAGCATAGCAAACATGCACAAGATTTAGAAGTTTGAGGTCTATGGAGTAGTCTAAAATTCATTATGACAAGAAGTAAGTGCTCTATAACCCTTTGACATGTTTAACTTTTTGATCTGAGAAAGAAAGCAGCAGTTCTTCCTCAAGCCAACTCAGCAGGTAGATGTACTAAAGAAAAAACAATGCCTAGCTCTGTCATGCTACAGAGTAATCCTTCCAAACATACAAACACATCTTTTTGCATGATGTGTTAGACAACAACCTTCAACTATCTTAAAAGGGAAAAGAAGAGAGAAAAGAAATGAGAAGGATGAAAAGACAGATGAGTGACTTCTCAAGTTAAGGGTTCCCAGTTTGGGCAACTGCAAAGTCCTTTAGCCCATTTTTTCACCTGGAGAACATCCCATCAGCAACTAATCAACAGCAATTGCTGCAAATTGACAGCAAGAGCTTCAGGAAGTACAATGGCACTGTCACAGCTGCAAGAAGAATTATTTTTTTTCTTTTGTGAACAGTGGTAATTGTGATTTAAGTTAAAGCCTACAGGATAGCTAAATTGAAGCTTGAAATGACAATTAAAGTTAATGAAGAACTAAGATACAGCAGTGATACTTTTTTAAAAAGAAAGAAGAAAAGAAAGATAATTGATAGAGGGACTTTAGAATTTTATAAACTAGTCAGGTTAATTTTGCATTTTCAAGATAGATTGAGTGAAACATTTAAATTTTGTGAGTTCATAGAAGATAAGCCAATAGAAATGTTGACAACTAGTCACAGAATATGAATTTAAGTTTTCTTCTTTGATAGGTTAGTTTTTATTTACTCTAAAAGGAACTACATAATTAACAGAACTTACAAGTTCTTCATGGTTCAGTTCTAAAACGTATATAATAGCAATGTGTACGGATTTAACTTTACTTGGTATTTTCGCTACCAGCTCAGGTAACAAAGGATAAAAAAAAATTATAAAGCATGAAATACAGTATCAGTTTGGAAGTGCTGCAAACAGCCTGCAGGACAAAAAGGCCAATTTATCTGGACCATTTTACAATGCAGGAATGTCAGATATCTCTAAGAAGAGATTCTGTAACAACAGTTACTGCACACTACAAGGACCAATCACACACACACATATATATTATGTAGAGAACTTCCTGGACAAAAAGACTGCACAGAAACATCAGTGCATTATCTATTTCATGTGGTGATCTGCCTAAGGTCATAATAGTATGATGCTGTTCTCTGCTTTATATAACACACAAGAGGTAATTGTTCTGCTTTGTTTGACAACCTGAGAGTGGATAAAAAGAAAGTAATGTGCAAACTAATGGCAAGTAGAATGCTTAGGAGTGCCTAATTTCAGCAATACTGACTTGCCCTACTGGACTGCATTACTTCCCTCTTCATCTATCTAGAACTATATTTACCAATAGTCAGAAGACGTTTTCATGTAATTTGTTAATACAAATTCTACAGTAGCCATGAATTCCAGTCAGGGTAACCAATCTGAGTTGTTACTACAATCTAAGTAAATCTACTCTTCACCATGGATAACGGTGAAGTCGTCTAAGTGAATTTCACTGATCCTTAACTAATGTAACTCATGCTCATTTTTAAAGCAAGATGGATGCTTCCATTACATAAACTACCTTCCAAAATATTATCCATCTTTAACATAATCCATTTAATATACTTCTCTTTCCTGAATGTATGAAAAGAGGAAACGAGCAAACAGAAGCATACTTACTGCCAATACAAATAAAATGCAAGGTTTGTATGCTTTTGAAGTAATCTATTTCATAATCAACACTTAAACAAGATTCATAAATTAGAACTTGATATTAGATACAAACCAGGTATTTGTATCAAATCCAAATGTTATCAATACAATACCTTTGGGTTTTGGTGGCACGGGACCAAGAAATCCAATATTATCGTAAAAATTATGAATAGCGCTGGGATTAAAATGTGGTCCTAAAAATAAAAAAAAAGGTGCAGCAGTTTAAAAAAATAAACTTGAGTAGGGAGGCATATCAGTTTTTTCTGGCAGTAATTCTGTTAACAATACTCTTATGCATTTATCACCTTTTATACCAAGGTGTCAATACAGACCCAAGTGAGATATTAGTGATGTCAACAATACAGTTTAAGAAACTTATTGCCCAAAATATGCAATACAAAGTAAAGTCAGAGACAAAATCTGCAAACCAAACTCCTTAAAGGTATCTTTTTCTGCCAATCTTTAAGACCATTTTGTTAGTAAATCTTAGCTTTTTCTAAATTGCAACTATACTCAGAAATATCTTACCTACCATGCATGCTTAGAATTGAAACTCAGAGGAAGTTCTAAAGGCAATTTACTGTAACAACCAAAAAACCATCACCCACCATTTATTTTATTTAAGGTCAGGTTTTTAGTGCAGCATTACATTCAGCACACCTATCTACCTTCTCTTGAATTGCAGGTACATTGTCTGAAGGAGAACTTTTGTAGCTCATGTCCCAACTGATCTAACAGCTCATAGCTGCATAAAGTGAGAAGTATTAGTTCCTTCCCTCTCACTATCTCAGTTCTCCCTTTCTGTGCCTCTCCCTCACATAAGCTGTAGCAAGCTTGTCCAGCAAAGCAAGTTTTAGCTTGGCTTATGAACAGAATCAGCTCTGCAAAGGGTCTAAGAAACTAATATAGAGCCAGAGCTCAGTAAGTGGCAAGAGAGAGAAGCAGGAAGAGAAGGCTTTCTTGTTGGCAGTTCTTGAACTGGCTCAGCTGTCTCATAATTTCACCCCCATGAACAAAGGCTGTGTCCCTGCATACAAGGAAAGCAAAGAGCACACTTCAAGTTGCAACTGCACTTTATATTTGCTAACTTGAGAGGCTAAATACAGACAAAAGTGGAAGACAAAAGAGAGAGACATACACATATGTATAGTTATATCATTTAAAAAACTTTTACTCTCTCTTTGATACTCAGATTACCAAATTTTTCCCCTCAGCATTTAATAAATAAATGGCATCACAAACTTCTCTCTTCTGAGCCAAGAATGAAATAGGATTGACTGTGGGATTAGGAAAATCATATGGCCAACAAAAACAACAGGCTTTAAAGACAGTTATTTTCATGGTTTCACTCAAACTAATGTGATGATTTTGCAAAGTGTGTATATCCATCATTTATGACACAGATTTTTTTGAAACATGTGAACAGTGAAAAGAAAAAAGCCCCACATTTACAGTTACTGATGTACTAAAACATACTGTACCTCTTGCTTGAAAAAGATCAATCTCTTTGGTTAGGCAATCTATGTCTATTTGCAGCTGTCTGTTACAACTTCTTAACTGCTGCATTTCTTCCAGCTGAAAAAATAAATCTGCCTGTTAGACTAATTTTCCCAGTTTATTAACAGTTATCATTCACGCACAGGTAGACAGCATTTAGTTATTTCAGAAACCACAATAAAAGAATCCTCCTTTATGACCACCTTTTTTTTAATCCAAGCATAAAGCTCCACAAAAAGCTTCCAGACCCACTTAACAGTGCTCTCGCATGAGCCTTTCAGAGCTGACTGAACAACTCCAAATTTCAGTCAGGGCACAGCCAATGGTCCGATCCATCAGATCAATGAATGATCATCTAGCACTGAAAGCTGGTGCACTAATGCATTTCTTTGAGCTCAAACGCACAAAGACCAAAAAGTACTTGATGTGGATAGCAGTATGAGTATTAAGCTGTAGTCTGAAATGCTGGAAAGGACTACCAGGTCCAACCTTTTGAGACTGCCTTTAAAAGTGATACTTGACAAAGAAATTACCGAACTCCAAGGTTGTGCTTAAATGACATACTTTTAGTCCTTACTCTAAACTACACTGTTTACCAGCTTAATTCTAACTATACTGCCTGTCCCTAGTATATTGTCAATACATGAACAACTCTTCCTTCAAGTTATTGCCACAGACCACACTTGTGATTTAGGTCTATACCCTACAGATGTTTCAACTTACTGATGGAATTTGGGAAACAGAATTCGATCTTTTCAGGCGCCTTCGTGTTAGATTATTCTCCATTTCATTGACCTCTGATTTTAGTTTATCCAACTTTTTCTTTTGAACCTCAAGTTCTCGTTGAAGTCGCTCCATCCTGGCCTTCTGGTGTACCAGTAAAGCTGCAATACATAAAGTCCCATTTTATCTACTTTATTATCCTTCACATGGCAACATCAGATAAAGATGCAAGTTAGTATTCTTTTGGGAAAAAACAGAAAAAACCACCACTACATCCTCTTTGTCCTTTTCCTCACAAGAAAATCTCTGCCATAAGCAAGAAAGTGCTGTATTTTTGAAAACAGCATGGACTAACTACAGACAAGCAAATACAAGAAAGCCGTAACGTAAAAAATGGCCATGCAAAATTTAACTCTAAGCTGTAAAAACTTACAAGACTGACTACCCAAAGGCAACAACAAACATTTCTTTGTGTATTTAGCCTAACCACTGTAAAACAGGTAGCATGAAGAGGATTTCACAGACACTGCAATATGGAGCACTACATATGCTTATTGCAATTAGGATTGGAACATTATCCAGTGTTCATCATAGTAGGACCCATCAAATGAAACCAAACCAGAAATAAGCACACCACTAGCAAACTGTGATATTTATCAGAAGCTGAATTGTATGTCATTTTATCCCTAACCTATGGTGCAGAACCATTAGCTCAGCTTCTAATTTCTAACACTGTTTACACCTTTGCAAAACAAAAGGCACCAGGAGACCTAATTTAGAAACAATGAAGGTAGCATTTAAACCACTGTTTTTTAAAGGTATAACGAACCTAAGTAGCAGATGACAGAAATTTATGCAATCTAATAACTTTATTTCATTGAAGGCAGGTTTACTATTAAATACCATCACAAAAGCAGATATCACTGCTCAAAGTAGTAATCACCTTCCATAAAAATGTATTTCATTAAATAAAACAAAGAGTCATTTCAATTTCTGCACAGCCATTCATTGATCCATTAAACTAGTAATTCTGACAAACTGTGATCAGTTTCAAAACTATGAATACTTCTATACCACCCTGGAAATTATTAAAAAGTAGCAATAACAAGGTATTTTAAAAAGACTGAATTTGCTTTACAAAGTCTTTAAGCCAAACTCTAGCTGGAACATGATTTCTCATGATTTCTTCAGGTACCAAAAATTGGAAGCACTCAAATCTGGTTGCCTAGGTTTCCCAACTAGCAGCAGAGGAAAAAAAAGCACATCAAAAAGATGCAAATTTCCACATCTTTGGCAAGCAGATCTGTCTTCTGCTGCAGCTCTTGCCTGTTCATTCATTCATTCACACATTGTATTTTGTCTTCCAGAGGTTCTTCAAAAGGAGGAACCATGCCAAACTATTTTTGAAGTGTTACAGACTGTAAGGTCTTAGTGAGATCCAGCCTAGACTTTTGAGTCACACATGTTCACAAGATACTGAAATGACACCTATCTTCTGCTAGGTTTTGTTCAAATCAGAGAAGTTTTCATAAACAGACAACTCTATTTTGGGCCACAGAAGTCACACTACAGTTAAAATTGTAGCTGTGTTCACATGTAATAGAAAAACATAGTAACAGAAAACTCAAGATGAACATTTTTTTTGAAGACTTGGAATAATCATGTAAGCAATCTCAATAAACAATCTCTCCTCTTGAAAAGCCTTTAACAAACAGCAAATGTAGCTGCAACTCTAAAGAAAGGAAATCAAAGACTACTTTGTCTCTACTCCTGCAGACAGTGTACAAGCCCTTTTTCCTTCTACATTTAGACAGTCTCTTCTGTTTTCATTGCCTTGGTAAGACTGCTGAAGCAACAGAGTCATGCTCCACTGACCAGACTCAGAACTCTTCAGACCTGTCAAACTGTGGATGCAGGCTGCTGGCGAGTAGCCAGTACTGCTGGATGTGGTAGATGAGGAGCATTGTTACCAGAATATCAGGTTGCATGGCATGGCATGGCTTCAAGAGTACAACTATGACCAAGACCTTGCCTGTGCATCCCCCACCTCCTTTTTTGTTTAAGCTACTCTTGTAAAGGAAAAAACCCACCATTTCTCCTATGTTCTCCCACTCATGCAGTTTAGAAATTTAGCTGTCATTTTGGAACAGCACAAGAAGGAAAAGACACTGATCAATGCCCACAGCACATTTACATGCTTTTCATTTTCATGTCATGTCTACAAAGTTATGCAATTTATTTTCCTAGGAGCTTTGTGACTACCATCTGACAATTTCAAATTCCAACAGGTTTTAAAAACACACATTAAACATTACCATTATGATTCAAGAAGAATCACTCAATACTGCTATACTCTTCTTCTACTATTAAAAGAAACTTTGACAAGGAACTTGAAAGAGATTGGTTTAAGTGGAGACTTTTACACGTAATTTGGTAGTTTTGCTTAAATACCAATTTGGCAGCTGCAGGAAAACAATGAGGCGGGAAGAAAAAACCCTCCATTTATGAATGGAAAGTGGCAATTTAAGTATTCGGCTCCCTCTAGTGTTGCTCAGAGCAACTGGAAACATTCAGAAAAAACACTGCAGTTCAACAATTAAGTGCAAACAGGATACTTGGCACATTTAGTTTTTTACACTTCTGCACGTTTGCATTCACAGAGTGCAGTACACTTCAATGCTCTAGCAGATGCCCTTGCTTCCGCTGCCATTCAAAGTGCATATTTTTCACATAAAGGCTGTATATCATTGTAATTACAGGGAGCATGAAAGTCAGGAGGACAAAAGTTCACTCTTCCTCTCCCAGAGACCTTCTCAGTCAGGTACTAAATATACTTTTAAGTCAGTAAATGTATGCACAATTGTTTTCTCAAAGACTGCGAATGTGAATTTTAAAGTTAGAGTGTCTTGTTATTTAAAGCGTTTATAAGAAAAATTCTAATCTGGGAATGCAATGATTTTACTCTATCCTATAGACCTATGTATTTCTGAAATTTCTTAGTTTGCCAGATATGGAGGGGATTTCTGGCAATGCAATTACTCTGTGGCAGGAGGTTCGTGAAAGGCTCAGGACACACTTATGCTTGTGCATATTTTCAAAACCTGCATTTGAAGCTGCACAAAATGTAGTCATTTAATATGCAACTTCAGTAGTTCAAACTGATTTTTTTTGTTCTCTCTTTTCAACACTCTCTTCCCTTAATTCTTTAAAAAGAGCATCACTGAAGAGTGGGGCTTGATGTACAGAGTCAACCATAAGGTGATAGTTTTTTCTTAAACCACATGATGCAATGGGCTCAGAGCCCCTTGGAGCATGGGCAACAGCTGTATCTCATTCAAGACTTTTTTCTTAAACATCTACAAGGACTGGCAAAGAATTTAAGAAATTTGTTTCCTGCAGCTTTATTTATTATTTAAAGTTTTAAAAAGCTCCAAAAAATCAAAGCAAGAGCTGTGCAAAATGTTAATTTACTAATCTAGTCTATAAATTAATTTATTTACATTAAAAACAGTGGCAAGAATTGCTAAGCAAACATGCATCCACATAGATACCTATAGTTGGTCCCAGTGATTCATTCAACTTTGCACACCATCCTCTTTCAAGTTAAAGAAAATAATATGAAAAAGTCAGACAGTCAAAGCCATGTAATATTTAACCAAAGGACTTAAGCTCCCTAGTAAGAAAACATCTACCTAATGATTTTATTACACAGTTACGTATTTTCTTGATGGGATGCCTTCCCATTATACAGATGGAAAGCTAGAATGAGCAACTATTAAACTATGCAGAATGAGCAACTATTAAATAATTATTTAGCCTCACTACTCATCACATGACTTACATGGAGAGTGTACATCACAAAAATGTATTTGAGCACAGAATTTTCAGTTTCTAACAGGATTTCACTTTTCATCATCCATAAGACACTTTATACTAAATAAATTATATACTGAAATCTCACTTAACTATTTCATATTAATAAAAATAATTATAAACAGTAATTTCTGCTAAGTAATGGGAACTGATACTCCCATACACAGACAGAACTGATACTGAACAGAGGAGCATAAAAATGCATCCTCTTTTGGCTGTTTTTCTGGGCATGCACCTAGCATTACTCTTCTCACAGCATTACGAGTTCTTATTGACTTCAATAGCAGACACATGCACTCAACATTTCCACAAGCAAGACCTCAGTATCTCAAACTAGAATCCTAGAAAATGAGAAACATCCCTTAGTAACCGGTTCTGAAAAGTCTGGTGACAGTGAGCTTCTCAGGACCAGAGTCACAACCACGCATTCCAGGGAAACAATAGTGATTTTACCCGAGCAGTACTCCTTTACACATCATATAATCTCCAGGTTTGGCAGCAAACAAGACAAAGGTCTGGGGCAGCCTTCTACTACCCACTGTGATTTTCTTGGTAGGGAAACCAGAAATAAAATCATGGAAGGAGACAGGAGTGCCTACACACACCATAATTAAGTAAAGCTTCTCAGATGGCAGGCAGCAGCACCTACAGAGCGGTCCAACACATCTTCACCTTTCCTGGGTTGGACCATGCATACAAATGTAAAGTAAATAAAAATAGCAAAGGACATTTCCTTTGATTTCAAAGCGCCTCCACCTTCCACCCCAAAGTTTCTTTTCCCCATAGCCAGTTTCAGTTCTTCCTGCCAAGATAAGGAGCATTCTGGTAGAAACAGAAAAGCTGATGAAAATACATTTTTCTCTAATCATGGCCAGAGAAACTACTCATCTCCTCTGGCTAAAATTAAAATGAAACAAGCACCTAGCATGGAAGGTTTCTGGCAGTCTGGCTAAATTATAAGCAGTTTAGAACATAGAAAACATCAAGTAACTCAAATCCCTTTTTGTATGTAAGATGGAAAAAAACCACTGCTAAGTGTAAGAAACATGTTTAAAAGCAACAATTAGGACTTTCAGATATCAATATCATACAAGTAAATCTATAACAGACTTCGCAACTTTCCAAATATTAATTAATAACAAAAATGTAAGAAATATTGCACTTATTGCAGCAGAAATGGAACACACATGCCAGAAATCCAAAACAGCACTAGATGTAAAGAACTTCAGAAGTATAAGTGCACTTTCTAGTGAAGGATTCAGAAGGATGGTGTTTTCCTGAGGTCCCTAAAGTTGTATCAGCCCATGTCATACATCTACATATCATCTAAAAGCCGCATCTTGGCTTCAGGAAGAGCTGGGCTCCACAGCAGGTATGAGGGCAATGATTCTGGAACTCTGGGTTGTGTATTAAGTTCGCCTCATCTTGATAAACTGAATGCTGAAACCTGCAGCTTGTAGAGATTGTGCAGGGGGTTACAGTGGCCATCACTACCAAGGGTACAAGAGACAAAGAGGTAGACCTGGTAAAAGTCAGTGACATCAGAAAGGAAAAACGGAAGAAAGAGACAAATCCCCAAAAAGTACCCAAAATGCAGTTTTGCAACCCCCTAAAAAGTACCCAACTTGCTTGGGAAGCAAGTTCATGATCTAGAAGAGTGTTTAGAGCCTAAGGACAAGATTTCAACTGGGCATATGAAGTTAATTTCTGGGCATATGAAGTTTTTCTAGCACTAAGACTAAAACAGACAGCTAAGTCTCCCTCCAAAGCAAGAAAAGGAAATATGCTCTGGAGGACAATTTGTTTTGCTTATCTACATATGAATTTTCCGAAGTTCTTTATGCACTAAATGTAAGAGAACCTAAGGATGATTAGCATTTTGGTTTTGACACCTAACCTTTAGAAACTTTGGAATTAGGATTGACTATTCCTCACCAAAGATAATTATATCCAGAAGCAGTGCACAGATAGAATCACTTTTTGACTTACTTCACTACTACAGTACTCCAGAGGCGGACCTGGCTTCCAGCGTCCTGATCATTGTACTTACTAATTACTAAATTCATCTGAAGAATATTTACAGTGATCATGGAACAAGCCAGTTTTTTTTTAATTCTGAATTGTTTGTTAAGTCCAGGGAGGATGACCAGCGAGGTCAAAGACAAATTATTCTGATAAGCTATCATGAATACTGCTAAAATATCCTAAGACTCATTCAACATCTTTATATAAAAAGCTTACAGAAGGGTTAATAAACCATGAAATTGGTAATAAAGGCATGCAAACCCATGAAAACAGAAGAAAAAAGATTAACATGTTATCTTGCTGTACCACATATTTTAAGTTTTACCCTTCCATTACCACTGATCCCTGAAAACAAATTCCTTTGGTTTGGTGTTCCTCCTCACATTTTAAAATGTAACAGAAGTACGTATGAGGACTTTAAGCATTTTATTGTCAGGCACACAGTAGGAAACATGGAGGCCAACACTTCATCCCATTAATTGCTTTTGAAGTCTACTTTTCTTTCTTCTTAAATAACACACACACAAAAAGGGGAACATTATCTAATGTAAACAGTATCTCAACTGATTCAAAAATCTGACAGTAGAATTGTAGCTTTAAATCACTAGGACAAGTCGAACAAATGTAGATGTTTCAGAACAACATAAAAATGAAGATGGTATGACTCCACTTCATTAAACAGATAACATATCTACTTAAGACAAACAGAAGAATATCTCCAAGTATTCAGTTACATGTCTTTACCATAAGAAATCTGTGATTTGCTTATCAAACACTTTTATTTATTTAGGAAACACTCACAAATGCTAAAATTAAAGGTACTGTATTAACATCACAAAAGTTACTAACTGTTTCATGTTCTGCAATCTACACACTGAATTGACAACCTGGTCAAAATCTCTACAATTTATATTAAGAATATTACCTTGCGTGTAGGCAGCATCATCAGATCCCATACTCAATTTCCGTGCATCACTGATCCTATCCACATGTGCTAAAACAGGGTCAGTAAGATGCTGGATACCCTCTGGTTCAACATAGTGATCAGGAAGGTTTAGAAGGTTTGTAGGTTCAAAAGTTGGGGACACTACCCCTGGGGAAACTGCAGGGGGTTTATTTGGAGAAACTGTAATTTTAAAAGTATATTTTGTGTTAGGCTGCGTAACAACCACTCGAGGAGAGGTTGCAGTGGTGCTGTTGCCCACTGCTCGACTCTTGGGTGGATGGTGATGAATAAATGCAGGACCCATGCTTACTTGACCAGACATATTCCTAGCAGTAGTAGATACTCCAGGATTTGTCGATATGAAAAGCGTGGGCTGGTTCCGCACAAGTTGATCATCTCCTGTTGTGGCATTTGCTGAAATGTAGACCTTGGGCTGACCACGTGTGATCACTTCATCAGTATTTGGAGGACTGGCCGATATGTAAACAGTGGGCTGACTTCTACTTAATGTCTGGCTGTTGAGGGAAGAGGGAACAGTGGAGGTGCGAGGGCCAGTTGAACGCAACTTAGAAGAACTGTTTCTTTGTGGTGGTTCAAGTTTGATTTCAATTTGATTTTTGCGAGGTCCTGTGGATATATTCTGAATGTTGTATTGGCTATGAGCAGAAGATTGTGAGCTACCAGATGAATGAATCATGGGTGCTTGTGGAGTAGTAGGAGAACTGATAGGCATGTACACATGAGAAGTCTGGTGGCCTTGCTGGTTTGGCTGTGTTGAGTGTTGCGATGAGGTATGTGGCGTAGTACTGGATGTAGGAATAGTAGTCCAGGGATTTGGCTGTGAAGGCTGGTAGACTTGCTGAGGGTGCATGGGATTAAACTGAGATGCCCAGCCTGGCTGCTGCTGCGTCTGTCGAGCGGTACCACTAGGAGCTGTGATGTAAGGCCTAATATAGATAGAATTTCCCTGGGGACTATTAAGTACAGGAGGAGGTACACCATGTATGTGCAAAGACGTTGGGGTATTGCGACCAGGCTGAATGTTTGGGGCTAAAGTTACCATAATGGGGTTGAATCTGGGTGTTTGTTGAGACAAGTTAGATACTCCTTTGCTGCCTAGGTGAAATCCAAGATGCGGCCCTGGATTAGAAGTACTAACTGTATTAGCCATCCCAAAGACATTAAATCCTTGTGGAACTTGTGCAGGTGCTGTCTGTGGTTCCTGCTGAAACAGTTCATTGTTGGACTGACTGGTTTGAAGGTGCCCATCACTAACACTGTGAGCTAGAGTCCTACTTCCATTCATTCTACTTCCTTCTCTTCCATGATGATAGACATTCTGTGACTGCAAATCCAAATTAAGAGATGTCATGTGATTTCGTAGTCCAGGAATCCCAGAATCATCCGAGAAACTTAGGTCTCCTTCACCGTAGAGATACTTTGTGCTCTCCTGAGAGAGAACTGCACAACAGGCATCCAAATTATTGTTATTCTATAAAAGACAGATGAAAGTTTGACATTAATGATAAAATACTGTCACAGTTATGTATATATACATCCAATCATAACTGAAAAATTAACAACGCAGCATCAGACAGAAAGCTTTAGGTGGCTGGCTAGCATAGCTGCTGTAAACATACAAGGGGCTTGCATGTGAAACTCACTGTTCTGGGAACAGCAACTCAGCCAATGGCACTAAGGGCGGAGGTCTGCATTGCCTCTGAAAGCAATGACAGCGAGATCCTGGACCTTGACAAGCTACCTTTATACAGTATCATACACCTTGGATGAATACTTTCCCTATTCCTTCTCAGTTTCAGAACCATCTTCAGCAGAGACCAAATCTCTGGCTTGAGGAAGAAAATGACAGCAGGAATGGATTCACAGCATCTGCATAGTACTGGTTAGTAACTTAAAAACAGAAATAAAAACACGTGTTTATTTTAAATATTTTCCCAAACACTTCAATACCAGTTATGCATTACCTCCTGCTGAAAACGGAAAGTGAATCTTATGAAGAGAAGAAACATACCGACCCAAGGAACTGTACATGACTTCAGAAGAAACATAAAAATTCAGTTTATACACAGCAGGATTACTCTTTTGTAAGATGAAACTATTCATAGAGAACCCAGAGGACATTTGTATTTTCATTTTAAACCACTGCTTGCAAAGCTTTTAAATACTTGTACTTGTATTTGTACCTTTTAAAACCTGTAATAGGATGACTAAGAACAGAAACCAAAAACTAGCTAATTCTGTTTCTAAGAATATTTCAGAAGCAAACTGCTAATCTCTCTTCTCTTTTTTCACATGTTCAGTAATACTGTACTCCAATCTTCCCAATTTAGTTTCCTACATAAGCATTTTTAGAAAGAGTGAACATGCATCAGTGACATAATTTCTTAATATTGTGCTCTGCTTATATAACTTTTCACACAGAAACTCCCCCGCCCTCCCAAGAGATAAAGGTTAATACTTTCAGCCAGAAGAGCACCTGTTCAGGCCCATGTTATTAACACTAAATAGGTGGTAAATCCATCCAGCACATAGAAACAGCTACTAGAAAAAAATGCATGTGATCAAAGAAAAAAATTGCATATGCCAAGTAGCAATATTATCAGTTAGTTAAAGAGGAACATAGCCAGATAAACTGACCCATGCTACATGCTTTCTATTAAGTAATTTTTCATTAAACTAGCAGTCATTATTTCTCATTCATCAACCACTATGAAGGTGACAGTGTTGTACAGACAAAGCAAGACTATCTCTACCTTACACATTTAAAAAAAAAAAAAGAAAAAAGAAAAAAGAAAACAGAAGTGGGAGAGGGATGACAAGGCTAAACTTCACCCACAAAACCAAAACTATGTGTTCATATAGACCAGATGCAGTTCTGAATTCTTCCAAATTAAAGCAAAAAAAAAAAAA